>CM062392.1:29831960-30152266 GCA_031304145.1 Cardiospermum halicacabum | reverse complement strand
ATTGTAATTATAACATAAATTAATTAAAAAATTGACTTTAACACATGACAAAAACCTAACTTATGGAAATTATTTATTTCTATCTAAATTTGGACATATAAGCCTATTTTGTAGCCGGCATGGTACATAATTCAAAAATAAATTATATAATTAGTAATATGATTAATTTAAGATAATTAATTGGTCTTATTTATACATAAAGTTATTCAATTGCTTAATTAACCAATAATCTCAACTTGTACGTTAATTAAATAATTAAATAGATAGCTCAATTGTGTAGTTAGTCAATCATTATCTATTTAACTATGAAAAATTTGGTCTCTAATTTTCATTTAAATTAATCAAAGTGGTGTCCACAATCTATTTTAATAGTGGATTTTGTTCTTTATAAGATCAAGCATATTTGCTCTATAAGATTCTCATTGCTCTATTAATAAGTTAATGAGTTGTCACATATTTTAATCATAATATAATCTACATATTTTATATTTTTAAATAAGATTTATTTATTCTTTAATTATTATCAATAATTAAAATCAATTATGTTATGTAATCATCTCAATATTACTTTTTTTAAAAAAAAATTATTTTAAAAAAATCCCTATTCGAATATGGTTATATTATATTACATATCCCCAAATAATAGATTTTAAAAAAAAATAATTAATTTAAAATATGTTTAATTTATTATTACATAAACCCAAATAAGATAATAATATTTTATACTTTTTTACAATTTTTTTCCTTACAATTATTACAACTAAGTTACCTAATTTGTTAGGTATGAATATATATAATTAAACGATATATAGTTAAATATCCATTAATCACTAATTAATCCAAAAACTCAGGTGCTGTGTCTTCAAACACGCATTGATTTGATCCAAAAATGTAATAACAGATACTTGAAACAGAGCACAAAAGCACAGACAGACAGAGACCATCACCACCACCATTCACGCCGCTACCATTTTCTATTTCTCAACTCAACACTTGCCCATCTCACTCTTCTCTTCAAGCTCCAATCTTCCACTTTTTAAACCACCACAATAAGTTAATAACCACCCACGAAAACAATGAAGAAATTGAAGACCTATGTGATGCACATACGCCATCACAACCACAACCAACGGAAATGGCTTTTCCCACTCGCAATTGGGTCTATTGTCTCTCTATTCCTTCTCTTTCTAACTACCCTTACGTCTTCTGATGGCACTCCTTTTCTTCCCTTCTACCGTACCATCTCTGGGTCTTATTCCTCTGTTTTCGTCGAGTCAAAGCTCAGGTCTTTGCCGGTTTCGACACTCCCTCCGCCGCCGAGGTTTGCGTATTTGATATCGGGATCGGTTGGTGATGGCGGGATGATTAGGAGGACTCTTCTGGCGCTTTATCATCCGAGAAATGCTTACGTTGTGCATTTGGATCGTGAGGCTCCGGAGGAGGAGAGGTTGGATCTGAAGAGGTTTGTGGAGGAGCATGAGATGTTTGTTAGATTTGGGAATGTGAAAGTTATTGTTAAGGCTAATTTAGTAACTTATAGAGGTCCTACTATGGTGGCTAATACGCTTCATGCTGCTGCTATTTTGTTGAGAGAAGGTGGTGACTGGGACTGGTTTATTAATCTTAGTGCTTCTGATTATCCTCTTGTTACTCAAGATGGTATGTTTGTGTTGTTGATTTTAATCAAGTTTTGATTTGTGGTTTTGGTTCTGTTTTGTGTGATTGTATGTGTTGGTTTTTGTTAGATCTGTTGCATACGTTTTCGTATTTGCCGAGGGAGTTGAACTTTATTGATCATACTAGCAACATTGGGTGGAAAGAGTGAGTACAATTTGTTGGTTTTTGTTGTTACTATTGTTTGTTTGTTTCTGTTTATTGTGTGATTGATTGTTGATGATGGTATTGTATTTGGCAGGTCTCAGAGGGCGAAACCGGTTATTATTGATCCTGGGTTGTATATGAATAAGAAAACTGATGTCTTTTGGGTTACTCAGAGACGGAGTGTCCCAACAGCTTTCAAGCTCTTTACAGGTGATAGTTACTGTCTGAATTCTAGTCCTGAGATTTGTTTTCTGATGTTTGTTAATGGTTGTGTTAATTTGGGTGAATTTGTATGATTGTGTTATCGACAGAGGTTTATCTGTCTGAGTTATTGTGTATTGGGATTCTTTAGAGTTTGATTTGGGTTAGTTGTTGTGCATAACAAAGGAATTGGAGTATATGTTGATACTTGAACTAGAAATAATGTGATTATGCAGCTGTTTGTGTTGAGCTGCTATTGTATTAACATTCACATAGAATTGTTTTTAAGTATGGGAAAAGTTAAGTTCTAGTAACTTCAATGTTTGTTTCTGATCTTCGAGAAGATGGAGACTGAAAACCGATTACTTGTCCATACACTTATATTTTCTGATTTTGTATCATAGTTAATGAAGGATTTAGCTGATAGTAGAACCACCAGATCGTAACATAACATGTGAGGTTGGTGGTTATCATAATGTAATTAGGGATCAATAGTGTAGAACCTCCTGATCACTTGTTTTTGCTTTGGTCTTAATTGAGTGAAGCAAATTAGAATCTAATGGGAAAGAGAAATAGCAGTGTTGTGTGCCTGATAAGCTCTGTAACGGAAATTGTAAAGATGTTTGTGTAGTCAAATTTTGGAAAAGTGTCAGTTTGTTGCTGGTACTATCAGAGTGTCATCAAGGTCAGGTGTACCATACAGCTCATGTTGAATAGTTTGACCGATTCACAGGCTTGAGATATCTGATATTGGCATTTCTAATATCCCTTCAATGCCTTTTGGGTTGATTTTATGATGCTCACACTAGTTTGGCTGTATGTTGAAATTGAGTCATTAAGGAATTCCATAATGGTGGTCCTTTTCATTATGGTTAAGTTCCTGAGGTCAAAAACTTAATTCATATTCATGCATCTACTGATCTGTGTTTGACTGTTCACTTATTTGAAGCAGAATATTCTAAGGAAGGTGTGTAGTTAACTGTGATTGGAGAAGCAACTGCTTTGACATTCTCTTAACTGAATAATCTATTTATGGAATGATATATCATAGTCCTCAGAAACTAAACATCAGTGCAATCTATCACAGGGTCTGCTTGGATGGCACTTTCTCGGTCTTTTATCGATTACTGCATATGGGGATGGGACAACTTACCAAGAAACGTCCTCATGTACTATGCAAACTTCTTGTCTTCTCCAGAAGGTTATTTCCACACGGTCATATGTAACGCCAATGAATTCAAGAACACCACTGTAAATAGTGACCTCCATTTCATATCATGGGACAACCCTCCCAAGCAGCATCCTCATTACCTTAACCTAGCCGACATGCAGAGATTGGTCAACAGTAACGCCCCATTTGCCAGAAAATTCCCCAGAAATGACCCTGTACTTGACAAAATCGACAATGAGCTCCTCTCCCGTGGTCAAGGAATGATCACCCCAGGTGGTTGGTGCATAGGAAGTAGAGAAAACGGAACAGATCCCTGCACTGTTGTTGGTAACACCACTGTCTTAATGCCTGGCCCTGGCGCGAAACGGCTAGAGAAGTTGATCAGCTTTCTATTGTCAAGTGAGAATTTCCGGCCAAGGCAATGCAAATAGCGGTGAAAAGTCTGTTATAGTAGATGCTTCCCACATGAGAATTGGGTTAGTGTTGTTATATCAAAAGATGGTAGATTATATATGACCAAAGGCGATAAAAGGAAAAGCTAAAATGTATTGTTATATAGATGAAATCTCTCTTGGCCTACAGAGTTGCGATTTTTGGTTTACAGTTCCAGAAAAAAGGATGCGAATGTGATGAAAGTTTCGTGATTCGCTTCGCAGGAGGAGGTATACGAGTACGCAGTCTGTGATTCTTTTAGCTTCTGTTGTTAGCTTCTGTTGTTCATCAATTGTGTTATGGTCTGATTATTTTGAACTACACGAAAAAACTTTGTTAGGCTACCACTGATGATGTATGTAATGTAATGAAAGAAGGAACGATTCAGGAATATTTAGTCTTTAGAAATAGCAAGAATTGAGGGAAGATTTTGATGTATCAGAACTTTTTGTATTAAGATATAAGCATGGTCTTCTTTTGCAGAATTCATTTACAGTTTGGTTATAGATAGTTTCAGTTCAGGTCATCATATGGTCTATGCCCTGTCAATATAGTTTTTCATGGGATTCTAAGCATGTCAAGCCAATGTTAAAGACAACCAACATGTAGAAGCTCATGTGAGACTTTTAGAGAATCTCTATTATAATAAGAACAAACCCACAATTGTTCAAATGATTATGGAAAATTAATTACAGTGTCTGATAATATCACCATTGCAAATTCAATGTTATTCATTCTTCTAATCAGAAAGTCAACAACACTAATAACAAGTAAATCCTCAGGAGGCTCATACTCATTAACTCACATGATTCACATGAATCTCTAGCTTCCATTCCAATCACTGGGTTACCTACATGATCAAAAACAAGACATGCTAATGTTACTAAAGAAAGAAAAGGAAGATTGCTTACACAAAGGATCATAATTATTGTGAATCACTTGAAAAGACTATCCAGGCCATAAATGAAAATAGAAACAAAAAGAAACCATGTCATAATTGTTTTCCATGATGATTTCTAATCCGAAATTCTGCAGTCTATTTATGAATATAAAAGTTAAGTCCCATATGCACACTGCAAAATGTGTCCAACACAAATGATAAATATCAAATCAAATCAACACATGAACAACGGATTTTCACTCAGTGTACTATCTTTATGATCTCTGAAGCATGAACTAGAAAAAAAAAAGTTTAGAAGAATAAAAAGAAAAAAAGAACAATAAGGTGTAACTAAAAATAAAAGAACAGAATAAAAAACTGTAGATCAAATGTCATTTAGAGGATGTACCTGCACTGTGCCAACATAATGGTGTTGTAAAGTAGTATTGAGGTCACCTTCCCAAGCTGTTGCATTCTCTCCAATCTGTAGAGTATGAAGTCTTGGTGTGCTTAAATCTCCCAGAGAAAATCTTCTGAGACTTGGACATTCATTCACAATCACAATCTGAAGAGAAGGAAATTCTAGTTTACAAACCCCTAAGAAAAAGACTACGAGGTTTGGTAAACGGTACAAGTCCAAAAACTTCAGTTGGCTGAAAATGATGCAATCATCAATTCCGTCTTCTACATCTATGATGATTTCTTCTATCTGATGGCATTCATATATCCTTAATGTTGTAAGTTGCCTTAGACTTTGTACCATTGAGGATGCTAATAAATAGATCAATCTATTGCAATTGTACACTTCCAAAGTTGTCAAATTCTGAGAGAGTTTATTAAATTCTGGATGTAATTTCCACAAAAATTCATCTCTCAACTCATGTAGGCTTAAGGAGCTCAACTTTATAGGTAACTCTGAATGCTTACCTGAGCAAATAGTCCCTTCATGTGAGAATAAATCCTCCAATAAACCCCAAAAAATGGCTAGTGATACCACATTCCGTAATTCGAAAAGAATACATAAAGAACAAATTCCATATTTTGTAAATGGACCTCTCAACTCTAGAGAATTTAATTGGTAGGAGTGCTCTGAAAAATTTCCATATAGTATCTCATACAAAAGACAATTCTAATCCACTACCATCCAGTTCAAATTAGGGAATACAACCTACAAAATATCATTAAATTCACTTATATCATTAGGCAAATTATCAAATAAGCTAACATAAATACTGCATATAAAATAGATAAATAAATTCTAAGTTGGTACCTTATCAACTAAAAAGAGGGGTCCTTTACTTGAGGTTTTAGGATGGTTTTGCATGTAGCTTTGAAGTTCTAAAGTAAGTAACTGCACTTGCAGGCATCCCCAAACTGATAATTTCTCCAACTTTGGCCATTTTGAAATGTATAGTCCTGAATAGAAATTTCTAAGATTGGATAGAAACAATATCTCAAGCTTTCTTATTTGAGGAAATCTGAATCCAGAGATTGCTTCCGCTCCATCTTCCATAGCAATAATTTCCTTCATCGTACATCTAGACACATGCAACATTTCAAGTTTCTCAAGACCTCTAGCTACAATTGCAGGAAAGAGATTTCTCAAACTGTTGCAACTTACAACTTTCAGTGTAAGTAGATCAAGAAAAGATAGAATCATCTGGGAGTCCATATTCCATATATGCTTTAGCTTTGGTAATCTCGTTAACATTAGTGTTTTCAATTGAGGTGCAACTATATCAGGGTTTTTGTTGCCACTGTCAGTTTCAGGTTCGAAGATGTCTTCCATTGTGTCACATACTGATACATGGAATTCATGTAGACTTTCCAGTCTTCCAAACATTTTAGATGGAAAAACACTCAATATCTTAGGACAACCCAAAATATGAAGTATCTCTAATTTGCCAAAATAATCTGGATAGAGCTTACTTTTCCATATTTTTCTCATATTTTTCTCATGTCATTCCGTTTTTCCAATTTCAACTCCTTCAGATAAAAAAATTTCACCTGTAGAATTCTATCAACAAAATTAGTAGCAAATCAATTATGTTCAAAATGAAATTAAGAAATCTAATCTGCAAACTAATGGGGGAAGGCAAAAAGGAAAAAAAGATTAATGAATCACCTTTTCATCAAAGAGAGATGGAAAATTATCTTGAGAATTCTCTTCTTCTTCAACTTCAGTACATCCTATTCTTCGTGTCATATTAGAAGAACGAGATATGAACATTTCCATTTCTGGACAATTCTTAATATGAAGACATAACATGGAGGACAAACCAACTGACTTCACACTAAAGTCGCTAAACCTTGTAAGTTTGGGAAGATCATCAAGAAGTAGATCATCAAGATTTGGGAATTTCACAGCACTTGGTCCATTTTCTACCATAGCAACCACCACTTCCATAACTTTACAATTCTTAATCTCAAGAATTTCGAGTTGAAAGACTATTAACCACTGAAAATGTGAATAAGTACTTCAAATCATCTAAATCACTTATAGACAAACTTTTTAGATTGTGAAGGTAAAAGGATCTCTCCAGAAGTTGGTTGTGCCAGAATACTGCAGGACTGATCGAATGCATTCCCAAAATTGTTAAGGAGGCCAATGATACCTGGTGAGAATCCCTCCTCCATGAGAAAATAAAAAAATTAATTTTAAATTAATAATCCTACATAAATCTAGTTGGTTATGTACAACAAATAAGCTAGTAAGTAATTGAATTTTTTTAGGAAGAATTTCATTTTTGTTATTTTATAACTTACCACCCAACTACAAAAACTACGCAAGAATAAAATTTCAAACTTTCACTTTAAAAAATATCACAATTTTACACCTTCTATGAAGACCTTTCACCATGATATATGAATTTTTAAATTTTGTTGGTTCCATTTTATATACTTTTCCTTTTGCTTTTTTAATTTTTTTTTTCAAATATCATTTAATTGCAATATATTCTTTATAAACAAAAAATTTTAGATTTTTTTTTTTTTTTAAATTTTTAAAACACATTATCAGATTTTTAATTTTATTTTTTCATAATAATTCAATGGTTATAACAATTTTCTTTTTACTATAAATTAATACTTAAATTAATATATATTATTATTTTTTTTTTTTTCCTTTCATAACTTCCATATTTTACTCCATGAATATAGTCCATATTACTATTTTAATTCAATCATTTCAAATGGTATTATTTTAATTTAATTTTCGATATTTTCTATTAAATTAATTCGTTCTAAATTTAGTGGTTTGAATAACTATTTATTTCCTTTTTAAAAATATATATATATTTCAGATTAATTTAATCATTATTATTTTCTTCCGAAACGGTACAACTATAATATACTACTAAGTATAAAATAATTGTTGGATAAACTTCTCTATCATGTGGTTACCTCTTTCCAACAATCTCTTCACAACACAAATAAAGTGAGAGGTTTTTTAAGTTTAAGCTATCCAAGTCATGCAAACTAATTGATCTTCCAACAGTGAACAAGAAAAAAAGAACATACCTTTCCCTCCAAGAGAGGATCCAAACAAAATCTTCTAAGTTTTGGAAGAACGTCCAGGTTCAGTCTTTTCAAGTTCGGAAAAATCATCTCCATAGATGTTTCTTCCCCAGCGGATTCTTCCCCGTCGAATATTGCTTCCACCGCTTCACAGTTATTTATCACGAGCCTTTGCAGTTTTCTGAGGCTTCTAACCATAGACAATGAAAAAAGACATTTTTTCACGCCTATAGTTTCACAGCACCGGAAGTCAATTTTGCGTATGATCAACTCCTCCAACTTTGGAAGCAAAATCTGGAACACCACATTTTAAATACTTAATGTAAAATACATCATTTCTCTTCAAACTATCAAGAAATGAATCAATAAAGAACTTACATTTGGATGGAAGAAAGATTTGAAACTCTGTAAATCATCTTCCGAGGAAATGAAGCCAAATCTGGAGAGACGTGGTAGCCACCCTAAGTTCACGCTGCGTAGTTCTGTGAGCTCAATCATACTACTCTGTTGACTATTATTGTGAGTTCTCTACCTCCCACAAAAAAAATCTCTTCCAGTTTACTACAATCAATCACCTCAATTTCTTGAAGCTGTGAAAGGTTTCCAGCAATTGGCAATATGAGATGCTTCAGTTTGTCACAGCTATCTATCTTTATAACCTTCAGCTGACCAAAAGACTCTGCTTCAAGTCGATCTCAACAAATCATCTCCAAGTTGATCAAATTTTGAAGGACCAACCATTCCAGCTCGTGTGGAAGGATGTTGCATAATCCCCATCTAGTTGATTTGCTACTGATATACTGTATCTGTGGAGCATTTTGTATACGAAGATGCTTCAATTCTCGAAAACCTTCCTCACTTAGAGCTTTAAGGACATTCTTCACGCCCTTGGGTTCATCTAGATGAAGATCATCAACTTCCTTCAACAAAAATTTGATCCCATCACCCAACTGGAAACTGTTATTCAATTTCAGTTTCAATATTTTTGAAAGCGAAGTTTCATACTTTTCAGACTATTTCCAAACATCTCCGATAAATACTTTATAATTTTTGAGTTTCCAAAAGAATAAATCCGAAGGTATAATCTCAGCTTCAAGAACTTGTAGTTCTAAGATTGTCAAGTTAGATAACATCTTCAACTCAGCAAGACTTGCATTTTGCCGTCCATCAACATCCCAATTAACAAAACTATCACCCATATAGAGCTCTTCTAAGCATGTAAATTTTGACAATACATTTGGTGCAATCATTTTAAGTTTCGAACAGTGACTTAAATCCAACACTTTTAAACAAGTCAGCTCGCCAATTTCTTTCGGCAATCGTTCAATCTCAGATCCTAAAAGGCTCAAAATTTCCAACTTCTTAAGCTCTCCAATAATGGCTACATTTCCAACTTGGCAATAATGTAAACACAAGGTCCGAAGGTTTGTCAGCCTACCAAGTGATGAGGGCAATTCCGGCAAGTCAAACTCAGCAAGATCTAAGACTCTAAGTTTTCTGGCATTATAAAAAAGAGTATCCGAAAATCTCATAGAAACCAGCCCTTTTGGCTGCAAGTGTAAGAACTTCAAATTTGGAAATTCCAACACTTTAGGAAGCTCCACAACGTTTCCACAATGATAACTCACCAAAGTGGAATCTTTGGGCAACTCTTCCTCGATCATTTTTTTTTTAATATTCGCACCACTTGAAATAATATACATGAGTTTATCATTGGATGATGCAATCGAAATTGCAACAGCACGAATTATATCATGGATTTTAATCCGACCCTTCTCAGGACTGTCCAACAATAAACATGAAGTCTTGAGAGTATTGGTTAATGTATCCATACAAATTCTGGCATCCTCCATGGTATCAATATTTTTAAACAAATTCAGACCAAGACTGTACTTAATTAAGCCATTGATTGATAAACTATACGCCAATTCTTCTAGTGCACAAAGAAGAAATACTGATTGTTCCTCAGATCCTAAAACACTGTAACTCAATTCTATGGTAGAATACACACACTTTTCCATTCCTTTAATCGGCTTTGGATCAGAATTTTTTAACCATCTCAAGGCATCCTTCCAAAACTTGATATCTTTATTCTTCAAAGCACTTGCAATTGTAGTGATGGCAATTGGTAAGCCAGCACACTTCCTAATTATCTCAATTGCAAAAGGCTCAAAGGAAACCATTTCATCATTTGCAGGATTCACAGTCTTCCAAAATAAATTGGATGCTTCTTGATAAGATAATATGTTCACAAAGAAATTCTTCTGTATGTTCATATCATTACGCAATACATCCAGATCTCTAGATGTCAGTATCAGACTCCTTTTCTGGTTACTTTCACTCTTTCCCACGCGTTGGATTTCTTCTCTGGCATTTGTCTCCACATCATTCCAAAATGGAATTCCAACTGCATTTAAATCGAGTTTCTCCCAAATATTGTCTAAAATGAGAAGAATGCTAGTCTCATCATTCAACCTCTTGTGTAATTGTGTTGCTTTTCTAGACACACTCCCCTTATGAAGTTTCATACCAAGTTCATTTGCGATATCTTCCTGAAGTTTTTCCACATCAACAGACTGACTAACCTCAACAAAAACAATCCTTCCAAATAATCCATCTTCGATGACTTGAGCAGCAACCCTTTTGACAAGTGTGGTTTTACCCACACCCCCCATGCCCCACACACCAATGGAGTTGACATCTTCACGAGCTAAAGCCTTCATGATCTCCTCAAAAATTGATATTCTTGAATCGTAGTCTTCAAAACCTCTGGTCAACAAAGATTTTGTTCTTTGAATGTCAGGACGGTATGAAACTTTCTGAAATGTTCCATCTCCCAAGCGACTGATTTCTTCGGTTGCCTTGATCGCTTTCCTGCTAAGAGAATAACTCATTTCCATAGTGAAACAGAACCTCCCTGCTGCTTTCTCTTCAGCATCAGTGATGGGTTTCACAACCTCTTCAGCGAACTTATCCACACTTCTCATCCAATTCTCAACAAGCTTTTCGATCACTTCGCCTTGTCTCTTGGCAGCATCAATAGAGTGTTGTACCATCTCCCTTTGATTCATCAGCTTCTCCAACTGATTCTTCAATTCCTCCATGTTGGTCTTGTACTTGAAGGGATAGCATATAAGCCTCCAAATAGGATCCATCAGCTTCTCTGCAACTTTTCCTACAATTGGGACAGCTACCTGCAGCATTTTCTTTTTCTTTTTCCACCTTTCTCCCTCTGGTTTTTTGTTTTTATTTTATTTATTTGTTATTATTTTTCAAGCTTTTCAACAATCAAATGGAATCCACCCTAAACATATAAGGTACAAATCACATAACCACAAAATATAGAGCTAGATTTTTTTCCCCCTTTTTTCAATTATTTTTTACTGGTTTTAACATCATTGAAAATTAAAAGAAACAAAAATAGCGCCAAAATAAATAATGAAGACAAGGAAAGCTAAGAAACCCAGCAAAAACCAAAAACAAAACTGAGAGAGTTAAAATAGATGTGCACCTCTTGTTTGTACTAGCTCGAATGATTAGTACCAAAGTAAGAGAGTTTCGATGGTTTTTCTAAAGAGTATGATATACTTTTTTCTCAAACTTGCATCAGTAGAGAAGCAAACAAGACAATGCACAGACATTGGGACCACACGTATCACCAGAGTTGACTTCGAGAGCCTGTGTCATCTACTCTTAAACAATTGAAAAATCTGCGAATGATAGTTCTGCTTACCAGAGAGTAGGTAATGGCTGTAGGTATATCAGGAAGGAAGCCAATTATAATATAATGGTCAAATAGTGTCACAACAATTGCCCTGAATAATCACTCCCAATAACATTTCATTTTTCAATAGCTGTGATACTACATAGATAGAGCCTGTAGATGATGCTAGTCAGGAATTTCGATGAAAATCAGGGGTTGTCAACAGCACCACAAGATAGATGCACTAGTGTTCTTATTAGAAATCTGTGTTTCACTACCTAACTTTCTTTTTGCGCATTAGAATTCTTCTATTTGTAGGTAGTATGATTACCAAAGGATAATTTTCAAATTGACATACAATAATTGTTTAATTTTCGGCCACCTTTTACCTGTATCTTTGCAACATTCATTACTACTGAAAGAACCAAATCCGCCATTCTCTTTCTCTTTTTCTTTACAAAGCCCCACTCTCTTTTTGTCACTACTTTTTCAAGAGAATTTTGGAAAACTAAGACTATCTAAGAAGCTAGTATGAAGATATGAAGATATAGAGAACAGACTATTTTTTTCCCTAATAAAAGCGTAGAGAATGACAATATGCAGAAATAAAGTAACAAATGGTAGATGACAACAGAAAATTTCTGTTATTATTACTATTATCATTAGTAAAAATGGCAGGAAACAACTGTATAGCAAAGGCAATTAGCTGAACTGATTACACAAAAAAGAGGAGAAAAAATTCAAGCACAACAAAAGCTATGAAATTATAAGGGAGAACTTGGAAAAAGTTGACGAAAAAGAGCACCTTTGGTAACACATGCTCTCTAGATCTAGGTCTTATACTATCATTAAGCTTCATCTAATCCTTAGTTCATCCAACTTACACTTACCATTCGTATTATTGTTTCTATCTCATAATTTTATCAAGTGTTGCAAGTAATCTAACTATATATATATATATTAATATATTCACAGCCATGGAAATGACTAAATCTAAGGGTATGATTACACTTTGCGGTGCATTTTGAGTCTTCATCATAAAACAGCTAATGCAACAAGTTTTATCACTTAAATATCTAATTGAGAGGTTGAATCCTCACTCACATATATGTACTGATGCTGCATATCACTTCAATTCAAGTTCAAAAATTCCATAAGAGATAACAAAGATTATATATTATTAACCTGAAACATAAGCAATGAAAAAAAAAAAAAACAAACAACAGTGATCTTACCTAATTTTCTTCCTAGTATTTCACACTCTATATTGTTGATAACCTGCTTCTATGAACCACAACTCTGACTAGAACTTTCATCAAACACCTACCAAGCAAACACACCTACAAATAAGTCACACCAAGATTGATATATGAATTAATCAACTAAATTTCCTGAAAGAATTTACTTATTAAAACTAGGATTTGAAGTTGATACCCCTATCATTCCATAAATCAGTTTTCAGAAGGTAACCGCTTTGTGAAGAATGAACATCAATCAAAACAGTGTCACCCTCCCTCCCTCTCTCTCTCTCTAAGACTGAGACCTTGTTGCTTGTTCTGTTACTGTGTTTATGAGCTTCTATGGGCTTTGGGCTTGGGCCTAATAAGAAAAAGTCCAAGAATATTGCCCAGACCAGCCCAATAAGCTCAGATGCGTGAATTTAGAATTCCATATTTGCTTCTTTTTTTTTTTTTTAATTATCTCCCCCACAATTTGCAACTCTCTTACCTCATCCTATGATGTCACCTACTGGATAAATCACAACAGAATTTTTCTGTTATTATTACCATATTACTTGTGAAAATGGCAGAAAACTTGTATAACAAAGGCAGAAAAAATCAAACACAAACAAAAGGTATGAAATTATTAATTTATTAGAGAGAACTTCACATGTACAACAAATATTGTTGATATGGTCATAGAAAAAGAGTTACAGACATGGGAGTTCATCATCATTGTAAGTTCTAATCTACCTCATTTATTTTATTAAAAGGTTCACAGACTTCATATAGAGACAGAAATTTGGAGGTTCATCAGCCGTCAGTCAACACTTCCTGTGAGAGTAGACCTATGGATTTCCACATTGCATTCATCATCTTCTCTCAAACACCTCATTCTAACAGAAGTTTATTCGCATAGATCTAACTTGGTCACCTAGATAAACAAAAACAGTCATATAAGGGTATTGGAGGAAAAACAAAGATTATAGTTGAAGACTGCTTACACAAAAGGGCCAGAATTATTCAGAATCATTTGCTGTTTGAGAAGATTGCACATCCTATGATTAAAAATACAGAACAGATATTCATGTTAGTAAAAAAAAATACTTAAAATGATCTTTCAACAACGTACTTAGATTGTTTCTTCTCCTAATTCTTGTATGTTCTAGGCAGTATTATGCTACCATATTATTTAGTCACAGTATATGAGTATTCATATTCAGATATCTAGTCGGGCAAATACAAAGGAAATGATATAACTGGAAGAATGAAAGTATACCTTCTCAATGTATAGGTGTTCTATGGTTGAATTGAGGTCGCCTTCCCAACGTCCTGCATTCTTTAATTCTCCCAAGTGAAGAGTGTGTAGTCTAGGCGTACTCAAATCATTTCGGGAAAATCTTTCCATATTTGGGCACTCCGTCACCTCAAGTTCTTGAAGGCATGGAAATTTGATTCGGCAGTTACCGGAATAGAAGAATGATAGGCTTGGTAAACGGTAAAGTTTTAAATATTCCAGTTGGCTGAAAACTATGAAATCGCCAACTCCCTCTTCCTCTTCCCATATGATTACTTCTATCTTTTCACATTCAGTGATCTCCAACCTTGTAAGATGCACCAAACTTTTTGCTGTCGACGGTGCTATTAGATTGAGCAACCCCTTACAATATGTCACCTCCAAAATTTTCAGCTTGTTAAAAGATGTAGTGAATGGCACCAAACTTGTTATGTTATAACAATCTGTAACCTCTAGAGTTTCCAAATTTCGAGAAACTCTATCGAATACAGAATCTGCTGCCCATAGAGATGAGTCCTCCAAAACATGGAGTCCTAAGGAGCTCAAATTGTTGGGTAACTCTGAGTGTTTCTCCTTACAAGCAAGCCCTTCATGTAAGAATAAATGCGCAAGATAGCCGGAATAAAAGGCAATAGATGTCACTTCAGGAAATTTGCAAAGGAAACAGAATGGGCAAATAGCACTTCCCATAAATGGGCCTAAAAGCTCCAGGCATTTCAGAGAACACATGTACCCTGAAAATGTTTTGGGTGACATCTCATTCATAAAACAATTCCAGCCCAACGTCAGCTGATTTAAGTTAGGGAAGGCAACCTAAAAATAAAAAGGATAGCAATGTCTTAGCTACTCATTTAACTTTAATAATAATTAATAATTAGACACTTATCTCAGCCTCATTTTCATGTTATTGATTTCCCCTAAAACTCTTGTAGATAAAGGCGTGAGAAGCCATTACCTTTATAAGTCCTGTTGAAGGAATCTAATGACTAGTTTTTGTGGGTAATTCCATTAGTAATAACCAGCATTTTCAAAGATCCCTATAAAAGTAAGACTCAAACAAATTTCTCAATATACTGCTCAATTAAGTAAATCTGTATCCATCCTTACAAGTGTAAAACAAATTCTTATTGCTCTAAACATACAAAGTAGTTTTATCAAATCTTAAACTAGGATCATTGTCCATTGAGAATCAAATTATAAATTTCCATGATTTAGAACTAATTAATTATGTTACTTAAAACTGTAAATTTTATTTATTTTTAATTTTTTGCAGAAATGCTAAAAATAAAGTGTTAAATTTCATACCTTATCAACCAAGAACAGAGGCTGTACACTTGGGATATCATGTTGGCTCTCCTTGTAACTTTGAAATTCTGAAGTAAGCTTCTCTGCTCCGCTGCAATCCCACACTGTTAAATCCTCTAACAATGGCCATTTTGAAATATTTAACCCTGTATGGAAACTTTTCAGCCTTGGTAGACTGTACAGTAATAGCTCTTTCAGTTGAGAAAACACGAATTCATTGACTGCATCAACTTCATTTTCCTTGGCAATAATTTCCTCCATCATGCAATCGTCTATCAATAGTTTTACAAGTTGTTCAAGACCTTTAGCTATAACAGTTGGAAAGAGACTTTTCAGACCATGACAAAATCGTACAGTAAATTTATGTAGATTTTGTGAGGATAAAATAACTTGGGAGTCCATATTCCATACATGCTCCAGCTTTGGCAAGCTATCTAATTTCATTGTTTTCAATTGAGGTGCAGCAATATCATGTGTTTTCTCCCCATCTAAAGCCTCTAGTTCAAATATTTGTTCCACTGAATCACACTCTATTACTGCCAAATCCCGTAGACCTTGGAGTCTCCGAAACATATTAGATGGAAAAACACTAGTTAACTGCTCACAGTTTCTCACATTCACAAATTCTAATCTGCTAAATCCAAATAGAGTTCATCGTGCCATATTCGTTCCACATTACCCATCTGCTGTATATTCAATTCTTTCAAATTAGAAAGTTTCACCTGTGATTTCCATTAATTGTATCAGTAGCAATGCGATGTTTTTGAAGCAAGAAGTGGATTTGAAATAAAACTTTACTGTAGTGTATAAAATGGTGTATCAGAATGTTATTCAAAAAGAAAAGAAAATAATGATGACAGCGTAGGTATTAATCTTCAGTTTTTATTTTTAAAGATAATATAAACTAAAATAATTAACACTCCAAAAACAGAATGAGCTAATCCTAAGATTAAGAAATAAAATAAACTAGAAAACAAGACCTATATGAGAACTAACTACTAGTTACTAGGAAGGTAGAAATCCTAAATTTATCCTACTAAAAAACCAAAGGAAAAAGGCGTAATTAAGTTTTATTTATAATGATAAATCATTAAGGGAAGTACTAAAATATATTGGCAACATTTGATAAACTAGAAATGTTCATGTTGCTGCTTGAAAGGTCAATCTTGTAAGTTGTATCCCAAATTCCCAAAAATATGCAGAAATGGCCAATATTTTTATCTCGGAGTTTGTGATATGTACATTCCCAAAAATTATGCTATTGAAAATGAACCATGAATAATCTCCCAACTCCTTGAATGTCTATATTGTAGCAACAGACTTGTAATGCAAATTTCCGTCAGCCAAGTTTTCATTCATCTCTCAATGAATTGGATAGAATTAGTCAATTCTACCGCAGTAAGACTACCTCAAAAGGTGCAATTAGGCATGCTATTTGAAAGATTCATTGGTGGGTAACTAGTAGTAGTATACTTCAAGTTAAGTATCAAACATCTGGCACAATGTTCTCCCAAATTACTTAAGTCTCTATCTTACTGACTTAATACCAATTTTTAGTGCCAAAAGATTGTTTCAGTATGAAAATAGAAAATAAGTTAGGTATAAGACTTGCTACACAACCCAAATCATCAATTTGCAACCCAAATCATAACCCATGATTTATGATGTAAATAACATCTAGCAATTTAAGAGAATACAGCTAATTCACAAGATTATTATTCTAAACCTAAATTTTTATTGAATGGCCGTATTATCTAAAAGTTATGATGATCAATTAATAGAATGTAGGAATTCTATCTATACTAGGTTTTATCCGTGAATGAACATAGAAGGAAAGATGTTGAAAGAAAAAGAAATCACCTTTTCATCGAAGAGAGGTGGAACATTAGCCCGAATATTATTCTGTGTGCCTATTTCACTGGATTCCGTCCAGACTGATGTATTCACGCAATGAGAACTGGAGATGAAGGTTTTCATACTTGGGCAGTTTCTAACCAAGATTTTGGAAATCGAGGACATATCAGTTGAATTCCCGACGAAGTCACAAAACCTCGTTAGTTTTGAAAGATCGACAAGAAACAAACGGTCTAGTTTTGGAAACAGAACCACCCTCGGCTCCTTTTCTTCAGCTACAACCACTTCCATGAGCTCACAATCTTTTATTACAAGACTAGTGAGTTGGACTAGACTACTAACCACAGTAGATGTAAATAAATACTTCAAATTACTCAAACCCGCAATCCATATAGATGTCACATTACGGAAGCACAATGATGCTGCAAGATATTGATTGTGCCATAGCACTGGAGAGCTGATAAAACGCAGGTCCAAAAATATTAAGGAAGGCATTGAAACCTGTAAATAAGATTCTTGTTCAATGAGAAGACACTTTTGAGCTGATAGATAGCAGTTCCAAATATTAGAAGCCAATAAATGCTCTCGCATTTTGTATTACAGTAAAATTAGCAAGTACGATTATCTTCTTAAAAAGCCATTTGATCACCATGGAAATCACTATTTTTTTAACAAACACAATCAGATTTAAAATACTACGAAAAAAAAAAAATCAAATTAATTGGGCATCATACAAAAATATTGATTTTCCATTAGTTGCATAGAAGAAAAAGAACCAACCTTTTTGTCCAAGACAGGACAAATGACATTGCAGGAGCTTGCTTCTTCATCCTCTTTGTAAGTTTTAATGTTCTCATACGGTGAACCAGAGATGAAGCTCTGCATTTTAGGACAGTAGCGAATCTCAAGTTTATACAGTACTGGGAATTCAACTATGTGGCCAGAGCCAAATCTTTTGAGTTCAGGGAGACCATTCAGCTTCAGAGACCTTAAGCTAGGAAAAATCATCTCAATTGATCTTTCGTTTCTTCCGGAGTCCTCTGTGTAGACTATTGCTTCCATTGCCTCACAGTTAATTATCTCAAGTCTCTTTAGTTTTCTAAGACATTTAACCACAGGATACGAGAAAAGAAACTGCAAACCACTGCAATCCTCCACCGTCAACATAACTAAAGTCTCATAACAAGAAGACAGAGCTGGGAGTTGATCTAGCCACTGACATCCCAGGTCCATGGAAGATAATTTCAAATTCTCCAACACTGGAAGCAGTACCTGCAATGATAATTTAAATATAGAGAGTTAAAATACAGCGAGTATTTGAAATCAAGAACTCAGATTCACCACTTCAACAAATAATGTAGGATAAATAACTTACATTTTCTGTTAAAAAGGGCCTGAAACTGTCGGGATCATCCTCAGATGTAATGAAGCCAAATCTTGAGAGACGTGGTAGGCATTGTAATGCCATGGTCCGTAGCTCTACGAACTCCCAAATTCGTTGAGTATCTTCGAGGAATTGTCTACCTCTCACCAGAACAATTTCTTCCAGCTTACTGCAATCAGTCACTTCAATTTCCTGGAGCTGTGAAAGATGTCCAGGCATCGGGAGTTTGAGATGCTTCAATTTATCACATTTTCCTATCTTTATCACTTTCAACTGGCCAAATGATTCAACTTCACTTTTTCCATGACAAATCTTCTCCAAATTGATCAGATTTTGAAGGACCAGTGACTCTAGTTTGTGAGGAAAAACATTGCATAATCCCCACCCAGAGGAATTGCTACTGATATACTGTATCTGGGGAGCATTTTGTACATGGAGATGCTTCAGTTCCTGAAAACCTTGTCTGTTAAGTTCTTGAAGAATATTTTTAACACCCTTGGGCTCATCTAGGTGGAGATCTTCAACTTTGTTGAGTAAAAACTTAATTTCATCACTCAAAAAGAAGCTATTATTCAATTTGACTTTCAGCACCCTTGTGGTCTCATAATTACTGGACCATTGCCACACATCTCCTATTAGAATTTTATAATTTTTCAGCTTCCCGAAGAGCAAATCAGGAGGCAGAATCTCAGCTTTTAGAACTTGTATTTCTAAAGTTGCCAAATTAGATAATTTCTTCAACTCAGCAAGACATGCATTGTGTTGTCCATCAACATCCCATTGAACGAAACTATTTTGCATATATAGCTCTTCTAATCGTGTCATACTTGATAACACATTGGGTGCAATTACTTCAAGTTTTGAACAGTCACTCAAATCTAACCATCTTAACCGAGTCAACTGTCCAATTTCTCTCGGTAATATTTCGATTTCAGATCTACATAAACTTAGAATTTCTAATTTCTTTAACTCTCCAATAATTGCTATATCTCCAATCAGGCAGTCATCTAAACATAGGGTTTGAACATTTCTCAACCCAGAAAATGAAGAAGGTAAGGACAACAAGTTGAAACTTGTCAAATCTAGGACTCTAAGCTCTTTTGCATTGTCAAAAAGAGCATCTGGAATTTTTAAGGAGTGTTCGTGCTTTAGAGACAAATGAAAGAATTCCAGATTTGGAAATTCCAACATTTCAGGAAGCTCTTTGATATCTCCATCCCTACAACTCACAGATATAGAACCCTTGGGCAGTTTCTCTTCTAAAATTTCTTTGACACGATCTCCATTTTCAAAACTAAACATGTGTTTGGATGATGCAATTGAAACTGCAACATCACGAATGATATCATGCATTTTAACTGCACCCTTTTCGTCACCATCCAACAATAAACTTGAAGATTTGAGATTAGTAATCAATGCACGGATTCTATTTCTTGCATCTTCCATTGTATCAACATCCTTAAGCAAATTCATACCCATACTGTACTTCAATAAGTCAGCAGTGGTTGAACCAAAACCTGAATCTTGCAATCCACAAAGTAGAAAAAGTGATTTTTCCTCTGAGCCCAAAACTTCGTAACTCCACCGTAAGGTTGAGTAGACATTTGCCTCCATTCCTTTTATGATATTTGGGTTAGACTTTCTAAGCGACTGCAACGCATCCTTCCAGAAATAGAGTTCTTTGTTTTTCAAGGCACTTGCAACCGTTGTAATTACAATTGGTAAGCCAGCACATTTCTTGACTATCTCCACTGCAATAGGGTTGAAGTCAGCTTCTTTCGGACCATTGACAGTCTTCCAAAATAAATCAATTGCTTCTTCCTCTAACAAAGTGTTTATGAAGAAAATCTTTCGTGTTTTCATATTGTCTAACACGTCTTGATATCTAGATGTCAGCAGTAGCCCCCTTTTCTTTTTGATAATATGCCTGCCTTCTTGATCATCTCCTTGTGCGACTCCTGATTTTTCATCATTCCAAAATGGAATCCCGACATCATCAAAATCAAATGTATCCCAAATGTCATCTAAAATGATAAGAATGCTATTTACATTCTTCAATTTTTCATGTAATTCATCAGCTCTTCCTGTTGGACTTTCCTTATGAAAGTTAAAATCCAAGGCTTCAGCAATCTTTTTCTGAATTGATCTTAAGTCAAATTTCCGAGTTACTTCCACCACAATCACGTTCTCAAATAACTTATCTTCACGGGCTTGAGCAGCAACTCTTTTGGCAAGTGTGGTTTTACCCACACCTCCCATACCATGTAAAGCAATCGAGTGGAAGTTGTCACCTGCTAATGCCTCCATAATCCCCTCAAAAACCCTTCTTCTTGAATCAAAGTCCTCAAAGCCCCTGGTATACACAGATTTACTTCTTTGAATCCTAGGACGGTATGCAACATTCTGATTCTGAAAAAGAGTTCCATTTTCCAGGAGACTGTTCGCATCTTTTGTCGCCTTGACTGATTTCTTGCTGAGAGAGTAACGCATCTTCAAACTACCGCAAAAGCCAAAAGAACAGAGCTTCCCAGCTTTGACTTGCTCATCAATGATTGGTTGCACAATACTATCAGCAAAGTCATCCACTCTGTTCATCCAATCCTGAACAGGCTTATGGATCTTTAGGTTCTGTTGCAAAGCCTCATCAACAGAACTTTGTACCATATTTCTTTGAACCAATAGCTTTTGCGCCTGTTTGTTCAACTCCTCCATGTTGGTATTATACTTGAAGGGATAACAAATCTGCTTCCAAATAGGAACAGCCAATACCTTTGCAACATTCATTACGATTGAGAGAACACATTCCGCCATTCTCTTTCTCTTTTCCTTCACTAAAAGCCTCACTCTCTTTTTGTCACTACTCTTGCAAGAGACTTTCAGGAAACAAGACTATTCAAAAAGCTAGTATGAAGATATGAAGAATAGAATATTTTCTCTGAGTAAAACGTAGAGAAACAACAAAATGTAGAAATAGAGTAACAAACTGTAGATGACAGCAGAAATTCTCAGTAAAGTAGTAGATTTTTTCTTCCTTTTATCTTTTTTTTTTTTTTTCCTTTTTGGTTTATGTAACAGTGGCAGAAAAAAACTGTAAATTGAAGGCAATGAACTGAACTGATGACACAAGAAAGAGGGGGAAAAAAATCAAAGACAACAAAAACTATGAAATTAGAAGAGAGAACTTGAAAAAAGTTTACGACAAAGAGCACCTTTGTTATTAGCTTGCAGAAAGAACTCCAAAAAATATTCTTCTTTTTTCTGTATGGAAGCTAGAATGACAGTTTCCAGCAATAATCAGTAACCAAGAGTCCAAGACCAAGTTTTGCAGGAATTTGAGAGTCAACTATATGCCATGTGATCTTCCTAAAAACATGATTATTTTGACGCAATTTGACTTATTAATAACATTGACTTGAACAACTTGTCAATGAGCAACATAATAACACATTTTCTCTAGATCTAGGTGTTGTACTATCATTAAGCTTCATCTAATCCTTGGTTCATCAAACTTACCATTTGTATTATTTTTTGTATCTCATAATTTCATCAAGTTTTGCAAGTAATTTTTATTTTATTATTATTACTATTTTTTTTTTTTTTTTACAGCAATGGAAATGACTTGATCTAAGGGTAGGTACATTTTGAGTCTTCATCATAGACCAGCTAATGCAACAAGTTTTATCACTTAAATATCTAATTGACAGGTTGAATCCTCACTCATATATACATATATATACTGGTACAGCATCACTTCAATTCAATATCAAAAATTCCATAAGAGCTAACAAAGATTGTACATTATTAACCTGAAACAAAAGCAATGAAAACAAATTCCAAACAACAGTGATCTTACCTGTTTCTTCCTAGTATTTCACACTCTACATTGTTGATATCATGCTTCTATGAACAACTCCTCTGAGCTAGAACTTTCATCGAACACCTACCATGCAAACACACAACTACAAGTAGCACCAAGCTTCAAAATATCAATTAATCAACTAAATTTCCTCAAAAAAGTTTTCTTATCAGCCTAGGATTTGAATTTCACACCCCTATCATTCCATAAATCAGTTTTCAAATCTTAACCGCTTTGTGAAGAATGATTATCAAAATCAAAAACACTGTCAGATTCTCCGACTCTCAGACCTTCTTGCTGTTCAGTCACTGTGTTTATGGGCTTCTATTGGGCTTCGAGCTTGGGCCTAATAACAAAAAAGTGCAAATAATATATCAGCCCAGCTCAAAAAGCCCATTTACATTTAATAATATTATGTCAATTTGTCAGTCGACTCCGACAAACAGAACCACTCGTCACGCAATTTGCACACTTATCTCATTCTATGAGGTCACCCGTGATGAAGTAAATAAATAAATAAATCCAATAAAATATATAAATAAAATTTTTTATTATAATCAATATTTTCCCAAAAAAAAAAAAAAAAAATCTGCAGATCTAAACTACACACTAGATTCACAATACATAAAATATATGTACATACAAGATATCTGGATTCATGGATTTTTTTCAAAGAGATATCGCGTCGTATTTGATTGATGATGGATGGCTAATAATAAAAATTCTATCTAAAATGAGAGCGGAATAGATGAGTGGAGTGTCGTAGTGCCATTTAAGATTGAGCTCCTGACTCTATGTATATGCATATGAGCTTTCTGTTATTTATTCCCACATCATCAACTTTTTCGGAACCTGCAAATCAAAGCAAATACTTGAATTTTAAAAAATAAACTTAAAAATTTTAAAATTTAAATATAAAAAAATGAGTATTACAGAATTAAGTTTTAAAATTTAAATATAAAAAAAGGAGTATTAGAGGATGTCTTGTCGCATGATGGGCGCACCTTCCTAACAGGATCAGGAAGATGCCACCGCTCCTGCGACAAGACATCCTGAACTCCTTTCTCTCATTGATATTCTGTAGAAGATGTTGCAGATGTTTTGGAGAAGAAGAAGTATATGATGAGATTATAAATTATGAATAGGTGAGGTGTGTATGGGGGACCAATATATTTGAATATGAATAAGCCAAAATTGATGTTAACAACATCACTACCTTTTCCTGTCTGTCACTCACTCTGAATATTACTATTCAAAGTATTACTTTTCTTTACTTATTTTATTATGTGGGGATGACTAACTTTTTATTTATGATTTTTCAATGTTTAGTCTAATGAACATATTTATCATGAGCGCAGCTTCCTAACTTCCTGTAGCCTATAATCATAGCAAAAGCAATAGATAGTGATGAAAAGTTGGTGTAAAAAGAGAATAAATTATTTATGAATAATCTTCCATATAATGATTATTCTCTAGATGTATTTATGATCAAAATTTAAATAAAAGAAAACAAAACATAATGAAAAGAAGAATAATTGAGTCAAAAATGTTAGGCTCCGTACGTTATATAACTCACCTTTAACATGCATAAATATATTTGTCTTCCTTTGTCAACCAACTTTATAACAACACTTCATATATATATATAATATATATATATATATATATATAATTATTGGAAAAAGATTGAAATAATACGAATATCATAATATAAAACTACAGTACATTTAGTCCTAACATATTTAATAGAAAATTTTGTTTTTAAATCATAAAAAATTTAATATACAATTATAAACTTATTTTGAAAAGTTTACAAATTTAAATTTAAATTTTCATTTTATAGATCATTCATATACGGTAAGCGTAATTTACCGAATCTGTGAAATGTACAAATTCAAACACATTTTGAAAAATTCAATCTGAAGTCAAAATTAAACTTTTAAAATTTTATTTTTATATATTTCTCAAAATAGACCTATAATTATATTTTAAACTTTAAAAAATTTATTTAAAACAAATTCAATTAAAAATTAATTGAATATTAAAATTAACAAATAGATAAGTGCGTGAGAAGTTCACTGCACAGACGAGTGGGTATAATTATACCACCTCGCCTGTGAGAGTGAACATTTTACGAATATCATTTGATGAGATGGTAATATATATATATATATATATATATTATATATATATATATATATATATATATATATGAAAGAAATCTGTAATGAGATGGTGGTGAGAGAGGAGACAAGTATGGTTATTTTGAGGTATGAAGATTGAAGGGTATTTATAATGGCAAAAGGAGAAAATGTTAATGAAAGGAAATGACAAGGAAGGTTAGAAGTATGTGATGTTTCTTTGCTATTTACTAAGTCATGTATATAGTCAATAGAAAGTTGACATATGTGTATACATGTTTATATGTTAATGAGATTCTATTCTAGCTACTTCAAACACAATAGCCAAAACACAATAGCCAGCTTGTTGGTTCTTCTCCATGTAATAAAATTTGAAAAGGATTGCATAAGTTATGGTTGACTACCAAACTTTATATGATTTCTATTGTTATTTGAAAGGATAATGTAATATCCAAAATTTTCAGTTAGCTACTTTAATTTTGCGAGGTTTTATATAAGTACTCCAACTTGCCAACTTTGCGAGATTTTATATAGATACTTCAACTTGAAAAATAGATTTTATATAAATATTTCAACTTTATGATATTTCATATAGGTACTGCCACGACGTCAATCGAAGGATTTAAATAACTTGTAATTTGCAAGTTGAAAGTACCTATGAAACCTTGAAAAGTTGAAATATTTAACTGAAAATTTTGCAAAACTATAGATACCAACTATTACATTATCCATTATCTGAAATATGGAATAGATATGGCAACTACTATAATAATTAGTTTAAATCGCTAATATTTATTAATTATTAAATTTATACTTTTACACTTAATTTAGATTTAATATTTTTAATAGCAATATGATAAACATTAATAAATAAATAAATAAATATATATTTAAATACTATTCAAATTATATAAAATTCTCCGACATTTTTTTTCCAGAGTTATTTCAATTCATAATTTTATTAGTTGAATATAGCTTTATAATTTTAAATATTGAATATAATTTTATAGTTTTAAATATTGAATATTGTTTTATAATCATATTACTCTTCGTTAAATGTATATGAAATTACTGGTTCGTGTTGTGAGGCAGAAATAAAATGGATTTGTATATTGGCATGATATGTGATTGTGTATATATCTGTGATTAATTTATATATTGATTAATGCTCAACCATATATACCAAAATCTTTATCAAGTCTATTCCTACCGCATCTTCCTATATTCATCAAATATATTTAAATCCACCACTATAACCATGTTAATAAAATTGCCCGCGCTTTACGCGAAAATATAATTTTATATTTATATTTAAAAAATTATATTAATATTAATCATAAATTATTTAACTTATAATATTTAAAAATATATAATTTTACAAAATAATAATTAAAATTATAATATATTCAATTTGTATTAAATTGAATATATAAATTTTTTATAAGTATAAAAAATTATAATTAAATTTTCATTAATAAAATATTATAATTTTTTAATTTTAAAATAACTTTATTTTTCAATGTATATAATATTAAAATTTTCAATTAATTCAAAACATGTGTAATACTTGTACACAATTTTATTATATGTTAATTTAATTTATTTAACTTAAATATAAAGAATAAAAAAATATTTTGAATCAGAATATTAAATTACTCAGATAAGGAAAGTAATTTTTATAAAAAAAATTAAAAAGTAAATTAAATTAAAATGTTAGTTTTGATTTAAGTTTCCTAACCATTAAAGGTTTTGTGTTATAAATAAATTAGACCTCAATTCTATTATAAAAAAATACGAATATATTAATTTGAATTTATTTATTAGTAGATCATGGTAATAAACTTTTTATGGATGAGAATTTTAAAAATATTAAATGATTGAATTAACTATTTAGAAATATTATATAAATCAATAAATTATAATTATATATATATAATTTCTCATCAAATATTATAAATTTTATGATTCCTTTACGTGGTCTTATATCCTATAACATATAAAATATGATAATAATAAATAAATATTTTTTTTAGATATTACTTATTGAAAATGAACCCTTTTCCATTTAAGAAGTAAATTTAAAAAAATATTATATATTAAATCATTGCACATATTAATTTGAATTTAGATATTCCACACTTATATTTAACTACATGTACATCTCTTGTGATATCATAATGTAGTTCTATATAAATATAGTGTAAAAACAAAGAGGGAAGATTCTCAATACGAGATCTAAGAAGATATATTTCCATGGCAATGATTTATTTTTTTGTAATTCTATTTTTTAATAAGGAAATAGGTGAAGAAAGATTACAAATAGAATATACTTTGTAATTTAATTAAATAGACTATTGATATATTTATAGTAAAATTATATTAATTAATTAATTAATATGTTGATTAATATTTTCAAATTTCATTTTTTTTCTTTTTGAAAATAATTTATGATATATTGATTCAATTTATATTTTAAAATTATTTATTTTCTTTATTTAATCTATCCTCATTTAAATTTTATTTTTTAAATTGTTTATTAATTTTATTTACTCAAACATAATTAGGACATTATTTCAATTAAAAAAGTAAATTGATTTAATTTTCATTAATGAACTTCTAATGACTTATTAATAAATACTTATTTTTTATTTTTTATTTTCTATTAATTATATGTGAATTTCTATGTACATATATATAGTCTTTTTCAATTCAAAAAGTACAAACTAACTTTTTCTTTTAATAGAATATTTAGATGTGAATATTTAAATATGATTAATTTTAGTTAATGTCTTTTTAAGATTTTATTATTATTAATTAATTAAATTATATCTTTTCTGTATTCCAAGATAATTTTATCCCATTTTAATTAGTCTATAAATGTTTCGTATACTATTGATGTTAGTTTTTCTTCTCCATCTTCTTTTTTTTTTTCTTTCTTTTTAGTATTTTTTCAGTTAAAGAAAAGTTAGAAAAATATTTAATTAGTAAAAAATAATTAAATAGAATTACTTAATTATTTGATAAAACGTGGACCTCTCTCTTCTTCTCTCTCTCTATATATATATATGAGAATAAAATGTAAATTTTATTTTGATGAACATTAGTTACTATATATATATATATATATATTCAAAGCTAACCAAAGTAAAATAAAATAAATAAATAAAACATATCATTTTTTAGAATTTCAAAATAAATAGATACATGATCATCAATTGGTAAAAAAAAATTTATATATATATATATAGAATTATGAATAAATAATAATATTATTAAATATTAAAGAAATAATAATAGAGAATAAGAGATTACCGTTAAACCTTTGAAGATATTCTAAAATCCATGTGTTAATATCAAGATATATTATGTATATCAAAGAATTATAAACAAATTCTTTAAAAAAATAATAATAATAACTACGAACAAATCATACGGAATAAAAGTAAAATAAAAAAATAGATGAAGAGTGATCACCTTAATTTGAGAGAATTGTTTTCCATAGCATGAAGAATGAAATGAAAAACTAAATTGTAAAGAGCTCTTTATATACACGTAATTCGTAATCCATAACGTAACATATCTCGATATATGAAAAGAACCATTTAATATGTTTAATGTTAATTTAATGTATTTAGAAAGAAGATAAAAAGTCATATGTGATAAAAATTTTATTTATTGAAACAAATGATCACTTAAAAGGGAAGATGAAGGGGAAGAGAGGTGAGAATAAAGTTGAAAGGAGAGTAAATGTCTCACGAGTAAATAAGGAGAGAGTAAGAGAATAAAATATTAAAAAGACACGTGTAAAGTTCTAATTGGTAATTTATGAACAAATTTCAAAACTTCCTAAAATGAGTATTTTTCTACCTAATGGAGAACTTTCAGCATGTCACGTCAGTTTTATGGGACCCACTGGAAGTTCTCCTTTATATTATATATAGATTATATATTGACTTTTAGGTAATTTTATTATTAGAAAAAGAAATTTATTTTAGTCATTAAAGTAATTAATATACCTTGTGAGTGCATTAAAAAAAAAAAAAAACGTTTACATTTGATTTTATGTAGTTTTATGGTTACGAAATGACAAGGAAAGTTATAAAAATTGAAATTTTGTGACCACCAACCACTTTTTTTTCCCTACTATTACTAGTCCTCCTCTCCTTCTAATTAAATCTCATTTTAAATTGATTGATTCCCTTATAATGTTAATGAATATATAGAGATTAAAAGTCAACTATTAGAATAATACTACATAAATTTAAATTAATTATTTAAGCCTTCAAAACCAAGAATGTTTTTTTATATATGTATATTATTATGGTTTGAGAATTGTAAAATGAAATATTAAATAATTATTTAATACATTAGCTTTCAAACTATAGCCTCGTATTGGCTTGGAGAATCAATTGATCGGCCAAATATAATATAATGAAGAGACTCATCAAATAATCAAAACAACGACAGAAGATAGAATAGATAAAAGTCATAAAATTTAAAATTGAAGACTTTTCATTTTCATAAATAAGTTGTGTTATAGTATGATAAGTTTAGGGTTTAGTTATGAAATATATATATATATATATATTATAAATTATTACCTTAATTGATGGTGTGATAACTTTTAAAATTCTGACATTTGGTTGTTGAAATGTTAATTAATTTGTTATATGTTTGTATTGGGGTAATTAAAAAAAATCTCACTTTTTAAAACTTTTTGTATTATTAGTTTATTGGTTTTAAACGTTTTTTTAAAAAAAAATAGATAAAGTAAAATTTTTTATTAATCCAATGATTTTAGACATTTTTCCTATTAAAATGTATCGTTTCAAAACCAGAAATAGATTTTTCGTAAGTAACGTTTGAAATCAATGGAGAGATTTGAAAAAGTGAGATTTTTTTTTTAATTTACCCTTTTTGAATTTTACATAATAACCCTATTAATAAAATATAACAAAACGATCTGAGTGAAAATATCAATACGATAAATTAATACATTAAAAATATTAAATTTAATAAAATTTATAATTTAAAATACCTATACAATAATTCAATACATAAAAAACATTAAAATTTATTCATGAAAATATTTTTTGGGAAAATTATAAAAAACAGCCCAAAGAAAGTTTAAAATTTCAAAACTAATCTTAAAAAGTTTCATTTATATTTTTAATCCATTCAAACTTTGATTTTCAAAAATAACACTGATGGGCTATTTTTGAAAAGTGAAAACTTGAAGGATTATTTTTGTGAAATTTTTAAAATTGGGCTATATAATGTAAATAAAAGTTATAAAATATCAAAAATAAAATTTTTCTATATTTTTCTCTCTAAATTTTAATACCAACACATATATATATATATATTCAATAATAAATATCATACCAAATATAAATCTTCCACAATAATAATATAAAAAAATTATCTGTCACAACGTTGGATAGGTGCCTCTCTTTTGCGACAGATAATTTTCCAAATATCATAAATAATTCTTTTCTTCTTGTAGGAAGAAACCACATCAATGGTTTATATAAGGTGAATTGTGTCAATGTCTATGTAGAGAAAGTATTGTTAGGTTGAATTGTGTCAAATCTGTGTTGTTTCTATGTATTTATATAGAAAAAGCTAAGTAAAGAATTGACATATGATATAGATATTTTTGGACCTATTTAATCTCAATCACTAGGCAATCACAAGGAAACAATGTGGAAATTGCATTGTATGTTGTAGTAGTAGTTCAATATGAACAAACCATGAATTCCCAAGTCTTTCATGCATTGACAATTTTGAATTTGTCACTAAAATTATAACATATTATACATATGAGAATTACCTACTCAATACATACATATTTACACTGGTGTGAAAATTTGTCCTTCGTATCAGTTTAGTCATTATTTCGATATTTTTTTATGTATGAATTTGTCTAAATCTATGGATAATTCATAAATAGTTAGTTTTATTTTATTTTTATAAATATACCATTTTATTTATTTTGTATAATATATTAAATTAAATTTTAAAAAAATTAAAATTAAATAAATTATTTATTAATGAAGTGTTATTAAAATATTATGATATTATAAAAATATAATAATTATCATTTTAATTATAAAAATAAAATATCCGTTAAAAATCGAACTTTTGAGTGTTCGAGTCCATGATACTACGAGTACATATTAAATTACATATTTGACTAAAGAAAGAACTTTGAAATTCAACTTGAATGATAAATCTAGTCTTTCATGTGCTATTTTTAATTGTTCACATTTGTTGTTTGAAGACATGAATGTGAATAGGACACTAAGTGGTTCACATGTGGTCAAATTTTCAAGCACATGCAAGAATTATTCAATGAAGACTGTTCAAAGAATAATAAATGTATTAAACATTACCATTACACAATTCAAATATTGTAAATATGTTTTTTATTTCATTATATAGTAATTGTAGTGAATGTCATGTAAGTTTCTGCAAGAAAAGACTAACCAAATTCAAAAATGAGAAATTGAAAAAGACTAACCAATTTCTGGGTAGGTTCCATATAACTTAAGCAGAAGAAACCTCCATGATTTTTCAAAGTAAATGATATATATATATATATATATATATATATATATAATATAAATAAAAGTTATAAAACAACTAGTAGGAACTTAAGCTTAAATTTCTAAGAAGGTGGTGAGTAAATGATTAACAATGTCAACCTTCATTCATTAATTATTTTTGTTGGAAAAGGAAATATATAAAGAAGGTTCATGCATGGAAAGGTTCAATCACATTGTTACAAATATTTTTTTTGTATTGATTAAATTAAAATGTATGTATTTTAACTCTTTCACAATGAAAATTATTAATGGTTGGTATTCATTTGATTTGACCAAAAGACTAAAAATGTACTGATTTTTATGTATTTTAAAAGTATATAATAATAATAAAGAAAGCAATGAATTAAATTTTAAACAAATATTTTATTTTATTAGAAAAATTAAAACGTAAAACTCCATTAAATAGGAGTTGAAATAAGTTCAAACTATACATTAATAGTAAAAAATTCAGAATATTTAAATTGAATGGAGTAAGTTAATTTAGATGGTACAAAATTTCATTTCAAATCAAATTTAAATTTAAATTTTATTGACAAAAGTTGGAGAACTTTAATTTGAGATAATATTCAAACACAAATTTAAAATTTTATTAAACCAAAATAGGTAAGCTCATACTCTTAATCAAAATATATAACTTAATTTAAGAACAAAATGGTACAAAAATACTATCAATTCAAGTATTTAAGGATAAAATGGCATAATAGTATCAAACTAAAATTAATTTTGGTTAATTAATAAAACAAGAGGGGACTAATTGGAACTAATCCCACAAAACTAAAAGATAGAGAAGTTTGTTATTGGGCCAGCCCAATATTTCTTCCAAAGGCCCAGAAGCCCATATACATAATCCAGTCCAGGTCCCAAATTTATGAATCTTTAAAAAGTGTGCCTTTTCACATTTCATTCAATGAAACATGAAGTCAATGATTCCAACAATAATAAAAGACCTCAAAATCAAACTTTGAAAACCTCAATTTTCTTAACATTAGCAACAGTCTTTTAAACTTCATTAAATATAACCACAACACATTTTTTCTCCCCAAAATACCCTCAACAACCCTACATTATTACATCACCATTCTCTGCCCCACCACTCATCTTCTGATCCTCATCATCATCATGATGATCAATCTTCAGTTCTTTACCTAACTCAAGAGCTTTGATGAGATCTCCAAGGCTGATGTCAACATCAGCAGGCAAAGTCTTGGGCATCAAATGCTCAGCAACATCAGCAGGAGTCATCTTCACAGCCTTCAAAAGCTCTTCAATGGCTGAAAACATTGGATGTGATTCAACACTCAAGTAGTTCTTAGCCAAGACCTTGAAAGCTTCAAAGCTGCAATATGACATCTCAATGTGTTTGTCCATCCTCCCTTTGCGAATCAAAGCAGGATCAAGCTTTTCAATATGGTTTGTAGTGAACACAATCAGTCTCTCACCACCACAAGCTGACCACAACCCATCAATGAAATTCAACAGCCCTGAAAGTGTCACTTGGCTTGTTTTGTTGCTGTTGTTGATTTCTTCCTTCACAAGTTTCTCCCTTGGATCTCCTTCTTTGATATCAATACCCTTTTCTTCATTTTCACTCTTTTTTCTTCTTTGTCCAGTGAGATCAAGTGAGCAGTCTATGTCTTCAATGACAATGATTGATTTGCTTGAGGTTTCTATAAGGAGTTTTCTCAGCTCTGTGTTGTCCTTCACTGCTGTTAGCTCCAGATCATATATGTCATACCCTAATAGATTTGCTATTGCTGCTATCATTGTTGATTTGCCTGTACCTGGTGGACCATATAGAAGATACCCTCTTTTCCAAGCTCTACCAATTCTGGAATAAAACTCTTCAGCTTTGCTGAATGTGATCAGATCTTCAATGATTTCATTTTTCTTCTCTGGTTCCATTGCCAGTGTTTGGAATGTTGCAGGGTGTTCAAACATTACATGACTCCACATTGAACCATTGTTTGTGTACAGCTTCCTCATTCTGTTTCTCACCTTGATTGCTTTACCTTCTTTTAAGACATTGGCCAGATAAGGTCCCAGGACTTTTTCTCTGTGACTTGTGTGGAAAGTTAACTTGTAGAATCGCTTTTCATCTGTTGTAGGGTAGAATGAGAAGACATTGGATTTCGATATGTGTTTTCCTGAACTCCACCAGAGTTTGATCCCTTCGAAATCATCTGAAACTTCTTCCTGGTCATCCATGCTTAGAACAAGTGACTGGTTGCTGTTCTTGATTATATCTGCTTTCAGTCTTTTAGCCTGTGTGGATGACTTGGAACTCAAGTAATTCTCAATTGCTGAATAGGCTTCACTCCTCATGAACCTCTCACCTGTGAATTCATGGAATGTGATTTGGATATAAGGGTAGATGAGACTTATTAGCCTCTTTGAGTATTTCTCTACATGGCTTCTGAGTTCATATGGGAAATATTGCTGAAACATAGCCCAGATGAACATCAAACCTGCAAGTACTGAACCCAGATTAGTGAAAACCTCTTTACCAGCCATTTTTGTGAATCTTTTTGTTGATTGAATGTGTTAGATTGTGTTTTTATAGGAAAATGAAGTGGTCAATAAAGGTGCTTGGTTTATGTTAGTGTGTACAGACTGGTTTAAGATGTTGACTTTGTGGGGTTTGTTTTATAGTGCTTGAGTCGGCAGATATGATGTATCAACGGTTCTGAGCATGGCCACGTGTACAGATGATGAAACTATCTCATTCCTTAGCCTCTTGTGCTAAGGAAAGTTGTGTGATTTGATGATGGAAGAAAGTTGTGTTCTGTTTAAATTATTGCTTTGAAAAGTCTGCTAATCAGACATCTGGGTTCTTGTTATGTGGATAATGACATCAAATACCACTGTCATGGTCAATATTCTACCATTCAAACTTGTACAATTTTCCAAAAGGAGTTTATATATAACATTATATGTTGAATTACATTGCTAAAGAAATCAAAAACAGAAATAAACACACTTTGACAACTAGAGAAACATAAACAGACTTGAAACTAAACATGAATCAACCTGTAAGATCACTGAGGACATGAATCAAGCTCTCCAAAACACTGTCAACATCAACAGCAACATCACTACTCTTAGGCATGAGGTTTTCAGCTACATCAGCAGGAGTGATTTTCTTTTTCAGAAACAATGCACCAAGCTTTTCAAACAAAGGATGTGAATCAATGCTCAAATAGTTCATAGCAAGAACCTTAAACGTTTCGAAATCGCAATAAGTCATCTCAATATGCTTATCCATCCGACCTCTTCTAATCAAAGCCTCATCAAGCTTGTCAACATAGTTAGTAGTGAATATTATAAGCCTCTCACCACCAATAGCAGACCAAATCCCATCAATAACATTCAACAATCCTGATAAAGTCACCTTACTAGTACTACTATTATCCCCTTTCTTAACCTTTTCACTTACTTGTTTCCCACGTTTCCCTGTCAAGGCCAGAGAACAATCTATATCCTCAATGACTATAATCGACTTACTTGTAGTCTCCATCAGTAGTTTCCTCAACTGAGTGTTATCCTTCACTGCAGTTAACTCAAGATCGTATATGTCATAGTTCATAAAATTCGCAATAGCAGCAATCATTGTTGATTTCCCAGTACCTGGAGGACCATACAGAAGATACCCTCTTTTCCAAGCTTTACCAATTTTAGTATAATAGTCTTTACCGTCGCGAAAACTGACAAGATCATCAATGATCTCCTTCTTCTTCTTCGGATCCATAGCCAATGTATCAAATGTTGCAGGATGTTCAAACACAACATGACTCCATCTTTTGTAGCAGTACTTATCATCATCAGGATTGTTATTGTAAAGCTTTCTTTGCCTGCGTTTCAAGCCAATGGCTTTACCTTGTTCCAAAACATAGTTTAAGTAGTCTGTAGTGACCGTTTCGCGATAAGCTGAATGGAAACTAAGCTTGTAGAACAAGTTTCCTGTAGGGGGTTGATGATTATTTGTCATGGTAAGTGTTTCGCTCTTAGACCATGTTAGTTTAATGCCCTGGAAGTTATCAGAAATCTCTTCTTCTTTGTCTAAACTCAGGATCAGTGACTTCCCTTGTGTGACAGAATCTCCACTGAGGCTTTTGGCTTTAGTGACAGACTTGGAGCTGAGGTAATTCTCAATGGCGAAGTAGGCCTCGCTTCGCCATAACCTGTTGCTTGAATACTCATGAAACTTGATGGAAACGGTGGATCAATGGCTTTTGCTATTTTGAGAATGAACCTGTCAATATAGAGCTGTAGTAGGTCACCTGAGAAGTATTTGCGAAACATTGTAAAGATGAAGAATACAACACCAAGTTTTGAACCTAGTTTTGTTGACAGGATTTTTGCTAAACCTAGTTTCGGTGACAGGATTTCCATTAAACCTAGTTTTGTTGACATGATCTCCATTGATCACTCTTGCTGGTTTTCATGATTGTGAGGGGTTTATATAGTGTTTGGACAAGCTTTTTGTTTCCTTTTTAGCTCTTCAATTTCCTTTTTCTGCATAAGGAAATATGTTCTTATTTCCTTTTCTATGTACCTCTTCAATTTCCTTTTTTGAATAAGGAAATATCTTGTTATGTTTTCTAAATAGTTCTTGTATGACTTCAGTTTCCTTTATTTGTGAACTAGACACAAGAATTTGATGCTGGATATATATGACTACAGAGACCAAATCATGAAAATTTGCCAAAAAGCAGTCTTCATAACACCATAGGATTTTACATAGGTCATAAAATTGCTTAAAAACGTCACTCAAATTCACTTTAACTAATCACTGCATTTATTTCATTAGACTCATCAATACTGCAAAAACACAAATAAAAACTAACTAGTGACATTGAAAGAGAAACAGACTTCAATGAAAACTTAAAGCTCAAATTGGTCTAGCAACCACAATGTTACTTCTCTGCTGGATTCATCTTCTCTTCATCCTCTTCCTCCTGTGCATTCTTCTTCAGTGATTCCTCTTTAACATTGCTGAGGACACGAATTAAGCTCTCCAAACAACTCTCAACATCCACATCACAACTCTTGGGCATGAGATTTTCCGCAACATCAGCAGGGGTGATTTTCGTTTCCTGCAATAATGTACCAATCTTTTCGAACAAAGGGTGTGAATCGATGCTCAAATAGTTCCTAGCAAGAACCTTAAACCCTTCAAAATCACAATATGTCAGCTCAATATGCTTATCCATCCTACCTCTTCTAATCAAAGCTTTATCAAGCTTTTCGACATAGTTAGTAGTGAAAATAATAAGCCTCTCACCACCACTAGCAGACCAAATTCCATCAATAAAATTCAACAATCCTGATAAAGTCACCTTACTATTAGTTTTCTCACTCCCTTCTTTCTTAACATTATCAGTATCACATGTTTCAACCTTATCGTCGTCTTTCTTATCCTGCGCCTTACGTTTCCCTGTTAGATCAAGAGAACAATCTATATCCTCAATCACTATTATCGATCGACTTGTTGTCTCAATCAACAATTTCCTCAAATGAGTGTTATCTTTCACTGCGGTTAGCTCAAGATCAAATATATCATAATTCAGAAAATTTGCAATAGCAGCTATCATAGTTGATTTCCCAGTACCTGGAGGACCATATAAGAGATACCCTCTCTTCCAAGCCTTACCAATTCTAGCATAATACTCCTTGGCACTGCGAAATGTGACCAGATCATCAATGATCTCCTTCTTCTTCTTCGGATCCATAGCCAACGTATCAAAGGACGCAGGATGTTCAAACACGACATGACTCCATCTTCTGTAATACCTATCATCATCTGGGTTGTTACTGTAAAGCTTCCTCTGCCTGTATTTCGCGCCAATCGCCTTCCCTTCTTCTAAAACATAGTTTAAGTACTCTTTTGTGACTGTTTCCCTATGATAGCAATGGAAGGTAACCTTGTAGTACAATTTTCCAACTGGAGAATGATAATTCTGTATTCTGATCAGAGTTTCCATCTTAGACCACGAAACTCTAATGCCACGAAACTCATCAAAAACCTCTTCTTCTTTATCCATACTTAGAACCAGTGACTTCCCTTGTTTAATAGAATCACCACTTAGACGTTTAGCCTGAACAACAGACTTGGAACTCAGGTAGTTCTCTATAGCAACGTAGGCATCACTGCGCCTGAATCGATCACTAGAATACTCATAAAAACTGATGGAAATGTAGGGATCAAAGGATTTGGCTATTTTGTTGATGTATTTGTCAATGTAGCTTTGTAGGTTATACGGGAAATATTTTCGAAACATTGTGAAGATGATGAATATAGTCCCAAATGTTGAACCTAGTTGTGTTAACATTTTCAGTATTTGGTAAACAAAGAGAGGTTTTTCAACTGTTCAACTGAATGGAGTGTGTTCTTGTGAGGGTTGTTAGTATTTGTATGTTTACTTCACTGGTTTTTCATGTTTGGGAAGCTCATAAAGCTAGCATTTTGTCCTTCTACAAACACAACATGTGTGACTAAAAGGACCAAATCATGCAAATATCAGTTAAATAACAACACTTATGTATCAAAGTACCAAACTTTTTCATTGATTGCTATCAAATTGGTAAAATTTAATCACAGAAACACATGACAAGGCCTAAACATATACCACTACTGAGTTTCAAAAGGAGATAAAGAATCAAGACACTTCACCTCACACATCTTTCATCAAATCAGAAAGATCAATCTGAGGCCCTTCCGTTTTAGGTTTAGGAGACGCTTCTTCAATCGGCACCTCTCGTCCCATCGACGGCGATCGTGAAGCCTCTCCTCCGTATACTCCTCCCTTCACCGACGGCAAAGAAGAAGAAAACTCTCCGTCGCGTCCAAAAGCGTCAAACACAGCACTAAAGAACCCATTCTTCACATCTTCAGCTGCTTCGAAAAACCGATTCATTCCACCGAACAAATGACGCTCAATCGACTCAATATCGCCACGTAACCCAGGGAAATCGAACGGTACAGAATCAAAACCTCTTGCGCTTTCTTGAGTCATTTCATCCGTGACGTCATCTTCAGTGTACTCTGTATTCGATTGAACCACTTCCACAGGCTTCCCGATACAGTCTTTGAGAATCGTCTCGGTCTTCTCGCACTTTCTAATGAACTTTCCAGACTCCACTCGCTCGGTCTTGCAATTCGATCTCACGACCTTCCTGGTACCGCAAATCTCAGATGATGATGATGATGAATTAGGGTTTCGGAAATTGGGATTCATGTTGTTGTTTTGATCGTCGCCTTCTTCGTCTCTCCATACCCAACCCATTTTGTTCTGGATGATTCTATTTCCTCTTCCGTTCGTGTTTTTAACGGTTCTCTTACTTTTCTTATATTACACGTTATATGACTTTTCTATCAAGCAAGAAAGGCGGTCTCGTTAATGGGCCTTGTGGATTGGGCTTGATAAAAAAAAACAATCCGTTAAATTTGGAATGGGTTAAAAGCCCAATAGAATTGAGTTGCAACTCACTTTCTTTGTTAAAATATTGTGAAGAAATAGATTAAAAAAAGAAGAAGTATTATTAATTCTTTGTTTTAGAAGAAAATAAGGGAGAGCAAATAATGCATGATTATTAAATAAGTTAATAACTATTTAAATTTCATTACTTAATGATTTTCTCAATTATTTTAGCGAAATCCCTTGATGGATCAAATGGATTGAAATCAATTGACTTTTTTCATTTATCTATTATGTCCTGGAAGTATAAAAATAATAAAAATTAATAAAATTTAATGGAACATTAATCTGTCTATTTTATTTATTTACATGCAAAATTTATTAAATTTATTATTTAATACTAATTTAATTTTTAAACTACTTAGTTGGTATGCTAAAAGAATAGATGCATGAGATGCCGTCTTTATTAATTCATATCTTAAGCAGCTTAGTCGGAGTATAATTAATTGTAATCTCTAAAAATAACACATTTACATCACCATTCTTATTCTTAAGAACATACTTATCAGTAAGTAGTAGGTTATATATCACTAAGCTTACATTTTCCTAAGGTCTCTCATTGTTGCTGCTGCTTTCTTTCACTTCTCCCAGCCTCTTCTTAGCCTTTGCATCTTGTTTGATATCTTCTTTAATCACTGATGGAGGAAGATTCAAATGCAAATGAATTTTCTTAGCCTTTGCATCTTCTTTGATGGCTTCTCTAAGCACTAATGAAGGAAGAACCAATGAATCAGAAACGGAAAGAAAAGAAAAATCTCAAGAACAAAACCAGAATGCTCACAGTGTACTATAGCAGTTTCAGACAAGTTATATGAGAAGAGAAAGCAAAATACAGCCTGTAGATTAGAAAAGAATTTGTAGAATTCAATATAAAGAAAAATGAAAACCCAAATGGAGGAAGATAATTATTTTGTTTTCCTTTATCATTACCGTTGGCCAAGTCTCACTCCATGCATTTACCGCAGCGCCAGCAGCACTAGCACAGCAGAAAGCTGTCAAGCCATCAGCAGCAGGAAATCCTAGTATCCCTTTTTCCATTTGTAGCTGATGATCATAACAAATCAATTGAATAAGCACTTAGAAAAACTAAAATAAACAAACCATGAATTCCTACCTGTATATATATGAAGACGTACAAATGAATCAGACTTGGAAAGATATGGGAACCATCAGTAGCAGTGAGATCCATGAACCAATATGCTCCACCGTTTTTGAAGGAAGGGACTTTATCTACCATATTATTTATCTGACAAAATGTGATGGTGTCAAGTATTAATAATCAATAATAAACTTACTTATAGGAAGGTTGGGAACAAATATCTTACTCCTAAAACAAAATTGATGATGATACAAGTTGAACAAAACCGCTCCCAATCATAACAGGTGAATTAATTAAGACATATCCATCATTTGCATGCTCCAATAGACATATAATCTAGTAAGTTTGCTTGAGACAAGTAATTTCCTAGAGTAATAGTTCTTACCCATCAAAACTCTTCTCCCCATGTTTCATTCGTTTTATTAACTCAAATCTTCGAATTTTGTCCTGTGAAAAACAAGAGTGAAGTGAATGTGCCTTTATATATATATAATGGTCTTAATAAAGTGTGTAGAGTCAAGTGAGTTAAATAAATTAGGTGACCAAGTTCCTGAGGCATTTAGTAAATAATATGTAGAAAAATTTTAAATGTGATCAAATGACAGAAAGAATGAAACTAAACAAAGGCAATAGAGCATAATAGAGCAACGTACATGCAAAATGTTTTCTAATTTGATAAAAGGTATCAACAGTGGCGAAACTGCTATATTAGCTAGAACTGCAGATACAATTATGGATGTCCACCTGAAACGAAAGTGATCTAGCATTAGAAAGACTGCACTACAACATGCTATAGGAAATGACACACACAAGTCTTTTACCAGTTAAAGCCCGTGAAAGTGTGCACTGCATCAATAAAATGCTGCGCAAATGCAACAGGCGGGAAAGAATCTGCAGCAGCTACGGCCACTTCATTGACCACAGGAGCATGGTTAGCAACAACTTGTGCAGTCAAATCAGCTGCAGCTTGATTACTCGTAAGTTCTATATCATCTCCTGTGGTCAATGAAGTTGCCGTAGCTTCTGCTAATCAGGTTCCTGTGGTCAATGAAGTTGCCATAGCTGCTGCAGATTCTTTCTTGCCAGTGGCCGGTGCTCAACACTTTATTGATTCAGTGCACACTTTCACCGGCTTTAATTGGTGAGGAACTTTTATCAATATGTTATTTTCAGTTATGTAGATTACAACTTTTTTTGTTTCAGGTGGGCATCCATAGCTGTCTCTGCACTTCTAATGAATGTAGCAACTGCCCCACTGACAATAGAGATTGCCAAATTTACCAGAAGAAAAATGGTTGATCTATTTTGCTATTACCGCATCATTCCACAGTTTAATTCCACATGCATCATTCCACAGTTTAATTCCACGTGCATCATTCCAATATTTACAATGTTAAATTACTTTTCCATAACAAAATTTACTTATTACTATTGGTGCTAGGTATTCATCACTTCATCATTACATTACTATTGCTACATATTTAGTAGTTACTCATGTTGCCTTTGCTGCAGATATTGGCGATAGAGCAATTGAAGGCATTAAATCACCAAATGTTGAACGAGCGTAACAAGGTCAGATGCATGTCTTTATGTAATTAGTTTATTTTGTTCCTGTTTATTTGTAAATTAATACTGTGTATTTTAAGGAAAGAGTTTTAGAAAAATTAGTATTAAAATTATTTGACAGGGTATAACTTCAACACCTGACACATATTACATGGAAAAGTTTCAGAAAATTTTTGATGAGTAAGAACTATATATATTCCATTCTGTTTATTTGTAAGAAACACACAATTATAATTGGGAGTGTCATATTAAGATTTGGTGTATTTTCACTTATTTGAGTTTGCTTTTGGATATATCTAATCCTAATTTGGAATAAATGCAGAGCTGGTGTGAATCCATTTGTTTACTATACAAGCAGCTTTATTAGGAGTTATGTCTTCTGGAGTTTTTTCCTAGGAGTAAGATATTTGTTCCAATTAATAACATTTTTCAAAGCGGATTCATTACTTTATTTTGGGTGAAAGGATGATAATTTTATTCTTGACAACTTTACTTTTTCTCTTTAGATTACAAATATGGTGGATAAAGTGCCATCCTTTATAAATGGTGGATCATTTTGGTTTATGGATCTCACAGCACCAGATAGTTTCTACATCTTTCCATGTCTGACTGGTGTACTGGTTTATAATCGTTGAAATCAAACCCTTCATCAAATATAGTATTCCTATGAGATATTATATTCTTCTTTCACTTGCATGTCTTGTCTGGAGTACAACTTGGCCACAGGTATTATTGATAAAGGAATACATTTATCATCATCATCTTCCATTTCGCTTTTCATTTATCTTTATATGTTTTATAATCTTGTTTGATAATTGTATTATAATCTCTGCAGGCTTTATTTTGCTTTCTCATCCCATTTTGGTCCACAAGGATCCCATTTAAACTATGTGAGCGTCTCTTGTTTTTGCATCTGTAATGTTTGTTCACTTGTGATGGAGTTAATCTTCAAATGCATTTGCTTCTTCATGAAGTGCTTGTAAGCATACAAGCCAGAGCTGCAAGGTCTGGAGATCAGAGCGTCAAACAAGCCAGAGCTATAAAGTCTGCGGATCAGAACATCAAACATGCTGATGTGGAGGCATCGTCCAAGGGCACACCTCAGGAACAGCCTTGCAATTCTCAAAAGTCTGATGGATGTAAGTAAATTAACTTGGATTCAAAAATTCATTTGCTTCTCTATTACAGCTCTAGGCTTTATTTGATGATCCTATCAATATTATGGCTCAGCAATCAAACAAGCTAGTGATGCAAAGGCTGCAGATCAGAGCATGTATTCTAATTCCAACACTAAGATGCTTGGAGAAGTAAAAGGAAGAAAGAAAGGCAACTAGTGGTGAGAAAAAACTCTTTCCAAGACTTAAAATTTTTTGACCTACTAATTATTAATACCACTAAAATTTACATTTTCTCAATATCACTCATTATTCTTATTTAATAGCATTTTTTTACATTTACAAAAAAAAAAAAAAATAGAACTTAAAAAAATCACACTCTAATATGAAAATGTAAAAATTTATAAGTTATTAGAGATAAGGCAACATATATTACTTATGCAGACCTTAACAACAACCTAAATAAACAAATTTTTGAAATGTGAAAATGTGAATATCACCAAACCGCTTATACGCGAATCCTGACCGTTAATTTCCTAAAAATGAACAAAATGTAACCTTCTCAGATGACAACCACGTGTGAATATTGCAAAATGGGCTATTAGTTAAAGCCCGTTCAATCAAAGCCCAAAGCCCGCAAAATCTTTGATAGAAAGCGCGAATTCGTCAAGACCACGTGTGAATATTGCAAAATCTTTCTTAGTTTTACTTTTCTCTCTTCTCATTCTGTCATGAGATTCAACACACAAATTTGACCATTTTTTTTTTTTTTTGACATTATAAGGTATCAAATGCAGAAGATTAATGCGGTGATTCTGAAATGGACACTGATGCGTACTGTGATGAGGTTTGATGAGTGGCTAGATTACCTCAATGTTGGCATTGTCTTTCATGATCATTTGATAGGTTTTGAGTTGCTATTTTATCACTGGTTTGTAAGAAGTCATATTGGTTATGTTCAAACATAGACTAGAGAAAGAACTATTTGATACAGAAGTAGATTCGTTTTCATGTTCATTGTATGAAACCATTGACTCCATTGCTCAGGAATACACTTGGGGCTGCACCTAGTACCCTTCCATTCATATCTTTACATTGTTCTGATGGTGCCTTGGTGCGAGAGTGACCATCACAGGAATGTAGTCTCTTGTTTCAGACAGATTAAGGATGTTTTCGACATTCTATATTCTACCTACCGCATACAAATTGAATAGTTATAAACATGCAAAAGACAAAGTTGAAGTAAGTGAAACACAGTGACCTATGCAATTATAAAATGCAATTGGGACACTGACTGTCCATTATAAAATGATTTTATATATTTAATTGCCGGCCTGATAGCTACTACCGTTACCCACTCTCCGGAAAGCGGAACTACTACTGGTAGATTTTTCAATAGTTTAAGATTTGATGACTCATCAAGCTCTCCTAGTCAAATCTGGTGTGCTCTCAAACTCTCTTCATTAGCTGGAAAACTACACTTTACTCTTCAGAGAAAAAGTAGCCACCAAAACACACACTCTCTTATTGCTGGAAAATCACCATTACACGGATTATGTACCAGAGGTACGCTATTTCTGCATTTTCTTCTCTGCATAAATTTTAATTTGGCGCTATTTCTGTCTCTTTATTTAGCATTAGATGTAAGATCAGGAAAGAAATTTGTTGTTAGTTAATGGTTATGTGATTTGTATTTTATTTATATGGTGTCAGGTTGATTTCAACTGGTTATTGAAAAACTGATCAAGTGAGACTATATTTAAGGGGGAAAAAAAATAAAAAAAAAAGTGTGAAAAAGAAGAAGAAAGAAAATGGTGGATATAGCGTTATCAGTAGCTGGAAAAGTTGCAGAGATGTTGGTGGTACCTATTTGGAGGCAGATATGCTATCCATTCAAGTACAAGAGCAACATTGATGAATTGAAGAAGCAGGTGGAAAAGCTGAGGAATCAAAGAGAGGTGGTACAGCACTCTGTTGATGCAGCCAAAAGACAAGGCGATGAGATCGAAAAGCTTGTTCAGGATTGGATTAACAGCGTGGATGAGTTCGATAACAAAGTTGTGAAACCCATCATCGTTGGTCAAGATAAGGCTGCAGGGACGTTCTGTTTCACTTTGGGACCACGTTATTCTCTAAGCAGGAAAGCTGTGAAGGCAACTGATGAAATCAGCGGACTCGGAGATGGAAAATTCGAGAAAGTTTCGTATCGTCCTGACATTCAGAGATCGAAATCTGTTTTGACCAGAGGCTTTCAAGATTTCGATTCCAGAAAGTCGGTTCTTGAGGAGATCATGGCAGCATTGAAGGATGAAGATGTCTACTTAATTGGTGTGTATGGGATGGGGGGCGTGGGTAAAACCACACTTGTCAAAAAAGTTGCTGCTCAAGTCAAAAAAGTTGCTGCTCAAGCCAAGGAAGATGGGTTATTTGGAAGGGTTATTTTTGTTGAGGTCAGTCACAATGTTAACCTGGAGAATCTTCAGCAACAAATAGCAGAAGAGCTTAATATGAAGCTTGATGAACTGACAGTACCTGCAAGAGCAAATCGGATACGTGAGAGGTTGAAGAAGGAAACTAGCATTCTTATTATTTTCGATAACATTTGGAACAAAATCAATCTTAATGACATTGGAATTCCATTTCGAAATGATGATAAGGCTCGCGTTGCAGGAGAAATACAACCTGTTGGAAAGGGAGCTAGTAATCAGAAAAGCAGACTGCTGCTGACATCAAGAAAGCTAAATGTATTGCAAAATGGAATGGATACGGATAAGAATTTTCCTGTATACATTTTGTCTGATACAGAAGCTTCTGATTTATTTTGGAGGACTATAAATAATGGGGAGGAGAAAGATGGTTATGGAAGTATTGCAATTGAGATCATTAAGAAGTGCGCCGGCTTACCTGTTGCTATTACTACTATAGCAAGTGCATTGAAGAATAAAGAAATTCATTCTTGGAAAGATGCCTTGGGGCGGCTACAGAATTCGAAACCAAAGTTTATTGAAGGAATGGAGGAAAGTGTTCTCGACCATACAATTGAGTTATGATTTTCTAAAGCCGGAGGAGAAGTCGCTATTTCTACTCTGTTCTCTGCTAGAAACAGGTTATGGTTCAATGATAAGTGACTTAGTAAAGTACAGTAAGGGTCTGAATCTGTTTGAAAATGTTGATACAATGGAGGAACTGAGACATCGGATGTATACATTGATCAATAATCTCAAATCTTCATGTTTATTGTTGGATGGTCTTGCTAAGGATCAGATTAAACTGCACGATATCATTCATGCAGTTGCAATTTCAATCGCATCATCCCAAGACAACCTCATGTTTAATATTTCTAATGGCTCAAGAATCAGAGAAGATCTGGAGGATAAACTGTCAAAAGCTTCCACTATGGTGAGTTGTCGAGATGGAGATATCACAGAGCTCCCCGAAACGTTGGATTTTCCAAAACTGAAGTTCTTCCGTTTGTTTCCGCGAAAGGGGCGCTTTTTGCAAGTTCCGATCATCTTTTTGACAATGCAAAAGAGCTTAGAGTTTTAGATCTGACGGCGTTTTACATGCCACACTTGCCTTCATCTTTCACAAAATTAACCAACCTTCGAACTTTGTGTTTAGATGCATGCCTCATTGGAGATGTAGCAACTATCGGAAAGCTCAAGAAATTAGAAATTTTGAGCTTTGTGCAATCTGAAATCGAAAAACTGCCCTTAGAAATCGGAAAGCTGACTGTTTAAAAGTGTTGGATTTGAGCAACTGTTCCAATCTCAAAGTAATCGCACCAAATGCTTTATCCAATTTGACCAGCTTAGAAGAGCTCTATTTGGGTAACAGTTTTTATAGATGGGATGCTGAGGGGCAACAGAATGCAAGTCTTCGTGAGCTGAAGAAGTTGTCTAATTTGACAACTTTAGAAATGCAAATTTCGGAAGGTGACATTATATCTTCAGATTTATTTTTTCCTAAACTCAAAAATTATAAAATATTTATTGGAGATGATTGGAAATGGTCCGAAAAACATGAATGCTCAAGAGTATTAAAACTCAAATTGAATAATATTTCATTTTTGAGTGATTGGATCAAATTTTTGATCAAGGAAGTCGAAGATTTTTGTGTAGATGAATCAGAGAATGCGAAGAGTATTTTTCAATCCCTTAATGAGGATAGTTTTCAGCATTTGAAGCATCTTTGTATACAGAATGCTCCTCAGCTACAATACATCAACAACAAATCAGGTTGGGGATTATGCAACATCCTCCCCCGCAAGCTAGAGTCATTAATCCTTCAAAATTTGATCAATTTGGAGACGATTTTTAGAGATGGACTTGCAGCAGATGTTTTAAGCGGATTAGAGATACTTCATGTCAGTGGCTGTCACAAGATATCTAGCATTTTTCCTTCTAAAATGCTGGGAAGACTCCAGAATCTACGCGAATTGCAAATAAAAGAATGCGATTCATTGGAAGAGATATTTGAGCCAGAACCTCATAGTGATGGGAAGGAAATGCATGATGTAGCTATACCTCAGTTGAAGATACTATCGTTGGAAAATTTGCCAAAGCTGAAGCATATATGGAATGTGGATTCTCGGATCATTCTATCTTTTCATAATTTACAATCCGTGAGAGTTATACTTTGTGATAGTTTGAGAAATCTCTTTCCTGCATTTATAGCTAAAGGACTAGAGAAACTTGAAACACTGCATGTTGGGGATTGTATGATGGAGGAAATTATTGCCATGGAAGATGAGGTGGAAGCCGTCTCTGAATTTCTATTTCCTCAGTTAAGATCGATGGAGTTGCTGTATCTACTTAGACTTGAAAGTTTCTGTTCAGGGCTATACATCTCAAAATGGCCTAAATTGGAGAAATTAATTGTGGGTGGATGCGGTAGATTAAAGATGCTTGCTAGTCAAAGAGATAATCCTTATGATATGGCAACTGGAGGACCCCTGTTCTTTGTTGATAAGGTACAAATTTACAACTTATTTGATATGTAAAGTTAGTATAGTTTTGTTTAACATGTTTTAATGATTTGTAGATTTTAAAATAATGATTAAATTTTTAATTAGCGATTTGACAATTTATGTTTGACACTAGATGTTACATTAGACGTTGAGTTAGCTGTTAAAATAGCGATTAGCTGTTAGCGGTTGACGTTAAAGTAGCGATTTGGCATGAGTGTTTGGTAATAACAATTAGATTTTGAAGTAGCTGTTAGATGTAAAATTACATAAATAATATAATGTAGTATTTTTGTACCTTACTAATAGTATTTATTTTTAAACAATTTTTCTTTTAAGATTTTTAATTTAAAACCAACCATCCTTTAGTTATCAACTAATTAAAAAATAAATAAAATATAGACTAATAAAAAAAATTATTTAAAGATTTTTAATAATATTTAATAAAAAAAATTTATTAAAATTAACCTAATTTATTACAATTAGAAGTTTTTAATATTATTAAGGGTAGTTTAGTAATACTTATAAATTGATAAGGGTAAAATAGGAGTTTTTTGATTAGCGATTCGTGAAAAGCTACTTGAAGTAGCATTCTGAAAATTGCTAATTAAAAATCTAATCGCTAACCAAAAAGCTTCTCACAAACGGTTAAATTTCCAAATCGCTAATGAAAAATCTAATCGCTACTTAAAAATATGCCTACCAAACATACACTTAATCGTTTGGGAGAAGTTTTTTGATTAACGATTAGATTTTTAATTAGCGATTTCCAGAACGCTGCTTCATGTAGTTTTCCACGAATCGCTAATCAAAAAGCTCATATTTTACTCTTATCAACTTTTGAGTATTACTAAAATAACCTTAATAATATTAAAAACTTCTATTTGTACTATATTAGGTTAATTTAATAATATTTTTATTTATTAAATATGATTAAAAATCTTTAAATAACTTTTTAGTAAGTTTATATTTTACTTATTTTTTAATTAGTTGATAACTAAAGGAGTTTAGGTTTTAAATTAAAAATACTAAAAGAAAAAAAATTGTTAAAAATGAATATTAACAATATAAAAATAAATAAATTACATTGTAACGTAAAAAAAAATATTGTATTGTTTACGTAATTATACATCTAATAACTATTTCAGTATCTAATTGTTAACGTCCATGCCAAATCGTTACTTCAACATCTAAGTTAATAACTAACAGTTAATCTCTACTTTAACTGTTAATTCAATATCTGATGTAACGTCTAGTACCAAATATACACTTATATGTTTACACTGTTTTTCGACGTACATTTTCTGATGAACAGTTAATTTAATAATATTTTCAGGTTGAATTTCCTAATTTGAGTAGGCTGGAGTTAAATTGGAATATTGTTGCAAATGAGATTTTACATCAAAGGTTTTCAGTGTACTCATTCAAAGTAAATTTTCTGGCATTGGAAGGTCCATACACAGAATATGCAATATGTCCAACCTGTTTGGCATTGTCGATGGTTATCTTAAGGAATTATTTTTAGACCGAGGATATGTTTGCGGGGGAAAGCATGCAAAGTTATCTAGTCAATTGACTTCTCTAGATCTCCAGAGCTTAACTGACCGAGTTTTGTGGAATGTACATCCTCAATTTGATAAACTTTTTCAGAATTTGACGACTTTGAATGTGTACAAGTGCAACGAATTGGTGAATTTAGTAATGTCGTCCACGGTCAAGAGTCTAAGGCAACTTACGACTTTATGGATAGTTGAGTGTGTCAAGATTGGAGAAATTGTGTCGGAGATGAAAGATGAAATTGATGATTGCATCGTTTTTAGCCAATTAAAATTTTTGGGACTACAGACTTTACCAAGTCTTGCAATTTTCTACTCAGGAAATTGTAAAATTGAATTTCCGTATCTGGAAGAACGGCTGGTGTTTCAATGTTCTAATTTGAAAAGATTTTCCAGGGAAGAATTGAGTACACCGAAACTTTACACCCTACAAATCAGAGATACTCTAACGTATTTAGAAAGTAATCTCAATGTTACTATAGAACAACAATATATTGACCAGGTATGGTTACTCTACCTAATATTATTATTATTATTATTATTATTATTTTCATGTTGATGATATTTAAAGAAATACATAAATCAAATTTATTGTTTCTCTACCATGCTGTATTGTTTAGAATTTCTTTTTCAGTATTATTAGATAAAATGTTCTTCCACATCTAACAAAATATTGTCTAAAACATGCTGTATTCATTATGAAAATTTTACCCCGTTTCTCTTTTGTATTTTTAAAAATCATATTTTGCAAATATTTATTTATGGGCTAAGTTGAATTTTAGTGTAAGTAATAAAAAAAAACAAATATATTCTAAAATTATAAATATCACCTGAAAGTTAAGTGTGTTGGTGGTCTACTAAATCTGGAGTTCAATTAAGTAGCATTCTTAAATTGTGTTTTAATAAATAAGTATTTGTAAGTTTATTATAAATTTTTAGAATTCAGGCTAGAATTTAATTTATGTGAAAATTCTTTCAAATAGGTTTTTTAAAGTTCAAAATACAATTATAAACCTGTTTTGAAAAATATACAAAAACAGATTTTTAAAAGTTTAGTTTCCACTCCATAGGCCAAGTTTCCCAAAATACTCCTAAAACATTAGAAAGATGTAAATCACAATCCGTGAACTGTGAATGGCCTATGGAGTGAAAATCAAATTTTAGTTTTGCAAACTTTTCAAAAGTAGCCTATAATTATATAGTAAACTTTTTATGGCCTATAAACAAAATTTTCCCTTAATTTATTAATATGTACTAATAATTTAATTGAAATGAATAGTTATAATTTTAAAAATTAATGCCTCATTGTCATCTATATTTAGTTATCATTATTATTAGTCTGGCTTTAACTATTAGATAAATAAATAATTATAATTACAAAATGTAATGTGCAATCTTTAAAATTTTAAATTAATTAATTTGTAATTTTTTTTTGATAGATTTTTTATGTTTAAATTTATTTACTTTTCTGGTCTTGAATAATGACATTGCTAGTATGTTATCATGTAGATAATAAATTTTTTATATTTTATGTGTCATATTATTTGAATTATTATTTGGAGCGAATAATATTACTTTAAAAATAATGTAATTTGAAATTATTGAATTAAGAATGGGTGTATACATATTTTTATTTTATTGTATCACAATTGAAAAATAACTGGAAAAATCATATACCAGAAGAATTAATTGCATAGATTAATAATTGAAGAAGACATTGCTTATTTAGAATAGTTAATTGTTTTCTCATGGAAGAAGGGTTTCATGTTCATCATCAGGTGTTAAAGACTACAGGAATGCTTTCTATCAGTTCTATGGTAACCTGGCACACTTTTCTTCTGAAGAAGTCCTTTAACCTTGGCAATCTGAGACAATTGAACATTACGTGTTTGGATAATTTGAAGTACTTGTTCACATCTTCTATGGTTGATAGTCTAGTTCAGCTCGATTATCTTACGTTCAAGAATTGTAAGTTCATGGAAGTGGTGGTTGCTGAGGAAGAAAATCAACCAAATGGAGTGAAATTTCCAAATCTAGATAAATTGGAGCTTCATGATCTCCCCAAACTTGCAAAGTTTACTCACATTAATGGGAATTCTATTGATTTGTCGTCGCTGTCCAAACTATGGATTAAGAATTGTCCGGAAATGGAAATATTCATCTCTCATTCTCCTGCTGTAAATACGAAAGCAGAAATAGACTTGGAGGAGAATTTTCAACATAATGTCGAACCTTTTTTTCCAGAAAAGGTAATCTCATCTTTTTTTTTCTTTTTTTTTTTTAAATAAAAACTTTGGTTGTATATAATAAATTTGCAAATGAGATTTATAACTTTTATTCTTAATTTCGCGTAAAAATAATAAATTGTTACTTTGTTGATAGAATTGAACAGGTGACACTTCCTATTCTAAATGAGTTGTGTTAGGAATAGAGGAGAAAGAATAGCACCAACCAGAGTAGAAACAGAACAACAAAGTATGGAAAGTAGAAAGAGACACAAGAGATTTAACGTGGTTCGGCAATGTGCCTACTCCACGAAGGAAGAGAATAACAATCCACTATAATGATCAAAGGGATTACAAGATATCACACAAAATAGCCACAAAAGGCTACACTCAAATCTCACAACCCAAGGCACCCAAACTAAAACCCCTAACTCTCGAATGTGTTTCCCACACTCACAATGTGAAATTCTCTTTAGAACTGGATGCTTTCTTCTTTGTGAGACGCCTCTATTTATAGTGATCACAAAACCCACTTTCCTAATAGTTTCTTTCCAATAAGGAAAAGTAAACCATAACAATTGGGAAAAACAAATCTCCTCAAATTAGGAAAACTAGCAAATAGGAAATAAATCCAAAAAACCAAAATAGAAATTCCTTCCAAAAAAGGATTCCTAGTGAATCAAGTAATTTAGGATTCCTTATGATTCAAGGCATCCTAACAAATCTCCACCTTGACTTGAATCACCTCAACTTTTCTGAATCTTCTTTCTTTGATCACTATCAATTATATCTTCACCTTGACCCATAAACAGACTTCGAATTGTCTTCCTCTTCCTTGTATCCCGTAAGGGAATCTTAACGATCACAAATTCCAATCAAGCTCAAACAATGCTTAAACTTGATTGTAGATAAGGACTTGGTCATCATATCAGCAGGATTATTTTCAGTACCAATTTTCTGAACCGTAATATTACCTTCAGAAATCACATCTCGAACAAAGTGGTACTTGACGTCTATGTGCTTAGTGCGTTCATGGAACATTTGATCCTTTGCTAGATGAATCGCACTCTGACTGTCACAATGGACTGCCGTCACCTTCAAATCTTCGCTGAGTTCACCAACCAATCCTCTCAACCAAATTGCTTCCTTTACAGCCTCAACCATGGCCATATACTCGGCCTCTGTTGTTGACAAAGCAACAGTCGCTTGTAAAGTAGCCTTCCAACTAATTGCACAACCTCCAAGAGTAAAGACATATCCAGTAATCGATCTTCTTTTGTCAAGATCACCGGCATAGTCCGAATCAACGTAACCAACAACATTCCCTTTGTCTTTACCAAACTCCAAGCAAACATGAGTAGTACCCTTTAAATATCTCAATATCCACTTCACAGCTTGCCAATGTTGTTTTCCAGGATTAGCCATGTAACGGCTAACTAAACTAACAGCATGTGCGATATCGGGACGAGTACACACCATTGCATACATGATACTACCAACAGCATTAGAGTAGGGAACTTGTGACATATATTCTATGTCCTCATCAGTTTTTGGTGACAAATCAGCAGAAAGCTTAAAATGAGAAGCTAACAGAGTACTTACCGGTTTTGCATCTTTCATCCCAAAACGCTTAACAACTTTCTCTATGAAGCTTCTTTGAGTTAAGTAGAGTTTACCGGCAGCTCTATCTCGCTTAATCTCCATTCCTAAAATTTTCTTTGCTCCTCCTAGATCTTTCATCTCAAACTCACCATTCAACTGATTCTTCAAATTGTTGATCTCAGACTTATTCTTGACAACAATTAACATGTCATCGACATATAAGAGTAGATAGATATATGAATCATCAGATAACTTTTTGAAGTACACACAGCTATCAGAATGACTCCTTGTGAAATTATGCACCATCATAAACGAGTGGAACTTCTTGTACCATTGTCGAGGTGACTGCTTTAAGCCATATAATGACTTCTTGAGTAGACAAACATGGTCTTCTTTTCCTTCAACTTCAAAACCTTCTGGTTGAGACATGTATATGGTCTCTTCAAGTTCACCATGTAAAAACGCAGTCTTCACATCTAGTTGCTCTAACTCAAGATCATGAATAGCAACTAAACCAAGCAAAACACGAATAGAGCTATGTTTAACAATAGGTGAAAAAACATCGTTGAAATCAATACCTTGCACCTGACTATAGCCCTTTGCAACCAAACGTGCCTTGTATCTTACTTTCTCGACCCCAGGTATGCCTTCCTTTTTCTTGTAGACCCATCTACATCCAACGATCTTCTTTTCAATAGGAGGCTTTACTAGTTCCCAAGTTTATTTTTATGAAGAGACTCCACCTCTTCTTGCATAGCCACCAACCACTTACCAGAATCATCACTCGAGACGGCTTCACTATATGTGACTGGGTCATCAGATCCTTCGATTTCTTGTGCAGCGACACAAGCTATGGTAACATAATCATCAAATCTCGAAGGCATTCGTCTCTCTCTTAAGGGCCTTCCTCTGGCAATGATTTCAGTCTCTATCTCATTTGGCTTTTCATGATTTTCGGATGGAGACTCCACCCTAATACCTTGTATCTTTTTGTTCTCTTTCTCAGAACTCTCCACCTTAGTGTCAGAACTAACACTTTCCTTATTTGGATGAAGCATGGTATTCTCATCAAAGATGCAATTTCTGCTAATTATGGATTTTGGTGTCTTTGGATCAGTAAGCCAAACTCTGTATCCCTTCACACCATTCGGATAACCCAAAAATATGCCCTTCTTTGACCTAGGTTCTAACTTTCCATTGTTCGAATGAACATAGATAGGACATCCAAATATCCGCAATTCAGAATAATTAGCAGGTTTACCAGACCATACCTCTTCAGGAGTCTTACACTCAATTGACGCGGATGGAGAACGATTCACCAAGTAACAAGCTGTCGCTGCAGCCTCTGCCCAAAAATCTTGCGTCAATCCAGAATTACTCAGCAGACAACGAACCTTTTCCAAAAGGGTTCTATTCATGCGTTCGGCTACGCCATTCTGTTGGGGTGTCCCACTAACTGTGAGATGTCTCACTATGCCCTCTTTTTTGCAGAATGAATTAAATTCCCCACTACAGAACTCCAACCCATTATCAGTTCTCAAGCGCTTAACTTTCTTTCCAGTCTGCTTTTCAACTAATGCCTTCCAATCTCTGAAGGTCTCAAAAGCTTCAGACTTATTCTTCAAGAAATAGACCCAGACTTTTCTTGAAAAATCATCAGTCAATGTCATCATGTAACTTGAACCACCTTTTGATGTAACACGTGATGGTCCCCAAAGATCAGAGTGAATATAATCCAACGTACCTTTAGTTTTGTGTATCCAGTGCTGAAGCTGACTCGTTGTGTTTGCCGAAGCCACAATGCTCACAAAACTCCAAATTGGATATATTCCGATCACCCAAAAGACCCCTCTTACTCAGCATTGCCATGCCTTTCTGACTCATATGTCCAAGTCTCATATGCCACAACTTCGTAGTATCTGTTTCGTTTGTAGAAGAAACAGAGGCGGAACCCATAACAGTAGACCCCATCAGATAATACAGCCTACCAAATTTCTTCGCCTTCATAACTACCAGCACACCTTTACTAACCTTCAGAACTCCATCTTCACCAGTGAATTTGCAACCAGTATCATCTAAAACAGATAATGAGATAAGGTTTTTCTTAATATCAGGAACATACCGAACGTCTACCAATGTTTGAATCACGCCGTCATGCATCCTAATCTTCACAGAACCAATACCAAAAACTTTACAAGGTTGGTCGTTGCCCATTAACACAACACCTCTTTCGGATTCCTCGAAAGAAGTGAACCATTCTCTTTGCCGGCAGATATGGAATGAGCACGCAGAATCAAGAATCCACCCTTGATCAGATCTAGTATTATCATCAATGACTGTGTAGACATCACAGTCTTCATCCTTATCTTGCACAACACTGGCTTCTGGAGGTTTCTCTGATTGTTGACTATTTTCTTTATTCTTTTTCTGAAGAGTCCAACAATCCTTTTTGATGTGTCATTTCTTCTTACAATAATGGCAAACCACATACTTGGACTTTGATTTTGATCTAGAGCGATTTTTACCAAATTCTCTAGATTCGGGTCTTCCTCTAACCATTAAACCTTCAGCAGGATGATCTGCTCGGTTTTTGGACCTGGTTATCAAATAACTCCTTCGAATAAAGTGCCGATTTGACGTCTTCCAACTTTAGAGAAGTATTACTATAGATCAACGTCTCTCTAAAGTTCTTGAAAGAAGGAGGTAGAGAATGAAGTAACATGAGGGCTTGATCTTCATCTTCATACTTGATGTCCATGTTAGATAGATCCATTACAATAGAAGAGAATTCATCAATATGAGACTTGATGGACGTACCTTCTGCCATCGACAGGGTGTATAAACGATGCTTGGCGATCAATTTTGTAGTGAGATTCTTTGTGATATATAGAGCCTCCCAATTTATCCCATAATCCTTTTGCAGTATTCTGATCGATAACCTCTCTCAGAACCTCATTAGACAAACACAATTGGATCATGGATAATGCTCTCTCTCATCTATCTCCACCATCTTCTCTTCATCCCACGATTTGGGAAATTCTTCTTTCTTCAAAAGCGCCTTCTGCAATCCATGATGTGTCAGAATTGCTTTCATCTTGACTTTCCACATAGCGAAACTCATGTTTCGATCGAACTTCTCGATATCAAACTTTGTTGATGATGTTGGTGCCATGACTAAACCCAACTTATGCTCTGATACCAGTTTGTTAGGAATAGAGGAGACAGAATAGCACCAACCAGAGTAGAAATAGAACAACAAAGTATGGAAAGTAGAAAGAGACACAAGAGATTTAACGTGGTTCGGCAATGTGCCTACTCCACGAAGGAAGAGAATAACAATCCACTATAATGATCAAAGAGATTACAAGATATCACACAAAATAGCCACAAAAGGCTACACTCAAATCTCACAACCCAAGGCACCCAAACTAAAACCCCTAACTCTCAATTGTGTTTCCCACACTCACAATGTGAAATTCTCTTTAGAACTGGATGCTTTCTTCTTTGTGAGACGCCTCTATTTATAGTGATCACAAAACCCACTTTCCTAATAGTTTCTTTCCAATAAGGAAAAGTAAACCATAACAATTGAGAAAAACAAATCTCCTCAAATTAGGAAAACTAGTAAATAGGAAATAGATTCAAAAAACCAAAATAGAAATTTCTTCCAAAAAAGGATTCCTAGTGAATCAAGTAATTTAGGATTCCTTATTATTCAAGGCATCCTAACAAGTTGAAATTGGAACAGATGGGTAATGTAAGAAAAATATGGCAGAATCAACCGCATCCAGATTTCTTAAGCAGATTAGAGATATTTCATGTTTGTGGTTGCCACAAGATATCTAGCATTTTTCCTTCTAATATTTGTGGAAGACTCCAAAATCTACATGAATTGCATGTAATGGAATGTGATTCATTGGAAGAGATATTTGAACCTGAAGCTCAGAGCAGCATCAATGAAACACATGATGGAGTGGCGCCTCAGTTGAAAATAATAGTGTTAGAAAATCTGCCAAAGCTAAAAAATGTGTGGAATATGGACTTCCGGATTACTCTATCTTTCCGTAATTTACAGTCACTAAGAGTAGCATTCTGTGCTAGTTTGAAAAATCTCTTCCCTGCCTTTATGGCTAAAGGTCTTGAGAAACTTGAAAAGCTGGTTGTGCAGGAATGCATGATGGAGGAAATTATAGCTACGGACGATGAATCACAGACCATTTCTGAATTCGTATTTCCTCAGTTAAGATCGTTTGAGTTGTTTTTTCTATCCGAACTTAAAAGTTGTTGTTCAAGTCTCTATATCTCAAAATGGCCAATGCTGGAGAGATTATCAGTGTGGGGATGCTGGAGAGTGAAAATACTTGTTTCAGAATTTGGAAGTCACAATGAGAACACACTTGATACCTCAAATGGAGGACCCATGTTTTTAGTTGATAAGGTACAAGTTAGTTTCTATGCAAAATTAGTATAGTGTTAATGCTATTTTGATGAGTCAATTTAATATTATTTTGCAGGTTCAATTTCCTTGTTTGAATAAGTTGGAGTTAAACTGGAATTGTATTGCAAATGAGATTTTACAGCAGAGGTTTACACTGTACTCAAACGAACTACATTCCCTGGCATTGAAAGGTCCGTATACAGAACATGGCGTATGTCCATCATGTTTTCTTCGTGAATTGCCAAAGGTCGTATCGCTCGAAATTTTCGACGGTTATCTTAAGGAATTATTCTTAAACGAAGGAAATATTTGTATGGAAAAGCACGCAGAGTTACCTAGCCAATTGACCTCCTTAACACTCGTAAACTTGATGGACCGAGTTTTGTGGAATGTACATCCTCAATTTGATATATTTTTTCAGTATTTAACTACTCTGGAAGTGGTCAATTGCAAAGAATTGGTCAATTTAATAGTGTCCTCCGCAGCAAAGAGTTTAAAGCAACTTACAAAGTTATACATAGTTGGGTGTACCAAGATTGAAGAAATCATGTCCGATGTTAAAGATGAGATTGATGATTGCATCATCTTCAGCCAACTAAAAGTTTTGAGACTAGAAGCTTTACCAAATCTTGCAATTTTCTACTCAGGGAGTAGTAAAATTGAATTTCCATGTCTTGAGGAAGTGATTGTGAATGAATGCCCCAATCTGAAAAGATTTTCTCGTGGAGAATTGAGTACACCGAGACTCAATACACTACCAATTGTGCCTAGTCTACAAACCAAAGTGGTTGTAGAATGTTGGAAAGGTGACCTCAATGCCAGCATAGAACAATCTATTGCTCAGGTATGATCATAGAGATATATGGATTGAGATTTGTTTGTTAGTTATATCTGCTCTCTTAGCTAGGTGATAGGTGATATTAATAGTCTGAGCCCTCAAGTTCGACAATATATATGTTTGGGGCGGTCTGTGGTGGTAAAATAATGGGTGGTGAAATCTCAAATATAACATTTTCGCATCTTAAATTTACATATAAAAAACTAATTTATGATATCGTCGAGATTTCACAACCGATTATTTCATAATCACATGCCGCTCCAAATATATACAATCTCCGTATTGACATGGTGTATGTTTGGAGATAATCATTTATTGGGCAGTGAAATATCAAATATACCCTTCATCCATTCAAAATTTATATTCATACATTATTATTTTATATGTAAATTTGAGATGGATGAAGGATATGTTTAATGTAAATTTGAGATGGATGAAGGATATGTTTGGAATTTCACCACCCATAAGTGATTATTTTACGACATGCAGCCCTAAACACATATATTATAAGGTACCAAAAGCAGACCACTAATGTGGTAGCTGGACACAACTGTGGATTGGATCCTACTTTATGATTTTATGTTTGAGGCTCATCTTTCTAATTCCGGACATGATGATTTAGGAAAACATGGTCTTTTCAAGTAAAGTAAGCAATCTTCACGACTAAGATCAACAGCATTGCTTCTTCAAAATATCAGTCATGTATTGATGAAATATGACTTGTTTTTTTTTTGGTTAGTCAGGTGGCTAAGTGACTGAAATGAAGTGAAGAGTTGTTTATATAATTGGAACGTGGAATCTGCAGCTCCTCGGTCATTTTGTGCCAAAGCAAACATTATTCTCGATGTCCCTACAATTTGTTTTTCCAGTGTGTTCTGACGAACAGTAACACCTTTTGCGACTCTGTGTCACTCATACTAAGATGGTTTGATGGTGTACTTTTTATTTCAGGAAGTTGTTACTGTTAATTTCATTTGTCCTTTTCAGGAACTTTTTATTTTTATTTTTTTAAGCCTCTTATACAAAATGGAGGTTACATATCTATTCATATTAATTAATACAGTCTACCCTTCAAGTATATTTTATTAGTCTATATTATTGGTATAATTTTAATTGAAAAATAATAAAATTATATAACAAGATTTGTGGAGTATGAAGTGAATAATCTAAAATACTAATTATTTTTTATTTTTCAAAATTTATTTATATTAATATATTTTTCATTTTTTAATTTCAAAATATGAATTGAAATAATTTGATTCTTTTAAAAATAAATTTTGTTAATCTTTTACTTAAAAAATTTAATTACGTTTTATTTAGTAGTAATGAGATTACTCCAATCATTCAAAATAATTTAATAAATCATTATAATAAAAAAAAAATAGTATAGAAGATATCAGAATATATATATATATTTAAAATTTAAATACAAATAGATTGAAATAAAAAATAATAATTAAAAAAATAAATAAAACTAAACATATAAATATAATAAGAAATAGATCTCCATGGTCTCCATGGTTCCCAGATCCTCATGGGGCACCTCTCAAACTTAACCTTTCATTTCAATTAAAAAAAATAAAAATCATCTAACTTGATCGACATTTTTATTTGGCTTTCGTTTAAACTAGCAGCTCAACAACTATGTTGTGCCAAGGGAACAGTGTGTGTGTTTGGGGCTGCTTGTGATTATAAAATAATCACTTATGGGATAGTGAAATCCCAAACATGCTCATCTTTCACCTTAAATTTACATATAAAACACTAATGTATGAATGTAAATTTAGGATGGAGGAAGGTTATGATTGACATTTCACCACTTCATAAGTGATTATTTCACAATCACAAGCAGTCGCAAACATATACTTTAACTACAAGACAGACCAATCATGGACCGCCATCAAAATATTTTAATAGTCAACAAGTTTATCTCCGAAATATGTTTCTAACCAAGTCATAAAAATAGAGAATAATAAAAATGCAAAAGACAAAGTTAGGAAAGTGGGAAAGACAGTATAACTAAATAGGCAGATCTAGGAACAGAATAAGCAGCCAATCACCACAGCATATTACGTGGTTCACCTCAAAAGAGGCTAATCTACAATACTTCAGTAATAAATTGAGAGATCGATGGCACTACAAATCAGATCACAAGACCACAAAGTTCATCACAAAGTGATTACACAAAGAATACAAACAGAATCACAAAGAAACCCTACAACAGAAAACCCCCTAAAACAGAAAACCCTAACAGAGTAGGAGGAGAGAAACAACAATCGTATTCTCTCTCTAAAACTATTGAAAGGAGAAAAACAAGACTATATAGGTAGGGTTGAAGCTGCAATCAGGTATCCAACAAGAAAGACGCGGATCTTCATCGGGTCAAGTCAAGAGCGGGTCAAAAAACCAATCTGCAGGAGGATAATATGAATAGGCCCACTACAAGCACAACAACATAATACAGCCCAAGCCAATAATACAAAGGTTGAAGAATGTAAACATTACAACAAAAAACTTCCCCTAATGTTACATTCTACAGATATCATACAAAATGGTCTAAGATCATCATGTTTGTCCTTGTGCCTCAAGACTTTCTCAGTTTCAAAAGTATTGCATAATTGGTCCAATATCTCTAAATTTAGACCCGGCAGATGTGAAGAAAGTTCCTGCAATACAAAAATTTCTTCAATGACACTACCTTAGTGCCCATATCAGAGGGATTTTATATTGGAACCTTCTCAACCTGTAAAACACCATTTAACACATTTAGTCTAATAAAATGGTATTTTACCCTTATATGCTTGGTACTTTCATGATAGATAGGGTTCCTACTGATATTGTAGGTTCCCTGGCTATCAATAAAGATAGTAGCTTTAGGGCCAAGTAATTTGATTTTCTGAAGAAGCCCTTGAATCTAGAGCCCTTCTTTAATTCCCTCAATTAAAACAATATACTCAGATTTAGTGGTGCTTAATGCCACATCAAATTGCAGTTTGGATCTCCAGAAAATACAATTACCACACACAGTGAACACATAAGTAGTAATAGAGCATCTAAATTCAGTATCCTTAGCAAAATTAGAGTCAGTATAGCCAATAATATTCACAACATTAGAATGTTTACTGTACTCTAAATCAAAATCAACAGTGCCTTTAATATACCTGAAAAGTTCTTTAATGACATTCCAATGTTCAAGCCTAGGTTTTATCATATACCTGCTAAGTATGCTTATTGAATAAGCTAAATCAGGTCTTGTACAGGCCATAGCGTACATGATGCTACCTATAACTTCAAGATATGGAATATCATGTAGAATCTTATCATCATCACAGAATTTCTTATCGATGACTAGTAGATAAAGGCAGATTATTTGGTTTGGCATAACTCATATAGAAAATATTCAGAATTTTGTATAGATAATTTTTATGATCAATACATAACAGATTATTACCTCTGTCTCGGGTGATGTTCATGCCAAGGATTTTGGAGGCTTCCCCCAAATCCTTCATATCAAATTCCTTGTTCAATTCATTTTTAACCGAGGATAAATACTGTGATTTAGAGCTCATTAACATAATATCATCAACATACAACAACATGAATACAGGTGAATTATTAACAAACTTGTAATACAAGCAAGCATCATATATACTCCTCTTAAAGCCCATTTTACCAGCATATTCATTAAACCTTTCATTCCATTGGCGAGGTGATTGTTTCAGACCATACAAAGACCTTTTAAGGAGACACACCTTACCACCAGGTTTGACAAACCCTTCAGGTTGGTCCATGTAGATCTCCCTGTCAAGAAAGCCATGAAGAAAGGTTGTTTTGACATCCATTTACTCTAATTCTCAACTAAAATGAGCAATCAAATACAACATGATCCTAATAGTGATATATCTAACCACCAGAGAGAACACCTCGGAATAATCAACCCCTGCCCTCTAGGTAAAACCCTTCGCAACCAATCTAGCCTTAAATCAACCTAAATCAGAACCCTCTTCCCGGCCATGAACATGGTGCTATCATGTTTTATTGTCATGTGCAATGGACGATAATAAATAAATATATTCGTGTGAGAGAGACCATTACAGGAATGTTGTAACTTGCAACCATTCGTTAAGCTCACATCGTAAAAGCTTGATTTGGTGTTTTTGCCTCACATTCTTCGAGTCTTCCATCAGAATCTCCACTCTCACAGAGTAAGGATGCTTTTGGTATTCTATATTCTATTGCATACAAAAAGAATAATACAAATGCACGAGAGGATACAACCTACCTACCTACTCCATACTAATTGAATAATAATAAAGATGCAAAAGACAAAGTTAAGGTAGGTGAAACACAGTAATCGATGCAATTATAAAATGCTATTGGAACGGCAATGGCGGTAACACTGTCTGTCCATTACTATATTATAAAATGGTTTTATATATTTAATTATCGGCCTGATAGCTACTACCATTATCTACTTTCCGCAAAGCTGAACTATTATTGGTAGTTTTTTCAATAGTTTAAGATTTGATGACTCATCATGCTCTCCAAGTCAAGTCTGGTATGCTCTCAAACTGTGTTCATTGCCTTGTTTGCTGGAAAACTACACTTTACTCTTCAAAGAAGAAGTAGCAAGTATTGCTGGAAAATCACCATTAGACGGATTACCAACAAGAGGTACGATTCTATTTAGCATTAGATGTAAGACAAGAAAGAAATTTGTTGTTAGTTAGTAGGTATGTGATTGTTTTAGTTTGATGATGGTTATGTGATTTGTAATTTATATATGGTGTTAGGTTTGATTTCAACTGGCTATTGAAAAGCTGATCAAGTGATACTATATTAAAAAAAAAAAAAAAAAATAGTGAAAGAGAAGAGGAAAGAAAATGGTGGATGTAGCATTATCAATTGCAGGACAAGTGGCAGGGATGTTGGTGGAACCTATTTGGAGACGGATATGCTATCCGTTCAAATACAAGACCAACATGGAGGAATTGAAGAAACAAGTGGAGAAGCTGAGGAATCAAAGAGCGGTGGTCCAGCACTCTGTTGATGCAGCCAATAAAAATAATGGGATATTGGGGTGTGAATACAGCTTTTTCGGGTGGAAATATCGATTGTCAAAGGAAAATCGTTGAATTTGGAATGGGTTTCAGCCCAATAGATTTTTCAATAATTGAATTGACCAGGAGATAAAGATAAATCTCTTTCCAAGTCAACTGCAGTATCCTTGATTATATTTCACATTAGAATTTTAGTTAAGGGTTATATTGAGATTCCAAATAGTGTGAACATATTAAAATTTAAATTTGTTAGGTTGAGTGTGTTATGGTGTATATTTTGGAAAAATTTTAAATTAGCTTTTATATTAGCACTTAAACTATCATATAGCCTTTGAGTACTTTTAGATGTTTCACATCCAATTTAAAAATAGCATTTAGAATTTCAATTACCTTTTAAAATAAATTTAAAATAATTTTTGAAAACACTATTTCAATTAACTTTTAGGTGTTTGGCATCCAATTTAAAAATAATATTTAGAGTTTCAATTACCTTTTAAATAATTTTAAAATAGCTTTTGAAAATGCTATTTCAATTAACTTGTTGATAAATCACTATTTTAAAAGACCTCTTGACCCTCATCATTCCATGTTCTCCCTTCTCCATTCTTTTTGTGAAGGACTTTTTCTCTGCAATTTTTATTCTTAATTCTATCATGGTTGGTTCCATTGATTTTCATTATTTCGGTATGTTCAATATCATTCTTACATTCCCTCATCTATGAAGTTTTTTTTTTTTTTTTTTTTTTTTTTTTTTTTTTTTTAAATACTCAATCTCACACAAGTATATTATTTATTTATCTCACATACATTACTATTATAAGATGAATTATAACTAGAAGAATTTTTCTTAAATCATGCTATATGGTTTATTTTTAACTAGAATTTTTTTAATTCTTTTAATTGATTTATAACTATATGTTATTTTATATTTTTGAATTTGCATCTAAGAGTCATAGATATAAATTTTCTAAATGGATTATTGATTAAGATGATTTTTAAAGAAAACATTATAGAGTGTTAAGAAATAAAATAGGTGTATTTCCTCTTAAATATGGAATTTTTTACGGTAGGTGTCATATGATGGTTATAATATATTACTATTATTACTTTATTACTATTATTATTATTATTAAAATATCATAGTATTTTTTATTTATTTATTTTTATAATTTTTATATTTAATATATTTTTGGTAATTTTATAATTTAGCAGCTAATTTAAAAGTTAGATGTGATACCAAACATTCCAATATAACAACTAATCTAATAGTTAATTTAGAAGTTAATATAACAACTAACTATTACAACTGTTCGAAAAAGTAACCTAATAGCTAATTCAAAATCTGATGTCAAACATACGCTTTGTGACTTTATTTTTCTTTCCTATTGAATGGAACTATATTATTTGATAAAACAAATTGAATTGTATTATTTTAATTAAACAAATTTATTTTATTAAAGTTAATATAATTGAAGTTAAAAAGATTATTTGAATATTTATGAAAATTAAATCAATTGAAAAAATCTCATTGCTATATTTTTCCAAAACTCGTTGCAGTCGTTCCAAATCCCAAAAACTGACTTACAGCCATCAAATTTCAAAACCTCTTTAATCAATTATTTACCCTTTAATCAATTATTTAGACACATCAATTAATTAAAGTATGAAAAGAAATGATAAATATAATGGTGGTAGTTTTGGGCCCTGTGTTTACAATTTTGGAGTCCTGTATTTGTTACAAATGGGCCCTAATTTAAATTTTAATATAAAACTTATGAATTTATATAATAAGTATTTGATAAATAGTATAGATTATATATTTCAAATTTATTTAAACCAACAAAATTTATCTTAATATTATCTTTTTAAATAAAATATTTAAATTTGGGGGCTTCCTATTTTGGGGCCCTGTTCACAGTATTTTAACCCTTCCTCCTATGTTTAATCGAAACTGATAAATAAGAGGTGGCCATGTACTGTAACAGTTTTGATTGTTAATTTGTATCCCCTCCTTAATATAATTTTTTAAAAAATAAAAAATTGAAGTGGTTTTGGTTCAAATTGCAGGAGGTATCGCTCTTGGTTGGTTCAATGCATGAAAATAAATAAATAAAAGAAAAAGTAAAGTGATAATAAACGTATAATTAAAATATGAAACGTCTATCCCCTAAGCCATTAGTAATAGTGAAACACAAAACTCTACCTAGTGTCCCGACCGGAAGTGAATATTCAATGCAATTTTGGAGACACTATCTTCCATCATATTACAAAATGCTTTTGATATTAAATATCCAAAATTATAATGAAATTACTTGAGGGAGTAGGAATTCTATAGTAAAAAATATAAAATATGAGCTTTTCAAATTTTAACTTTAAGTAAATAAACCATCCAAACTTTATTTAAGTTTATAAACTTTTGAACGTTTGGAACTTTAAAAATTAAGTTTATAAACCATCCAGGGATGTTTTTATTTTTAGCCATTTCAAACTTTAAATTAAGTTAATAAACCATATAAACTTTATTTTAAGTTTTTAAACTTTTAAAAGTTTGAAACTTCAAAAATAAACCAAATTGACCAACATACCCTTAAAAGCGCGCTTCACGGCATCACCAGTCTGTGAAGCGCGCTTCACTAGCTAATTTAAGGCTAGTGAAGCGCGCTTCACAAGCTGGTGATGCCGTGAAGCGCGTTTTTAAGGGTATATTGGTCAATTTGGTTCATTTTTGAAGTTTCAAACTTTCAAAAGTTTAGAAACTTAAATAAAGTTTGGGTGGTTTGCATAAATGAGCCTTGAATTAAAAAATTTAAATTTTTAGCCCAACATTAAATTTTCTTCAAAACTAAACAAATCACAAAAGTTTTTACATCCAATAGACCAAATTGACAGTAGTGTCCTTTCATATAAAAAAATGGATTTAAATAATTTTATAAATTTCTAAAGTGTGTGTAAAGTCTCATATGCCCTTATATTTAAATATTTGAATTCAAATAATATATTTTCAAAATGACCCTATCAAATTAAAAAAAGATCATCACCAATGTAGATAATTAAAAAACAAAATTGATAATTCCCAAATTGAAAGAACCCTAATTTAGCATGAAACTCAAAACTTACAAACCGTGAATTTCTTAAACCAAATTGAATGAACCTTAATCATAATTGCAGACTTCCTTCCGGCAAATAACTCAGAAATCTTCTTCAATTGAGTTTAAAAGGTATGTTTTTAAGTTATTAGGGTTTTGGGCATGGTAGAGATTGTATCGTGTTGTGTAGGCACATTTAATTATATACTATATGCATATTTTTTATTAGTTTAGGATCCTCATGTATAGATTGGTTGTTATCTGTAATCAATTTTTTGTGTATGGGTGTGTTGTAACGAATTTTCGGTTGGGTAGAGTTTTCTTTTTCCAGGTGCTTCCCGGTCCCGATAACCAGGAAGTAGTGCAAAAACTTCTACGCTTCCCGGTCTATGACACCGGGAAGTCGATTTCATGCTTCCTTGTTTCAATACCAGGAAGCAGGCTAATTTTTGTACTGCTTCCTGGTCAGTAGGACCGGGAAGCCACAGGGCACTCTTTTGCTTCCTGGCTTTGCAGACCAGGAAGCAAAAGATGATTATGCTTGGTTCCCGGTCTTTGGAGCCGGAAAGTAGAATATTTTTCATGATTCCCAGTTTAATAACCAGGAAGCAAATCCAAATAATAACAACTTCCCGGTAACATCGGGAAGCTATTTTTTTTAAATAAAAAATTCAGCTGCCTAGTTTGTTGAATACTTTTAACATTTGTTTCATTTATTCAGGCACGACAATGAAAAAGACCCTGGTGAGTCCAAGACAAAATGGTTGATAGCGAATACAAGGGTGGTGAAAATGTTCATTTTTCAGCATGATGCGAATATTTCATATTCCCAGTTAGTAAAGAAACTATATGCAAAACTTAATATACTATTAGGATTTAACCATACATGATCTGTCAATAGATTATATGAGACAACGGTATCAACTTGTAGACAATGAAAATTTTAATTTTCTGAAGGAGGATCATGGAGAACACATGTATTCATTTGTTGATACTATCGTGAAAGACAAGGAACATAATGTATAAGTCAATTAAAAAGAGCATTCTATTTTGAAAGATCAAAATTGTGTTGTAAATATATTGAAACAGATTGGGATTTTGCAATATAGGATTTAAGTTCACAACACGATACAAATGAAACCCACTTATTGGAAGCTTTATGATATATGTGCTTCTCGACCTTCATGATCAGGAATTTCTAAAATACATTTTCCAATTTTAATCAATCATTAAAACAACTTCCTAGTCTTCCAAACCGAGAAGCAAAGGGCCTAATTTGTCTGCTTTCCGGTTAGAAACACTAGGAAGCTGCTTCTTGGTCTTGCTGACCGGGAAGCAAGCAAAATAGGCCCTCTGCTTCCTGGTATAGCAGACAAGGAAGCAGGTTTTGCTATCCATTTAGTGAGTGCTAGACATCCTCAACATCAAGAAATACCTAAATGAGTCCATTAAAAGTTATAGAGCTAATTGCTCACTCAATTTAAAAATTAAAATACGCGGAAGGTGTTTTCGTTATGAAATTCTCCTCCGATCGAGGGGGTTCATGTTGACTTAAAGTTCTTAAATATATGAATTTAATATGCTAAAAACCTAATACACAAGTTTAGATCATATCTTTAGAGCATATGAAAATTTGAAAAACATAATGTTTCCTCGGCCTACGTAGGATTATACTTATTGGGATATGTAATCCCCGCATATCTAAAGGCAACACGAAACTGAACTATGGAACCCAAATGACAAATAGTCATTTACTATAAAATATGAAACTTCTTAAACTCATTTTCCAATTTTAATCAATCACCAAAACAAATTTCTGGTCTGCCATACCGGAAAGCAAGGGGCCTAAATTGTCTGTTTCCCGGTCAGAAACACCAGGAAGCATGGTGACCATGCTTCCTGGTCTTGCTGACCGGGAAGAAGGCAAAATAGGCCCATTGCTTCCTGGTGTGGTAGACCAGGAAGCAGGTTTTGCTATCCATTTAGTGAGTGCTAGACATCCTCAACATCAAGAAATACCTAAATGAGTCCATTAAAAGTTATAGAGCTAATTGCTCGCTCAATTTAAAAATTAAAATACGCGGGATGTGTTTCCGTTATGAAATTGTCCTCCGATCGAGGGGGTTTGGGTTGACTTATAGTTCTTAAACATATGAATTTAATATGCTTACAACCTTATACACAAGTTTAGATCATATTTTCAGACCATATGGAAATTTGACAAACATAATGTTTCCTTGGCCTACGTAGGGTTTTACTTACTGGGATATGCAATCCCCGCATATCCAAAGGCAACACGAAACTGAACTATGGAACCCAAATGACAAGTAGTAATTTATTCTAAAATTTGGAACTTCTTAAACACATTTTCCAATTTTAATTAATCACCAAAATAACTTCCTAGTCTGCCATACAGGAAAGTAAGGGGCCTAAATTGCCTTCTTCCCGGTCAGAAACACCAGGAAGTGTGGTGACCATGCTTCCTGGTCTTGCTGACCGGGAAGCATGCAAAATAGGCCCCTTACTTCCCGGTGTGGCAGACCAGGAAGCAGGTTTTGCTATCCATTTAGTGAGTGCTAGGCATCCTCAACATTAAGAAATACCTAAATGAGTCCACTAAAAGTTATAAAGCTTATTGCTCTCTTTATTTAAAAATTAAAATACGCGGGATGTGTTTCCGTTATGAAATTGTCCTCCGATCGAGGGGGTTTGGGTTGACTTATAGTTCTTAAACATATGAATTTAATATGCTTACAACCTTATACACAAGTTTAGATCATATTTTCAGACCATATAGAAATTTGACAAACATAATGTTTCCTTGGCCTACGTAGGATTTTACTTACTGGGATATGTAATCCCCGCATATCCAAAGGCAACACGAAACTGAACTATGGAACCCAAATGACAAGTAGTAATTTATTCTAAAATTTGGAACTTCTTAAACACATTTTCCAATTTTAATTAATCACCAAAATAACTTCCTAGTCTGCCATACAGGAAAGTAAGGGGCCTAAATTGCCTTCTTCCCGGTCAGAAACACCAGGAAGTGTGGTGACCATGCTTCCTAGTCTTGCTGACCGGGAAGCAGGCAAAATAGGCTCATTGCTTCATGGTGTGGCAGACCAGGAAGCTAAACACACTTCTTCTCGATCCTTAACACCGGGAAAGCAGGCATAAATAACCCCTGCTTCCTGGTCTCTAGGACCGGGAAGCAAATCTTTGACCTGAATTACATATTAAGTACACATCTAACACATATTCATTCCTGCATAAACATCAGCTTGATTTATATTTTCCATTAAAGTTATCAAAAAAACATACATAAACCAAAAAAGCAAATTCATATTCTTATTACATTGCATTTAATCTTCATTATATGGTAAATCGGATCCTTCCTCTATCTCCTGCAAATCGTAAAAACACAACATTAAAATTTTGAATAACAAAAAAGAAACATTAGAATTATAAAAACACTTGCAAATCTTGAAAAATATATATGTAAACAAAATAGAGCAATAAACCATTAGAAACACACAAATACCCAAATATGTATATATAACAAATTGCTTTATGGTCTTGAAGTCATGGAAGCAATTTTTTAAGCAATCTGCTTCCAGGTCTTCAAAACCGGGAAGCACTTATTAAAAAATTGCTTTCAAGTCTTTAAGATCAGCAGACTGTGGGAGACAAACTGCTTCCTAGTCTTGAGCACCGGGAAGCTAAGACATCTACAATAAAAAAAAGTGTTTTCCAATGTGGAAGACTGGGAAGCATTACGTTATTTATACTTGTTTCCTGACGCTAAAGACTAGGAAGTAGGTATAAACACTATAATGCTTCCCGGTGTTACGCACCGAAAAGTACCTAAAATTCATAAACATTCAACACCAGCCCACCCACAACACATTCTATTGCCAAATAAATTCTCTAATCAACATAGCAAACCTAATCCAAAATTCAAAATCAAAACCCTAACCTTTTTTCACTGGGTCTTCTATTGGATTCTTTTCTGTGGATGCGTTTGAGATGTTTTCGTTTGCTTTTGAGTCACTTTCGTCTCCTTTACCGCCTTTGTCGCATCTCTATATTCTCTGCCTTCGTCGCATTCTCTGTCTTCTCCGCCGCTGAAACTTTGGTTTTCAGCATGCTCTTGCTAGGAATTTTAATCATCTCAGAACAGGTTTACCAAACCCTTTATTTCCTTTGTTGGTTCTCGCCATTTGATGAAAAGTGGGAAGAGTTTTGGTGTTCTGTTGACAATGATTTTGATGGGGTATGGTTTCAGAAACTTGCGTCAATCGTGTTTGAATGAATAGATAGAAAACTCCTCTATCGTGATTGTGATGGAAAATGTTGTGGTATAGAAGTCATAATAAATCCTTTGAACACTGAAAATGAAAGAGTGAATCGAAGAAGATGAAAAGAATTTAAAAAATGCTATTGTGTTTGAAGGAATTGTGAAGATGAGAGTGAAATGAAGAAATTGAAAGGATTCACAAATCTGTTGTGTTTCAAGGTAACGGTTATTGGCGAAGGTTAATTTTGGTATTTCATTATAACATTATTATTTATTTTTTAAAAAATAAAGAAATTAATAATTATTTTCACTTAAGGGTAAATTGGACTATTTGGTTTACTCTATGCAAAAACTTATCAAACTTGTTTATTTTTTAACTAATTTTAATGTTGGGCGCAAACAAATTTTTTGAATTTATTTTGATCCAAAAGTGAAAATTATCCCTTAAATTAATTGAAGTGAAGTTTTTAATTTAAAAAATAAAATCAAATCAAACGTGGTCTTATAAAACTCGTTACACTTATGTCCAAAACTACTCAAACTAAACTGCGGAAGCCAATTTTCAAAACTTCATGTATTCCCATTATAGTTTTTTTCATATAAAATAATGTTCGTAAAATTGAAAATCGGAATCGGATTGGGAACCACTGTTAGACAGCTAGGTAGTCCAAGCAGAGCCTAGATGATGTTCATTACCGGTCAATGTTTGACTTTGCCCGAAATTAAATTTAATAAATTTTTCAATATTTATCCAATTTTAAAATGAAAAAAAATATTTCAATTAATTTTACTACAAGATCTCAATCACATTACTTACTATACAAGAATTCATAATATCTCATTCAACAAACAATTATACAAAATAATTTAAAATCTAACCAAACTATAAATTCAAAAACCAAATAAAACAATAATAAAATCATGTAAAAATGACAAGAGCAATGCCTATACACATTATTTTTCATTTTATTAAAGTGGTCGCATTCCAAATGAAGAAGCATAAACCAAAAGAATAAATGATCAAAACGATTTTGTATTATCTTATATAAAATAACGTCGTTTTAGTTTGAGTCCATTGGATTTCTAAACTTTTTATTAAAAAAAATTGTATTTTTAGGCCAAAATTAAACTTCTTTCAAAAGTTTTTACCAGAAATAGACCAAAATGTTTATAATACCCTCAACTTCCCGGTCTTTGATTTGCTTCCAGACAAATCAGACCGGGAAGCAAAATCACACCGGGAAGCAGCAAAATATAACTGCTTTCCCGTCTTCTACTTCCCAGACCGGGAAGCATGACACCGGGAAGCAGTTATATTTGCCTGCTTCCCGGTCCACCGGGAAGCTCATTTTTGCAATTTTTTAAATAAAAGTCTAAAAATATAAAAAAAAAATTTAGGATTGGTCTAAAATTTAAAAAAAAAATAAAATTTCATGGTCTAATTTTGAGTATTTTCACTTTTAGTTTTGAACAGATTTTTTAAAAAATTTGACGGGTGTCGAATCCGTCAATATTTAATTCAATCTGCAAACACAATAAATTGTAGCAAATAGGTCGATCCACATAGAACGGAAATCAATTAATGTAATCGTATTGATTAAATCAAAATAAATGGGGGATTTTGAGAATATGTGATTAATTAAATCAGAATTAAATTTAAGATGAAAAATCAATTATAATTAAGTACCTAGCTAAGTCGATTTATCCAAATTAAATGTTCATCATCGAAACTAGGAATATCTACCCCGTTTAATAGTCACGGTTATAGCTATTGACAACGTGCCTAATAACCAATCTTTTCCAAGATAGAATGACCGGGTACGACCCTTTGAATCAATCACTGATCTAACGTAAATCGCATTAAAAACTAGAAAAGACCCATGACCGCAACCAATTGAATCAGTACTTAATAATCCTAGGGCCCCATTAAAATCTGTCAAGAGACATGGAATATAGTTTACCCAAAAGTCTAAATCTAACTACATCATGTGCAAAAATATTAATAGCAGCAGCCATTGTGTCAAACTCAAAAGTTGAGTAGAACGCATAAACCAATTTATATAATATGCTGGGCAGTTTAAACCAAACAGACTCTTACCATCTAATCTGCCTAATTGGGCGCCTAAACCTATTATCAATTTTCACTTAATTACATAAAAAGAGATCATTTGTGTCTCAGAATGCTTAGGCGATTGCATAGCCGCGATTTCACGAACTGGTATAAAATGCTTCATTATCCTAGACACGATTTCACGAACACAGGTATAAAATGCTTCATTATCCTAGGTTTACACTTCTCCAGAATGTCGTACTCATTCCGACATCAAAACGAGAACTGAAGCTTTATATATACATTGGTGTGAGCGTGACTATAACAGAAATGTTGTAACAATCAGATAGCTGATATCAAAGTCAGTTTGGACAGTAATTTCAATGTAGTTGGACTATCCTGTTAACTAGATTCCACATCAAAGTCTTCCATCACAATCTTCAGTAAGGAAGTTAATAGCAAAATAATAAAAATGCAAAAGACAGAGTAGAGGAAGTGTTAAACACAATAAAGTGTTGTAGGGAGTGAGTATTCATAGAGATGCTCCATTATATTATAAAATGATTTAATATAATATAAACTAGGAGAGGTTGGTTTTCTAATAGTTTTATATAACCAGAAGAACTTGTTGCTTTAATTATTTAGGTCTGTCAGTTAATAATCACACTGATATAGGAAAGTATATAATTATTGGTAGTTTCAGAGAAAAAAAATAGTTAAGAAATGTCAACTTACATGTGCCGTAGATGTAGTTTTCAAACCAAGTCTGTATTTTGGTGTTGACTCTACTGATGCAGATCTGAGAGAAGTACATCATACTATTCATTTCAAGATCTATCAGAACTTTTCCTTGTTGCTGGAGATCACCATTCAAGTCTGAATCACAAAGAGGTGCACTTATTGTTTTAACTTTGTCTCCCCTTTTTTTGATTTGTAGCTTTCCTTTTTTGCATTATTTCTTTCAATTTCTGTCTTTATTTCTTTTCTGATTAAAAAAAAAAAAAAAAACCTATATTCAACCATTCTTTTCCGGTCAATTACATATTCTAATTTAGTTGTGTTATTTTGAATCTGTATTTTTTTTTAGAAGATATACTTTGAATCTGTTTTGTTAAAGATTAAAAAAATAAAATAAAATAAAATAAAATAAAATAAAGTAGAAAAGGAAAGGGAGGTGATTGAGGAGTGAAAAAGATGGTGGACGTAGCTATTTCAATTGGAGGAAGAGTTGCAGAGATGTTGGTGCAACCTATTTGGAGGCAGATATGTTATCCGTTCAAGTACAAGACGAATATGGAGGAGTTGAAAAAGCAAGTGGAGAAGCTGAGGAATCAGAGGGAGATGGTACAGCACTCTGTTGATGAAGCCAAGAGACAAGGCAATCTGATCGAAAAGGGTATTCAGAGTTGGATGGATAGAGTGGATAAGTTCGACGCCGAGATTGTGAAACCCATCACTGATGCTGAAGAGAAAGCAGCAGGGAAGTTCTGTTTTACTTTGGGAATACGTAACTCTCTCAGCAGGAAAGCCGTGAAGGCAACAAAGGATGGAATCAGTCTCTTGGGAGACGGAACATTTCAGAAAGTCTCATACCGTCCCGACTTTCAAAGAACAGAATCAGTGCTGACCAGCGGGTATGAAGACTTCGCTTCAAGAAAGTCCCTTTTTGATGAGATCATCAAGGAATTAACCGGTGAAGATGTCAACTCCATTGGTGTGTGGGGTATGGGGGGTGTGGGTAAAACCACACTTGTCAAGAGGATTCAAGCTAAAGTCATTGAAGATGGTTCATTTGGAAGGGTTGTTTTTGCTGAAGTTGGTCAGACCGTTGATGTGGAAAACCTTCAACAACAAATCGCGGATGAACTTGGTATGGAATTGTATAAGGGGAGTGTATCTGGAAAAGCGACACAATTACATCATAGGTTGAAGGACGAAACTAGCATTCTTATCATTTTGGATAATATTTGGGAAAAACTTGATTTGGATGCCATAGGAATTCCATTATGCAATGATGGGAAGGCGAGAACTGCTACGGAAGAAATTGAATCAATGAAGAGAAGAGTTAGTACTCACAAAAGAAGACTATTGCTGACATCTAGAGATCTAGATATCTTACATGATATGAAAACACAAAAGAATTTCCTCATGGATACGCTATCTAATCTAGAAGCATCCAATTTATTTTGGATGACTATAAATAATGCAAAGAAAGAAACTGATTTCAAGCCTGTTGCAATTGAGATCATTAGGAAGTGTGCCGGTTTACCAATTGCCATTACTACAATTGCATCTGCCTTGAAGAGTAAAGATGTTGCTTTTTGGAATGATGTCTTGAAAAAGCTACAAAAGTCCGACCCGAGGTCAATCAAAGGAATGGAGGGAAGTGTCTACTCCGCCATAAAACTGAGTTTCGATGTTTTAGAGCCTGAGGAACAATCTTTATTTCTGCTTTGTGCTTTAGATTGTTCAGTTTATGGTTCGGATACTGGATACTTATTGAAGTATAGCATGGGTCTGAACCTGTTTCGAAATATTGATACGGTTGAGGATGCAAGAAACAGGTTAAATACATTGATCACTAATCTTAAAGCTTCCTGTCTATTGTTGGATGATGATGCTAAGGGTTGGGTGAAAATGCACGATATCATTCATGCTGTTGCTGTTTCAATTGCATCAGATAGGCTCATGTTTAATATTCCTAGCGGCTCAATAATGAGTGAAATGCTGCTGGACAAATTGCCCAAGGCTTCCACTATGTTGAGTCATAGGCGTGCAGATGTCACAGAGCTTCCCCAAGTGTTGAAATTTCCAAGTCTAGAGTTCTTTCTTTTGAGTCAAAAGGTGCTGATATCCAAGCAAATTCCAGATACACTTTTTGGCGATGTAAAAGAGCTTAGAGTCTTAGATCTTACGAGCTTTGACTTATCATACTTGCCTTCATCACTGGGTGGGTTAACAAAACTCCGAACCTTGTGTTTAGATCATTCTCTAGTTGGAGATGTAGCAATTATAGGTGAACTTAAGCAATTAGAAATATTGAGCTTCAATGGTTCTACACTTGAACAATTGCCGAGAGAAATTGGACAGTGTATTCGTTTGAAAATATTGGATTTGAGCAATTGTTCAACACTCAAAGTAATTGCTCCAAATGTCTTATCAAGCTTGAGTCAATTAGAAGAGCTCTATATGGGTAACAGTTTTGTTCACTGGGACGTTGACGGGCATCGAAATGTAAATCTGGATGAGTTGAAAAGGTTGCATAACTTGACGACTTTAGAAATATAAATTTCGGAAGCTAATATTATACCTTCAGACTTATTCTTTGAAAATCTCCAAAATTACAAAATATTTATTGAAGATGTCTGGAAATGGTCTGAAAAATATGAGACCTCGAGGATATTGAAACTCAAATTAAATAGCAGTTTCAAGTTGAGCGAGGGAATCAAATTTTTGTTGAAGGGAGTCGAAGATCTTCATCTAGACGACCCAAAGGGTGCTAAGAATGTACTCCAAGAACTAAATGGGGAAGGTTTTCAAGAGTTGAAGAATCTTCATATACAGAATGCTCCACAAATACAGTATATCAGTAGCAATTCAGCCGGTTGGGGATTATGCAATGTCCTTCCACACAAGCTGGAGTCGCTGGTCCTTAAAAACTTGATTAATTTGGAGAAAATTTGTGAAGGCCAACTCGAAGCAGAATTTTTTGGTCAGTTGAAAGTTATAAAGATAGGAAGATGTGATAATCTAAAGCATCTCATATTGCCAATATCTAGACGTCTTTCACAGCTTCAAGAAATAAAGGTGATTAATTGTAGAAAATTGGAAGAAATTATTTTCAGGGCAGATAGAAAACTTGACAGTCATCTCCAACAAAGTAGTAAAATTGAGTTCACAGAATTACGTAGCGTGAAACTACAGCAGCTACCACTTCTCTCAAAATTTGGCTTCATTGTATACGAAAGTGAGCGCGAAAGTTTCAAGTCTTTTTTCGATCAGAATGTAAGTTTCATTTTGCTCTTTTAATTGATGAGAAGAAAAATTAGTACATAAATCTTTTAATAAGTATTTAAAATGTGATCTGGCAGGTTTTGTTTCCAAAGTTGGAGATGTTAAAGTTATGGGCCATTAACTTTGGTTGTTGCGAAACTTTAGCTCTCAAAAAATGTCTTTTTTCATTTCCTATGATCAAAAGTCTTAGAAGACTTCAACACCTTGAGATAAGCGATTGTCAAGGAATGGAAGCAGTATTGAATATAGGAGAATGCACTGAGGAAGAAACATTCTTAGAGATGATTTTTCCAAGTTTGAAGTTTCTAAATCTTGTCCGTCTTCCGGAACTCGAAAAATTTTGCTCGGATCCTTTTTTCGATAAAAAGGTGAGTTTTTAGAATATTGATTTGATTTTCATATAAATTAATTAAAATAAAAAATCACTTTAATATTAATTATGAAGAGGTTGTTGGAAGTTTATGGATTGAATTTGAATTGACTATTTAAAAAATATGATGACTCCAAATCAATAATGGTATTGGTTTAATTAATATTATAAGGAAATATTGCTTTGTAGAACTTTAAAAGGAATTATATGAGAGAAATTTATTTTTTATTATTTTATTATTTCTATTTATTTTATATAATTCGATTCTAAATTTTCAAATAAAAATTTTAATTTTTTTAAAAAATAAACGGAATTGATATTTTACCCTTTTGTGAAGGTAATTTCGGAAGAGAATTTATGAATTTTTGAAGGGTTATTTTTTAAAGTCAAAACTTAATTTGATTAAAAATATAAATGACTTTTTTTTTAGTTTTGAAATTTTATATCAAGAAATACTTATACTTTTTATATATTAGCAATTTGATTTTGAAGACATCCTGATACAATGGTTAAGATAGTTATAAGGACAACCTATCACCCACACATTTAAATTTCACAAAGAATAATAAATACTTATTATTTAATAATAATTAAACTACAATTTTTATGATATGTGGGTTCAAATTTAATATCTTATTCTGTCATAATATGTATGAATGCGGAGTATAAGGCACATGATTTATTTTCCGATAATTAATGTTAATTGTTTTCTCATATTACATGAACAGGTATCATTGTCCTCCTTAACAAATTTGGGAATGCATTCTATCGGTTCTAAAGTAGTATTTTGGCACAATCCACTTTTGGAGAGATCCTTTTACCTTCACAATTTGAGAAATTTGCAGATTTCTGATTTGGATGAGTTGAAATACTTATTCACAGCTCCTATGGTTAATACTCTACTCCAACTCGAGACTCTCGTGATCAAAAATTGTAAGCTCATGGGAGTGGTGATTGTTTCAGAAGAAAAATGGAGCACTACGAAATTTCCAAATCTGAATCAACTACACCTTGATAATCTCCCAAAACTTACTCGATTTAGTGGAAATTCAATGGATTTATCCTCATTGTCCAATCTTTTGATTAAAAATTGTCCAAAAATGAAAATGTTCATCTCCTATTCTCATGATAAAACGGAGAATTCTCAGTGCGGCGTTCAACCTTTCTTTGATGAAAAGGTACCATTTCCCTCTTTTTTTTTATTATTATTTTTTAATTTTAAAAATTTTTAATTTCACATTAATCTTTTAAAAATATTCCCATTTTCTATTATCTTTTTATAAACGGTGAGCTTTGAAACCATTAAAGGACAAATTTTCGAATTACTTTTAACTATGATATTTTTTTGAATTTTTTCCTTTAGATTACAAAATAATATATTGTTATCAATTTTGTTATATGATTGGACAGGTGAACTTCTTTAACTTGGAGGAGCTAAAATTAGAGCAGATGGATAACGTTGCAAAAATATGGAAAGATCAGCTATTTCGAAATTCCTTTAGCAAATTGGAGATACTTCACGTGGAAGGTTGTCATAAGATATCTAGTGTTTTCCAATGGAATATGCTTAAAAGACTGGAAAATCTCCATGAATTGCAAGTCAAAAATTGCACTTCAGTGGAAGACATATTCCAACCTGAAGCTAATAATGGCTACCATGATATAGCTGCACCTCTATTGAAAATCCTAAAGTTAAAAGGCCTGCCAAAGCTAAAGCAAATATGGAATATGGACTCCAAGATTATTCTATCCTATCAGAATCTACATACACTCGAAATTGAAGAATGTCTCAGTTTGGAAAATCTATTTCCGGTTACTATAGTTAAAGGTCTTGAAAAACTTGAGAAGTTGTATGTGCGTATGTGTAGGATGGAAGAAATTATTGAGGAAGGAGATGAATTTGGAGTGGTCACTGAATTTGTATTTCCTCGGTTAAAAACTATTGAGCTCTACTTTATAAAGGATCTTAAAAGTTTTTATTCAGGATTATACATTTCGAAATGGCCGATGTTGGAGGAATTAATCGTGTGGGGATGCTGGGATGTGGAACAACTTGCTTTAGACTTTGAAAGTTACGACGAAAACCAACATAATGTCTCAAGTGAACAGCCTCTCTTCCTGGTGGATAAGGTACACAGAAGTCCTTAACCACAAAAGTTTTTAAGATTTGTACTGATTCTGTTTTTAAGTGAGATTTATTATTACATGATGCATACACAGTAAACCTCAATTAATTTGGGATTAGGGTTAGGAGTCTCTAAATTTGGGTGTATTTTTAAAGTTAGCTCTCAAACTTTACGAATGATCAATTTAGTTGCTCAACTTTCAAATGGTCGGTTAATTACACCTTTTTACTGATATGGAATCTAACATTAAAAAAAAATAAATTCAAAATATCAATTAATTTGGAAAATATAATCAAATTTCAGGACTTTTTACAACCCTTATACCTCTTGGTAATGCTGACATGGAATATCATTTTTGTAGGTTGCATTTCCGAGTCTGAACCTGATGAAATTAACTTGGAGATGCCTTGTAAAAGAAATATTCTCGGCAAGGTTTTCTGAGTACTCGAACAACTTAAACTTGGTAGCATTTTGTGGCCCGTTTGAAGAAACAGCAATTTGCCCATCGTGTTTCCTCTCTAAACTGCCAAAGGTCGCAACACTTGTTATCCAATGGGGTTACCTCGGAGAATTATTCTCTCAAGAAGAGTCTATTTGTATGGGACAACATTCCGAATTACCTACCAAATTGAGTTCCTTGGAACTCAATGAATTGAAAGACCTAGTTTTATGGAACGTACATCCTGAATTTGATAAATTTTTTCAGAATTTGACGGCTTTGGAACTAGACGATGGTCATGGTTTGGTGAGTTTATTTAACTCCACCACAGCGAGAAGCTTAGTACAGCTTACAAAGCTGAGGCTGTATTTATGTGATAACATTGCGGAAATCATATCAGATGCGGAGGAGGACGAAGCTGATGATCCCATTGTTTTCGGCCAATTAAAGCATTTGGAATTTCATGCTTTACCAAATCTTAAAATTTTCTACTCGGGAAGTTGCAGAATTGAATTTCCATCTCTTCAAAAGGTGGTCGTCAGTGAATGCCCCAATATGAAAAGATTTACTCGAGGAGATTTGAGTACGCCAAGACTCCACACTTTGTATATCACTCACAATGTACGATCGTTAGTAGAGGTAGGATGTTGGGAAGGCGACCTCAATACTAGTATAGAACAATGCTATATCGGCGAGGTAATTATACTTTTCGATAATAAAAAAAATCCAATTTTTTAGAAATGTTTTTTGTAATACTTAAAAAAATCAAACAGTACTTTCTAAAAGAAAAATGTATAAAATTAATGGATTAGTGCAAAAAATTTACTTTATTTGAATTTTTTTTAAAGAATATTTGAAACTAATGAACTAATGCAAAAAGTTATACTTTTTATTTATCATATTGCATGTTTCTTTTTTTCTTCTTTTTAATGATAATTTTATTCTTCCTAGGATGGAGAATCTTGGAGCTCATTAGAAGATGATCTTTCTATTTTGAACTTGACAGATGATTTATGAAAATTCTGGTAACCTCACATAAGCCATTTTCCCTATAAAGTTATTTTTTTTTTCCAAGTCAGTTATTGATTGTTAAAATATGGCTTGTTTTCGTTTAGCTAGGTGCCTAATTGACTCGAATCAATGAATGAATGAGTGAAGGATAAAGATGAATACTGTGTGGAAATTGTGTTGATGAGCTACCCTTGTGTGATGATTGGTTAGTGTCTGTGTTCAGCACTTGTTGAGCTTTTATTTTCTTTCTCTGTTTGAGCTTCATAATTTTCAGTTGTTTGTCAAGTGAAGTTAAAGTGTCTAAAGATTGTTCTCTCAATTTTCTATAATAATGACTCTGAATTGTGTTTTATAACTGTATTGAATTTCTATTTTATATGTACCTGATGAACGTAACCGTAGTTTATGGTTTTGGCTATGGCATAAGTTTTTTTCTTAAAGTTTAATGACAAAAAATATTTTTGTTTGGATTAACGATTTATAATCTAATATTAGAGTTTCTGAGAGAGTTTTTAAAACGTTACTTAGGCTATGTTTGAGACAAGCGTTTTAGGTAGAGTTTAGAGTTTTGACTTAGTGAAAACTCTAACCACATTTAGGCGGTGTTTGGCCCGCTCAGCGTTTTTATAGTGTTTAGCGTTTTTGCTAGCGTTTAGCATTTTTTAAATAGTAGTTAGCGTTTAGCGTTTTAATGAATATTTTTAATAAATACTGTTTGGTAAATTAGCGTTTTAATTACTTAATAATGTATAAATGACGTAAAATGACATGATATAAATTAATAAATATTTTTAAATTTAAAATATGACTTTAGAATAAATTTATTATTTTTTCAATAAATAATAACAAATAATATATTTATAAAAATCAATCTTTTTTATATATTTATAAAAATAAATATTTAATTTATTGAAATCAAAATTAAAATAATTAGTTGAAAAATATTTATTATAAAATAGTTTAATAAAAAGAAATTGATAAAAAGAGTATAGATAAGGATAATATGTGAAAGATATTATTAAACTCTTTGATTTAAACTCTAAACGTTGCTTTCATCAACGTTTCATAAACTCTGTAAAAAACTCTAACAATCAGATTATAAGTTAAACACCAAATAGAGATACTAACAATCAGATTATAAGTTAAACACCAAACAGAGATACTAAGGTTATGTTGTTTTACAGAGAGTTTAGAGTTTTGACTGAGTCAAAACTCTAACCACAACTAATATATCTGTTTGGTGTTTAACTTACAATCTGATTGTTAGAGTTTTTTACAGAGTTTATAAAACGTTGGTGAAAGCAACGTTTAGAGTTTAATAAACGTTGGTGAAAGTAACGTTTAGAGTTTAATTCAAAGAGTTTAATTTATCTTTCCTATATTATCCTTATCTATATTCTTTTTTATCAATTTCTTTTTATTAAACTATTTTATAATAAATATTTTTCAACTAATTATTTTAATTTTGATTTCAATAAATTAAATATTTATTTTTATAAATATATTAAAATTGATTTTTATAAATATATTATTTGTTATTATTTATTGAAAAAATAATAAATTTATTCTAAAGTCATATTTTAAATTTAAAAATATTTATTAATTTATATCATGTCCTTTTACGTTATTTAGACATTATTAAATAGTTAAAATGCTAATTTACCAAACAGTATTTATTAAAAACATTCATTAAAACACTAAACGCTAACTACTATTTAAAAAACGTTAAACACTTTTAAAAAAACTCTAAACACTATCAAAAACACTAAATGCTATAAAAAAAAGCCGACCGGACCAAACACAACCTTAAACGAACGTTTAGTGAAGGGAGAGTTTCCAAAATTCTTTCTAAATTATTCCTATCCATATTATTTTTAAACTATTTTTTTTATCATTTTATTTTATAATAATTTTTTTAAATATTTATTTTAATCATTTACAATCAATTAATATTAATTTTTTACAAAAACATAGAAAAAATTTTACTTTTATAAATTTATTATTTACTTTTGTTACTTACTTAGAATAAAATGGTTTTATTGTAAAATTATAATTTAAATTTAAAAGTAATTATTTTTTTATATTATATCTTTTTACGTTATTTAAACTTTACAAATAAATAAAATGCTAATTTATGAAACAATGTTTATTAAAAATACTAGTTTTACATCAGTTGAACTTAAAATTTTTTTTTTCCGCCGGTTTATTATTCATAGTATTCATACTATCGTCTTAAGTACTATTCATAGTATTTAAGAATTAGATGTAATCTCCCTGTTGTTTGATTTATGATTTGTTGTTGGATGAAATTATATTATTTTATTTTTATTTCGATTATTTTGATATTTTTAGATAATTTATTTTTTTTAATTATTGATTTTAGAGAGTAATTTTGATATAACTAAACAAATTTAATAATAACCAATTTAAATATTTAAATAACTCATTTAAAATTAACCCAATATAATAATATCATTAAACATATCACCTTAGAAACAAATAAAGGGTTATAATGGCGGATGAAAACAAACACTAGATTGAATCGACATGGTATTCTTGGACTTATACATTCAATTCATGGGCTGTTGAGGTCCATGTTTAAATGGGCTTTGCGTGTGACCTCAAATTATTATAAATTATTGTTGAATTTAAATTCATAGTTTTGTTTACGAGAATTAAAAATAGGCATTTAATATTAGATTATGTTTTTCTTTTCGAATTAATTATACTCATATTTTCTGAACGATATTAAATTATATACAAATAAATATTTTGTTATTAGTATACACTACACTTTCTTAACAAATAATAAAATTTTATTTAATTAATAAATTTATCAATGTAATTAGGACTTGACATGAGTCAAGCCAGTGAGCCGCTCGTGACTCGATTCACTAATTGCTCGATAAATTTTGTTCATGAGCCAGTGAGTCAAGCTTGAACTTTAATTTTTAGTTCGATTATTAAATGAGTTGAGCTGGAGCTTAGATATGTTCGACTCGTTGGCTCGTGACCTAGTTCGATAAATTTTATTAATTAAAATTATAAAATATAATACACATATAGATATATAAATAAACATAAAAGAAAATAAAATATAATTCACTTTACCAATCAAACTGATTTGGATGCGTATTCACATATTTTCTATTGAAAATAAAAATAAAATTCTATAAACTAAAATAATATAAAAATATAATTCATATTATCAGGTGTCTCTTCCTTCAAAAGTAAATATTATTTTAAATTAATTATACGAAATTAGTATAGTTATCAAGTTAGATTATCGAGCTCGGGTAGCTCACTAGCTTAAAGTGAGATCGTGAGCTTAAAAAATAAGATCGTTAATTAAACGAGCCGAGCTAAAACTCAATAAAAATTAAACGAGCCGAGCCGGGTCAGGGCCCAACTTGACTCAGCTCGGCTCATGTCCAGTCCTAAATGTAATAATGAAATTTGCAGATTTGAATACATTTACATAATATAATGTGCATTTAAGGTTAATTTTATATTATATTCTCAATGGTGTAATTGTATATTAATACGAAAATATTAATGTTGGTGTAATTTATCATCGTTCATGAGTGTGAGTGTTGCTAACTCTTTTCTAAATTTATTTTTAAAAAAATTTTAAAATGTAAATTTATTATGAAAGTCACTCATTTTATAAAAAAAAACAATGGTATTACATTAGACAATAGTGAGTTCTTTTTTTAAAAAAAATACAATTATAAAATAGTTTTTATCAATTTTATACAAAATATTAGTAAATTTTAAATAATATTGTACAAAATACTTAGGTTAAGATACACGCGGCGCTGATGTATTATTGACGTGTCCAAGTAAGGTGTTGGCATATACGTTTAATTGAAGTCAGTAATGACTTGCCACCATCAAATTGTAATATTATTGTAGTGCTCAGAAACTACTCGTATTACAGATCGAAATTGTTATCTAATCTTCACAAAACATGGAATCTCAATAACTTTAACTAGATTGCGACCATATATTTATGCAGAAAGAAAAGAAGTTATTCTTGTCCTCATTCTCGCTTCCTTTAGAATGGAGAAGAGATACATATTTATAGTGTTCAAGATCCTTATTTGAGCCATACTTGAATTATTCTTGGAGTTCGATTCCTAGTTGTCACGTGGATTTTGAGTTCATCGACGATTTAGGATTGAAGGAGAGTCCTGCCGCGTTTGGGGTTGACGATTTAGGATTGAAGTAGAGTCCTGCCGCGTTTGAGGTTGAAAACCTTTTGCAACGTGGCGTGGATCTCGTCGCTGTATGGAATCCGATAGCTGCTTGCTTGTTGACTCTCCACTTCTCAACTCTACACTACCCACTCCACACTACATTGTTCACTTTACATTAAATTGACCCCTCTACATGATCGCGCAACACTGATGTGACCACTCTACACTGCTTGCCCATTTTTTACATTAGATTGGCCACTCTACAATTATATTTAATAATTAAAAAAATTCAATTAATCTCATTATTGTCTCATAATAATTGACCCTCTCATTCATTTTCAGAAAGAGCGTTCCAAGGCAATTCTCAAGTCCCTCTCCAACTAAGAGACTCTGCTAATTGACAGACCAACTTCTGTGGAATATATATTATTCTTTTGAAAAAGATAAATAATTCAAATTTTATAACTCAGTTCGATAATATTTTGCTTTCTGTAATATTTATTATAGATGGGAGAATCTACCGAATTTGTTTGAGATTGATCAACCTCAACCTCTAGGAGCTTCATGTAAGCCATCTTCTCTATAAATCCTTTTCGCTACAATTTAGTCATGTTAAAATATGGCTTGCTATTGTATAGCTGCTAGGTGCGCTGTTGACTCAAATCAATGTCGAAATTGTGCTGGCGAGATACCCTTGTGTGATGAAAGGTTCGTTGATGAGTTTAGCATTTGTGTTTGTGTCCTCCATATGTGTATTTCTTGTTAGCGTTCTTTTTGTTTGAGAGTAATTTTACCTTAGCCACAGTACTTGCTATTCTACATCGTCCAAATTGTGTTGAGAGTAATTAAAGCAGCTTTTGTAGTTCCAGCATTTCATGTACACTCCAAGTACGATAAAAATGTAGCCATGCTTGATTGCATTTCTCGTAGATCCTCGTATCATTCCAATATCTTTATTTCAGTAAGTATTCCGTCTTATTCAGAAAACAAGATCAAATACGGAGGAGAAACTAGACGAATATGAAAAGAGCATTTTCCTCATATCCACTATTAAGATAGTCATAATAAATTAAATGGAGTCACCATGTATGAATATGGTAATAATATAAAGTCTAATAAAAAAGTCTCTATTATAGAAATGTAAATTCAAAATACTACTACAGTATTATGTTTTATTTTTTTTTAGCTTTCCAGAATTTTATAATTAACATGGGTAATATTAAATACAGCAAAAGCTGACCAGGTCCATTTCTGTACGGATGATGAAACATGGTCAAAATTTATTTATGCATTTTGTGAAGGAGGTCTCTATTTATCTTCCATAATATTGATTTTTATTTTGTAAGTGAGTTGTATTCTTTTCTATTATTAAAAGAAATAATAAATATTCTATATTATGTAATATAAATTAATTTTTTAAAAATAATATTATTAATATTTTTTAGGTGAAATTTCTTTTACACTTTTTCATTGAATTTAAATTTGTAATTTTATTTTTTGATCACTATAATACGTATTCGAGGTTATTTTATTTTATTGATTTGATTTAGCATTTTACTATTTAATAATTTTTAACTATTTTTAATAAAAATGTAAAAAAATTCAATCTTTTTCAATATTGAAATTAGTATAATATAATTTAAATATAAATATTTACTTAAAATTATAAGTTATTTTATTTATTTTTGAAAAATATTACTTTCAATATAATTAAACACTAAAAGATATATCATGTTGTTAATTTAGTATTTAGCAATTGACCCATGGCAAATAACCATCTCTTCAATTTTTATTTATTTTTTTATTCTGCTTTTTTTCTTTACACAAAGTTCCAATTCTTTGACTTAACAAACACCTCATAGCTTTTCATTAATATCATATATTTTTTTCTTAATTTTTCTGATAATACTAATTAATTTCTAAATTAAATAATATATTGATCTCCTTTCATCATTTAACATAATTAATTAATAATTTAAATATAACATTTAATAAGCTCCTGCTCTTCATGTACCTTACTTTTTATCTTTTCCTATTTTGGATAATTAGTAAAATCTCTTTAGTTTCTTTTTTACCATCTTTCCCCTTTAAAACACTATATATATCTATCTAGATTGCAACTAGAAAACCATCAACGATAATAATCCTTTAGTATTATGGCATTTAGACATTTTCCTTCCTTTTTCTTTATACTTCTTTCCTATATCTTTTCCTATTTGGTCTTAGCAAATGAAAAAAAATCCCCAGACAAATTCTTAAAATATGTTGAAGGAAGTAAGAAAGGAGATAACATCAAAGGTATCAAAGCAATATCTACAAAAGTTCGGTTATTTGAACTCAAAGAAACAAATCACAAAAAATGATTACGAATTTGATGAATCTTTGGAGTCTGCCCTCAAAACTTATCAGCTCAATTTCCATCTAAAACTTAATGGAATGCTAGATGGACCAACATTACCTAATATGGCAATACCGCGATGTGGAGTTTCAGATATTATTAATGGCATCAATACGATGAAACCTAGAAACCCTAATTCTACCCATCAGCATTTACACATGATCTCTGGTTACGTTGTCAATCCAAATAGACTAAAATGGCCGTCTACTAAATATAACCTAACTTTCGTGTTTATTCAACGTAATCATTCATATTATTTCGAACATGTTTTCCTAATTCTACTGTCATTGAACCACTGATATGGTGCGTTATATTTTAATTTTTCAGGTGATCAACCAAAAGCTGCGATATATCAAGTAGCAAGAGCATTCAACACATGGCAACTACACACACAATTCAAATTCACAAGGGTTCAATATCCTAACAAGGCAGACATAACTGTAGGATCTTACAGATTTAACCAAGGAGACGGACCTCCATTCGATGGGCCATGGAATACAGTAGCTCACGGGACTTCTCCCCAAGATGGAACGTTTTGTTTTGATGCCGATGAAAAGTGGTCTATAGGACAAGTTCCCAGAACTATTAAGAAAACATTATCTCCTGAAGTAGTTCCTGGAGCTATTGATGAAAAATGGTCTGCCGTAATAGACCCTGGAGCTGTCTCCGGAGCGATTAATTTACAAAGTGTTGCTTTGCACGAAATTGGTCACCTTCATGGACTTGGACATAGTACGGTTAAAGAATCAATTATGTTTCCGACCATATATGCTGGAGTGATCAAAAGGGTTCTCAGTAAAGATGACATCGTTGGTATTAGAGATTTATATTCTCATTAAAAGGGTTTAAGGTTACATATTCGAATAAATTCTCATTTGTATTAATATATACTTACATATATTAATAAATGTGTATCTTTATTTAAACAACTACAGTATGTGGACTGAAATATTTCAAACAAAATCTTCGCTACCCCATGAAATGTGGATACTATAATCCTTCTTTTTTTTGTCTTAGCGGTAAGTAAATCGCTTTCTGTCTCTGTGGAGGAAGTTTGTTACCTCCGTCCCCAATTACTTACAACATTAGGGTTTTGCACATTATTCATCAACCAATTTTGTTTCACATGTCGTGACTTATGTATAAGAAAAAATATAGTCAAGTAAGATCTTATTTTATTCGTTTTAATGTCTATTTTTTAAATATAAAATTACCATAATTTTTAGTCGTTTATAATTAAAGATATTTACGGTTAAAATTATGCATTGACAAATGTGAAAAAAAAAACAAATATTGCAATATTAGTGCGACGGAGGGAGTACATAGTACAGATCACTTAATATAGAAAAATATAAATGGACTTAAATAATTAAATAGTTGATAATTAGGGATGACAATGGGGCAGGTCGAGGCAAGGTCATTGGAATATCTGACCTGCCCCGCCCTGCCCTGTGGTGCGGGATAGAATGTTTAGACCCGTGACCTGCCCTGCCCCGCGAAGACTTGTTTTGATCTATTTTAATATATATATATATATTTAAATTATATTTTTATATTACTTTCTACTTTATCAAAAATTATATTTTTAAATTTACAATGATATTTGGATTTGAAAAATAAATAATTTAATAATAATTATTGATTTATTATTTATTTGATATTTAATTAATTGTTTATTTAATAAAATAATTTAAATATTATCAATGTTAATAAAAAATAATTAATTTTTAATATTATTTTGATGCTACAAAAAATAAATTTGTTGATATATTTATATTATATCTAATACTCATAGTAAACTAAAATTATTTAAAAAAAAAATTAAAGATGAAAAATAAATAATCTAAACAAAAAAATTAAGAAACTAATTAACACGGTAAGACAATCACAGGGCGGGCCGGGGCGGGGCACCAGTCAAATTTGGACTTGTCCTGCATTGTATGCGGGGCAAGACAGTGCGGCGTGTATCTGACCTATTTCATGCACGTGGTAGATCGGGCCAGATCAGAGCACCTTAGGGCAGGGTAGGTCCGCAGACGAAAATTATCATCCCTATTGAAGATAGAATTAATTTATCACTAGAATCTAATTTAGATTGTAAGTACAATAAAATTTTCCCCTTTTTTTATCACTCATTTGCAACATAGTTATAATATTTTCTTCCATCTTTCTATTTTTATTTATTATTTACAATTATAATTATCTAGATAATATATATATATATATACATAATTCTACATTTTTAACTACTTGTCAAATTCTAATCTCTTTATTTAAGAATATATTATTGTATTATTTACAATCAATAAAATGCTTTTTTTTTTGAAAAAATATAGTGAAATAAATTAGGCTATGTATATTAATTATAACTATTTAATAAATAGTATATTTTATTATATAATTTATCATATAGATTAATTATTTAATCAATTTTAAAATCTAATATTTGGAATTAAAATAGTTTTTCTTATGTCTATTTAACTTTATATAAGTATACTACCAAATAAATAATAATAATAATAATATACCTTTTGAAAATGATATAGGCTATTTAATTAATTCATTTATTTATAGTATATTAAATAATCATTCAATTGTTCTTTAATAAGATTTAAAGCAGGTGATGAATATTAATTCTCTATTTATTTTGGATTTTAATCATGTAAATATCTATTTAATTTTTATTATTTTATAATTAATATTAAATATAATATCATTAAATATATTTTAATGATCCTCCACCTCACTAGCAAGATTGGGTCCGTCATTGAAATGTAGTAGATTTTCATACCTACAAACTAAAGAACAAATTTAATTATTTTTCACACCTCCAAACCAAATGTACAAATTCCAATATGTAAAATAATTTGATTTGATTAATTTTGATAAATTTAATCATAAAAAATACACTCATTTTTAGTATTGAAAAATATAAATATTATTGAATATAATTTTTTTTAATTAATTGGATTGATTTTGATACTTTAAATAGAACCATACATTAATTTCACGAAGTTAAAAAATAATTTAGATACTAGTAAATAAAAAATATTTATTATATAATAAATAAAATAATAATAATAAAGCATATCATATTAATATGAAAAAATTATAAAATATGAGTTTTTTAAATTTTAACTTTAAATAAATAGACCATCGAAACTTTATTTAAGTTTATAAACTTTTGGAAGTTTAGAACTTAAAAAATGAACGAAATTGACCAATATACCCCTTAAAAACGCGCTTCACACCAGCCTTAAATTAGCTATGAAGCACGTTTATAAGGGCATACTGGTTAATTTGATTTCTTTTTTAAGTTTCAAACTTTTTAAAGTTTAAAAACTTAAAATAAAGTAAGAATAGTCTATTATCTTAATTTAAAGTTTGAACCAGCTAAAAATGAAATCATCCCTATTTAATATTAGTATAAAAATTATTTTATTATAAATTGGTACTTACAAAATTGTTATTTTACATATAAAAACAATATTATTTTTAAATAATTAAATTGTTATTATGTAATGGTATATAGTTGGATTCCACCAACATAGATATGTGTCAATTTGCATGAGTTATGTATGTTTGTATGTAACAAGTGTCCCATAAATTGCCTATAAATAGAAGGAGAAGGCATGGGTAAAAATTGTCAATTCACTTCATATCTTCCTCCTCTCTTTCTATCCCTAGTATTATGTAAGTCATTTCTTGTGTTGGTTCTAGTATTCTGGGTGTTGATTCTGGTTTGGTTTTGTAACACGTTATCAGCACGAGTATGCTCTCTGGTTGCCGCCCAGACGGATCCTCCAGATCAGAAAGTGATGGTAACGATGTTTTGGTTACACTGAGATGCTGCCGGAATTATATTGAAAAAAAAAATTGAGATGTTGGTCTGGAACCATAAAAAGATGAAAATGGAAAATATGCTGGAACCATAAAAAGAGGGAAATGGAAATTTGGTAGAAAAGAGAAAAGGAAAGAATTGGTATAAAAGAGGAAATAAATAAAAAAAAAATTGAAAAAAATGGATGAAAAGAGGAATAATTATTTGAAAAAGAGGATGATATATTTATTTAATTGGAAATATATTTATTGATTAATTGTTTGGTGTTTGAAAAAAGGGAATTGTTCATCTTGAGATATGAAAAATATGTATATTAATTGAGATGAAAATGAAATTGATTTCATCAAGTGAGTTGGTCTTAGATTATTGAGTTAATTTGGAAATTGGTTGAGAAATAGAATTCATATATTGGGTATATGGAAATAATGAATGATGATAAAAATTCCATTGAAAGAAATTATTTTTGAAAGAAATTACTTTTGAGATGAAAATTTCTGAGGTTCAAATTATTATTTGTTATAGAGGGAGAAACAAAAATGACAAAAGAATAGGACATCTATTGTATTTAAATTTTGTCATATGAAATCTATTGACCAAGAAGATGGTTAAATTTATTTATCCAGGAAAAGATAAATAATTGAATATGAAGAAGGTTGATTATGTGGAAAGTTTAAAATATATGGAAAATTATTGAAATATTGATGTGGAATTTTGAAAAGAAAAGAGGAATTATTCAATTTGGTTGATTGAATTGAATTGATTTGGACCATATAGAAATTATATTTGATTATTTTGGGAGTTGAAATATTTACCAAGAAGATATCATTATTCCAGAAAATTTTGTGTGAAGTTTGGCGCTGCCAACCCAAGATAGAAAATTGGTCCAGATATATATGTATATATTTTTGTTGCATCATTAATCTTTATTTAGAGCATACGCAATGCATTTTAATTTAATTGTCAATTTATTTAGTTGTGTTTATTATTTTAGTTATTGGTATGGACACTTGAGAAGTGTCGGAAATTGGAATATTGAAAAGGCTCTGGATCTATCTGGGAAAAATTATATTGATATAAATGGATGAGTATGGAAATGGCAATAATGAGATTACTCTCCAACCCAGATCATAATCCTGATTATTTGAAAGGGAAAAAGGATCCAATTAAGAAATGAGCCTAGAAAAATCTCAGCAATGAATATTTGAAATAAATATAGTTTATTGAGATAGAATCTCAGAGATTAAATTATGAAAATTATGAAGAAATTATATGAGAAATCCATGATGGGATATAATTGCATGGATATATTTTTCGACTTAGTATATTGATGTATTTATTGATTAAAGTCAGAAAAATTGGAAAATTCTGATATGTGGCTTTGTTTATTTGGATAGGATATGGAAATTCCAGGAAATATGTCAGAAATATGTTTGATTGATAGTGCTACAACCCATTCTATCCTCCGAGATAAAAAATATTTCCTGAACATATCTGAATATAAGGCTCGAGTAAATACCATATCTGGTTCTGCTGATTTAATTGAGGGATATGGAAAAGCTATAATGCTGCTAGAAAAAGGAACGAAAATATGTATCCATAATGCATTATATTCGAGTAATTCGAAACGAAATTTGTTGAGTTTTAAAGATATCAGGAAAAATGGATACCATATTGAGACAGTGAATGAACAAAATATGGAGTATTTGTATATCACGTCTATTGTTTTTGGACAGAAAATTGTTCTGGAAAAACTCCATACATTATCATCTGGTTTATATTTTACGAAAATATCTCCAATAGAAGCCTACGCTGTAATGAATAAGAAAATAACTGACCCTAAAGTTTTTCAATTATGGCATGATAGACTTGGCCATCCTGGGTCCACAATGATGCGTAGAATTGTTAAGAATTCTAATGGACATCCATTAAGTGATTTAAAAATATTGATATCAAAAGATAATTTTTGTACTGCTTGTACTCAGGGGAAATTGATAGTTAAACCATCCCCCTTAAAAGTAAATATTGAATGTCCATCGTTTTTAGAAAGAATTCAAGGGGATATTTGTGGACCAATTCATCCACCAAGTGGGCCATTTAAGTACTTTATGGTGTTGATTGACGCATCTGCGAGATGGTCACATGTATCTTTATTATCAACACGGAATGTGGCGTTTGCTAAGTTGCTTGCCCAGATAATAAGATTGAGGGCACAATTTCCAGATTATCAGATTAAAAATATTCGTTTGGATAATGCTGGTGAATTTGCATCAAGGGCGTTTAATGATTATTGCATGTCAATTGGTATAAATGTTGAACATTCAGTACCCCACGTTCATACCCAGAATGGATTAGCGGAATCTTTTATTAAAAGGCTTCAAATGATTGCCCGAACGTTGTTGTTACAAACTCAATTACCGATTTCCGCTTGGGGTCATGCAATATTACATGCAGCCACACTGATACGTCTGAGACCCACTGCATATCATGAATATTCTCCGTTACAGTTGGTAACTGGAAATAAACCAGATATATCTCATTTGAAAACTTTTGGTTGTGCTATATATGTTCCCATAGCACCCCCTCAGAGAACCAAAATGGGACCACAACGTCGTTTGAGAATTTATGTTGGATATAATTCACCATCTATAATTAGATATCTGGAACCCATGACGGGTGATATGTTTACTGCAAGATTTGCAGATTGCCATTTTAATGAAGAATTATTCCCACGATTTGGAAAGGATGAACCTTCTAATGCTGGTAAAAATGAACTTGTTTGGAAAAGTGAAAGGATGCATTATTTAGATCCACGTACTGGTCAAAGTGAAAATGAAGTACGTAGGATAATTCATTTACAAATGATTGCGAACCGTTTACCAGATAGTTTTGTTGATGCTACTAAAGTTACGAAATCTCATATACCAGCATGTAATGCACCAGCTCGACTGGATGTGCCTACTGAGAAATCAAAACAGATGGTAACTGGTGAGGCATCTGAAATCCAGAGAAAACGTGGTAGACCTGTTGGGTCCAAAGATATTGTACCACGAAAACGAAAAGTTAGAATCGAGAATACTATTGATATGATACCTCCGAAAGATACTAATCAAAATTTACAAATTGTGGAAGTCGGAAATCCAAATGAGGAAAAGACCTCTCAGGAGGTAAATGTATCCAAGAATGAAGAAATATCCATTAATTATACAAAAGAAATTTGGAACCGTGAAAACTTTGTTGTTGATAATATGTTTTCATATGCAGTAGCTATTGATGTGATGAATGATGATTATGAACCTCAATCCATCATTGATTGTAGGAAACGAAATGACTGGCCAAAATGGAAAGAAGCAATCCAGACAGAATTAAGTTCATTGAATAAACGGAACGTTTTTGGACCCATTATTGAAACACCAAAAGGTGTTAATCCAGTTGGTTATAAATGGGTATTCGTTCGAAAGCGAAATGAGAAAAATGAAATTGTGAGATATAAAGCCCGATTAGTTGCTCAGGGTTTCTCACAAAGGCCTGGGATTGATTTTGATGAAACGTATTCACCTGTGATGGATACAATTACTTTCCGGTTTTTGATTGGATTAGCGAAAGAAAGGAATCTGGAAATGAGGTTAATGGATGTGGTAACTGCATATCTATACGGTTCCCTGGATACAGAAATCTTCATGAAAGTTCCAGAAGGATTAAAAATCCCTGAAATTAATAAACCTCGAGGGTTATACTCAGTGAAATTACAAAGGTCACTATATGGATTAAAACAGTCTGGACGAATGTGGTATAATCGTCTAAGTGAATACTTAATTAAGGAAGGGTACATTAATGATACTATTTGTCCATGTGTGTTCATTAGAAAATCAGGATCTGGTTTTGCAATAGTAGCAGTCTATGTTGATGATATGAACTTGATTGGAACTCAAAATGAAATCCAAGAGACTGTTGAATATTTGAAAAGAGAATTTGAAATGAAAGACCTGGGGAAAACAAAATATTGTCTGGGATTAGAAATTGAACATAGAAATAATGGAATTTTGATCCATCAGAAAGCTTATACAGAAAAGATCTTAAAAAGATTTAATTTGGAAAAATGTCATCCATTAAGCACCCCAATGGTCGTTCGTTCTCTTGATCCCAAAAAGGATCCATTCAGACCCAAAGATGATGATGAAAATGTTTTGGATTCTGGAACACCATACTTGAGCGCAATTGGTGCCCTTTTATATCTAGCCCAATGTACGAGACCAGATATTGCTTTTGCTGTAAATTTATTGGCTAGATACAGTTCTGCCCCGACTTGTCGTCACTGGAATGGAATTAAACATATTCTTAGATATCTTCGGGGAACTGTTGATTTGGGACTGTTTTATTCAAATTCAGATAATCCTTCTGGGTTGGTTGGTTATGCTGATGCCGGTTATCTTTCGGATCCACACAAAGCTCGTTCTCAATCTGGATATATTTTTACATATAATGGCACGGCTATCTCTTGGAGATCCATAAAGCAAACTTTGGTTGCTACTTCTTCAAATCATGCTGAAATTTTGGCATTGCATGAAGCCAGCCGGGAATGTGTCTGGTTGAGATCGGTTATACATCATATTCAGAGTTCATGTGGTATCCCACAATCAAATGAGCCAACAATTCTTTACGAAGATAATGCTGCTTGTATCGCCCAAGTGAGAGGTGGATACATAAAAGGGGATAGAACGAAGCACATATCTCCCAAATTTTTCTACACCCACGAGCTCCAAGAATCCAGACAAATCAACGTGAAGCAGATTCGATCTTCAACAATTTGGCTGATTTACTGACAAAGACATTACCAACTTCCACATTCGAAAGGTTGCTTCACGGAATCGGAATGCGAAGACTCTCCAAATTAGTTGATTGATTTATGGTGTTTTCATTAGGGGGAGTTTTGTAAATGTCTGGGTTCAACTGTACTCTTTTTCCCTTATCCAGTTTTTGTCCCACTGGGTTTTTTTTCTGGTAAGGTTTTTAACGAGGCAGTCGATGGTGAAATCCAAGGGGGAGTATTATAATAATGGTATATAGTTGGATTCCACCAACATAGATATGTGTCAATTTGCATGAGTTATGTATGTTTGTATGTAACAAGTGTCCCATAAATTGCCTATAAATAGAAGGAGAAGGCATGGGTAAAAATTGCCAATTCACTTCATATCTTCCTCCTCTCTTTCTATCTCTAGTATTATGTAAGTCATTTCTTGTGTTGGTTCTAGTATTCTGGGTGTTGATTCTGGTTTGGTTTTGTAACAATTTTACATATAAAAATAATATTATTTTTAAATAATTAAACACTAAAAAGATATATCATCTTATTAATTTAGTATTTAAAAAATAACCATGGTAGATAACTATCTTTTCAAATTTTTTCCTTTAATTTTGACTTTTTCAACCCTTTTTTTATATTCATTAGTATAAAAATTATTTTATTATAAACAGGTACTTACAAAATTGTTATTTTACATATAAAAAAAATACTATATTTAATATAATTAAACACTAAAAAGATATATCATCTTATTAATTTAGTATTTAAAAAATAACCCATGGTAAATAACTATTTTTTCAAATTTTTTTCCTTTAATTTTGACTTTTTTCGTTGGGAAAAAATTACCAATCCTTTGGTTAAACAAATACCTAGTACCTTTTTCTTAATACCATTTTTTTCCCTTAGTTTTTCTCATAATATTAATTAATTTCTAAATTAAATAATCCTCTCGATCATTTAATAATTAGATATATTACTCCATAACTAATTAATAATTTAAAGGGATAATCCTAAAAACCACATGAAGGTTTGAGAATTTCTCTATTTTACCACTTCAGTTTCAATTTTCACCATTTTACCACTATCCGGATAAAAAATGTTGAAATTTTCAAAATTAAATTTTGGACTTTGGTAGAGCTCCAAAAGATGAGTCTAATGGTAATGGTCCGCCGGCAATTGGTTGCTAGACGGAGGAGAAATGATAGAAAAATTATTTTTCAATAATTTTTAATTTCATTGAATCTCCTTTGTTCAACCACCGATCGCCGAGAGAGCACCATTATTAAACTCGTCTCTTGAAACTCTACCAAAGTCCAAAATTTAATTTTAAAAATTTTAACATTTTTCATCCGAACAGTGGTAAAATGGTGAAAAATGAAACTAAAGAGATAAAATGGAGAAATTCTCAAACCTTCATGGGGTTTTTGGGATTATCCCTAATTTAAATATGACATTTAATAATTTCCTCCTCTTCATGTACTTTCCTTTTTATTTATTTTGGATAGTTAGTAAAATCATCTTTAATTTATATATATATATATTATCATCCATCAAAATCCAATATACACCTATCTAGATTGTAATTAGAAAACAATAGACAATAATCCTTTAGTATCATGGCATTTAGTCATTTTCCTTCCTTTTTGCTCATCCTTATTCTTCCTTATTTTTTCTCCCATTTGATCTTACCAAATGAAAAAGAATCTCCACTCAAATTCTTAAAATATGTGGAAGGAGGTAAGAAAGGAGATAACATCAACGGTATCCGAGAGGTGAAGCAATATCTACAACAGTTCGGTTACTTAGACTGCAAGAAACAAATCAATGATAACGATTTTGATGAATCTTTGGAGTCCGCCCTCCAAATTTATCAGCTCAATTTCCATTTAAAACCTACTGGAATTTTAGATGGATCAACATTATCTAACATAGCAAAACCTCGGTGTGGAGTTCCAGATATTATTAATGGCATCAATACAATGAAACCTAGAAACCCTAATTTTACCCATCATCTACACATGGTCTCTCACTATGTTGTTAATCCAACTAGACTGAAATGGCCACCTTCTAAATATAACCTAACTTTCCTATTTATTCAACGTAATCATCCAATCCATATATATAATTCTAATCCTACTATCATTGAACCCCTGGTAATCCATAATTTTATTTTGCAGGTGATCAACCAAAAGCTGCGATGCATCAAGTAGCAGAAGCATTCAAAACATGGCAACAACACACACAATTCAAATTCATATGGGTTCTATATCCTAACAAGGCAGACATAACTGTGGCGTCTTACAGACGTAACCAAGGAGATGGATATCCATTCGATGGACCATGGAATCTCCTGGCCTTCGGGACTCCTCCCCAAGAAGGAGTATTTCGTTTCGATGCCGATGAAAAGTGGTCCGTGGGACCCGTCCCTGGAGTTGTTCATAAAAAAATGTCTACCGAAGTACTCCCTCAAGCTATTGATGAAAAATGGTCTGTAGTAGATCCTGGAGCTGTTCCTGGAACTATGGATTTGCAAAGCGCTGCTTTGCACGAAATTGGTCACCTTCTTGGACTAGGACATAGTACGGTTCAAGAATCAATTATGTTTCCGTCCATACCTGTTGGCGCTACCAAAAGGACTCTCAGTAAAGATGACATCGCTGGTATAAGAGATTTATACTCTCATTGAAAGGGTTAGGGTCACATATTTGAATAAATTCTCATTTGTACTTTTCTATATTTATAAAATATAAATAAATGTGGATTTTTATTTGAACACCTAAAGTTGGTACACTCAAGGGCGAATCTAGAAAAAAAATTAAACGATGTCAACTATTTAAATAAATTAAAATTACACTAAAAATATTTTTTTTAAAAAAAACAAAAAAACAAATTGATTTGGGTATTAGGTATTTGATTTTTATTTTTAATATTTAAAAAATAAAAAATAAAAACAAATTGAGACATATCATCATTCACTTTGGCTTTTTTGACTTTAATGCTTAGAAAGCAACGCCAAAAGGTCGAAGACTATTTTTTCATCGATATTACGAGGAAGACTATTTATAATACCTCTCTTCATGTTGTAATTTATTACAAGAGTTTAACTTTTATGTTTATATTTTCTAAATATATTATATTAAAATTTTTAAAATCAAAGTTTTATTATAAGAGTTTAATTTTATTTCCTTTTATATATAATATATTAAAAATTTTAAATTCAAACGCTGTCAATTGCCAGCGTTGACATCACCTTACATACGCCACTGGGTAGATTGAAATATTTCATAGAAACACTTTGCTGCCCTATGAAATGTGGATATACTATAATCCTTCTATGAATTTTATAAGATTTCTTTGTATCTCCAAACCCTTCTATGTTCCAATAATATAGAGCAGTTAATATGGCAAAATATATGAACGAGCTAAATAATTAAATAGTTGATGATAGATGTTAGGATTGTCTTGAATCACAAGGATTTCCTTTTATGAAAGTTTTCTTATTTTGAGTTTGGATCTGTTTCCTAATTGTTTGATCCTTTATTTTGGAAAGATTTGATTTTCCTAATTTGGTTGATTGTATTCCTTAGTTGGAAAGGAAACAAATTAGGAAAGTATATTTGGTGATTACTATAAATAGAGCTATCTCGTGAAGAAGAAAGTATCCCGTCCTTTTGGGGTGATGATAATTGGAGTTGGGTCATATGCGTAGGGGTAATGATCATTGAGGTTGGGGTCTCGTCGTTAAGGAGATTTCGAGTTGAGGTTGAGGTCTCGCCATTAAGGAGATTTTGATTTGAGGTTGTCTCGCCATTAAGGAGATTTTGATTTGAGGTTGTCTCGCCATGGTGGAGTTGTTCGCCTAAAAGAGATTCTGATTGAGAAAGAAAGCAATTTTGTGTGGAAAGAGTGTGTTGTTTGAATGACTTGTAATTCTTGTTTCTCATAGTAAAGTTGTTATCTTTCCGTGGATTAGGCAATTTGCCGAACCACTTTAAATATTGTGTTTGTGTTTGGACTGATTGTTTTGGTTGAATTGAACTAGGAACTAGGAAGAAATTGGGATAGAACTGAAAATTTCCTAACAAACTGGTATCAGAGCTTTGATGGAGGTTTGTTTGAAGATCAAGTTTGAAGTGGACACCTCGTTTAGAATTAGTATCCATAATGTAGATCGGTGAGATAAATTTAGTGAATATTTTTATCAGCAGAATTTTTCTGGACAACTTGGAAGAATTGAAGATTTATCCTTAACCGACTGTTGGATGATGCTCAAATTTGATTTGAATCTTCTAAACATATAGATCTAAAGTTTGAACCTTGGATTAGGCTGAATTTTGGATATATTGTAGAAGACACATGAGGGTTAAATTTGGACAGTAGAGATCAGTTTTGGAGATTTCTAGAAGGAGAGAGGTTGAACAGAATAGGACTGTTGCATTTTGGAAACATGGTAAAGCATGAGATTGAGATCTAAGAGCTGAAAACATCTGGATTTGAAATTTCGAATTTGGTAGTTTCTCATATGAGGTGGAGAAAAAAATTAGATTTGATTGAGAATGAATTGGATGATGGAGACAGAATTTGATTGATAGTGATCGAAGGAAAAAGATTCAAAATTTTGAGGTGATTCAAATCAAGGTGGAGATTTGTTAGGATTGTCTTGAATCACAAGGATTTCCTTTTATGAAGGTTTTCCTATTTTGAGTTTGGATCTATTTCCTAATTATTTGATCATTTGTTTTGGAAAGATTTGGTTTTCCTAATTTGGTTGATTGCATTCCTTAGTTGGAAAAGAAACAAATTAGGAAAGTATATTTGGTGATTACTATAAATAGAGTTGTCTCGTGAAGAAGAAAATATCCAGTCCTTTTGGGGTGGTGATCATTGGAGTTGGGTCATATCTGTGGGGGTAATGATCATTGAGGTTGGGGTCTCGCCATTAAGGAGATTTCGAGTTGAGGTTGGGGTCTCGCCATTAAGGAGATTTCGAGTATTGAGGTTGGGGTCTCGCCATTAAGGAGATTTCGAGTATTGAGGTTGGGGTCTCGCCATTAAGGAGATTTCGAGTTGAGGTTGGGATCTCTCCATTAAGGAGATTTCGAATTGGGTTGTCTCGTCATTAAGAAAATTTTGATTTGAGGTTGTCTCGCCATTAAGGAGATTGTTCGCCTAAAAGAGATTCTGGCTGAGAAAGAAAGCAGTTTTGTGTGGAGAGAGAGTGTTGACTGAATGACTTGTAATTCTTGTTTCTCGTAGTAAAGTTGTTATCTTTCCGTGGATTAGGCAATTTGCCGAACCACGTTAAATATTGTGATTTTGTTTGGCCTGATTGTTTTGGTTGAATTGAACTAGGAACTAGAAACAAATTGGGATAGAACCGGAAATTTCCTAATAATAGAATTTAATTATTAGACAAATAAAACAATATCCCACCTGACTATGTTATTCTTTATATATAAGGAAACAATATGTGAAACAAATACTATACTAATGTTTTAATATTATATTATTATAATTTTTAATTATATGTAATTAAAAATATTTACCGTTAAAGATAAATATTGGATGGCGTGTCAAAAAAAATGGAGGAAATATAATTTAGAATGTAAGTATAGAATTTTTCCCCTTTTTATCACTCATTAGCAACTTAACTTATATATTTTCTTTTATTTATCATTTATAATTAAAATTATCTAATTAATATATATAATTCTAAATTTGTAACTACCATTCAAATTCTAATATCTTTATTTAAAAATTTATGATTATTGTATTATTTACAATCAATACAATGCTTTTTTTGAAAAAAAATATATAGTGAAATAACTTTGGAATGTATATTAATTGTAAATATTTAATAAATAATATATATTATTATGTAATTTATTATTATACATTAATTATTCAATTAACTTCAAATCTAATATTTAGAATTTAAATAAAAAATCTTTTATCACGATTTGACTTTATTTAAGTGTACCACGGAATAAAAAATTTATTTACTATATAATAAAAAAATACCTTTTGAAGCTACTATTTAGAAATGAATAAGCTGATTAATTAATTTATTTATAATATACTTCCTGTTGTGCCAAATAAACCACAGCCAAATATTAGACTAAGATTGATTGAGAAAACAGCTAAAAAGCTTACAGAGATAATCTCACAGAGTTTTGCTCTAATCAATAAAAAGTCCCCCCCCTTTCACAATTGTCTCTACCCCCTATTTATAGGGGTGATCAGTCTCTTTTCTAGAAGGATTAGGACTTTTCTTTCCCTTAGGACTAGGTCTCTTTCTTTCAATGAGGTTAGTCTTCCTTTATCAATCGGGCTTTAGGAATCCTTGATCTAGTGAGATGAGTCTTCCTTTCCCTATTGGGCTTCAGGAATCCTTATTTGGTTAGGCAATCATTCGGTGGGCTGGTGCGCTTTAGTTTGGACTCTGCTGGGCTCGGCCGAGTTGAACTTGGCCATGTCGGTCGAGCCAGACTGGTGCATTTCTTGGGCCTTTGGCCCTCATTTTCGGCCGAGGGTAGCTCTTGGGTACCTCCCCTATCTTCGGCCGAGCTTGATTTTAGGGTACCTCTTCTGTCTTCGGCCGAGCTTGGTTTTGGACTTCGGTTCCCTTTGCTTGCTCTGACCTTCGACTGTGATGCCTTATAGTTATTTTCCCACCACACTTCCTCCGTTTTAAAATAGTTGCAACATTTCTTGTGGGCACGCTATTTAATTATTAACTTTAACCACAAATATCTTTAATAATATATAACTAAAAATTATATAAATTTCATAGTTGAAAATAGTCATCAAGACGAATAAAAAGACTCCACTCGATTATATTTTTCCTTATACATAAGGAATAACACATAAAATTGATAAATGAAAGAGAGAATCATTTAAATATTCTATAATAAGATTTAAAAAGAGGGAATGAATAATACTAGTACTCTATTTATTTTTGGAATTTAATAATATAAATATAACTATTTAATTTTTATTAATTTATAATAAATATTAAAATATAATATAATTATCATTGAATATATTTTAATAATCCTTCTCCTCACTGACTAGATTGCATCTTCCATTGAAATGTAGTGGATTTCCGGACCTACAAACCGAATATACAAATTTCATTATTTTTGGCACATAGAAGCCAAATATACAAAAATTCCAATATTTAAAATAATTTGATTTTATTTACTTTGATAAACTTAACCATAAAATGAAAAAAATAATAATAATAAAACACTAATTTTGTAGGAGTGAAAATGTTAAATATTATTGAATATAATTTTTCTTTAATTAATTGGGTTAATTTTGATACTTTAGTACATTAAATTCTTATTAATTTCACAAAGTTAAAAAATAATTTAGATACTAGTAATTAAAAATATATTTATAATACAATAAATAAAATAATAATAATAATAATAATAATAATAATAATAAAACATATCAAGACACCTTATAATCCATCATGTTAATAGATACTACAATTTAATATTTTTCTATCTTTTATTTTTTTTCATATATTTTATTTCAAAATAATTTAAGATAGTAATTGGAAATAACTAATCTTAACTCAATAAAATATTTTATTTATTTTAATTTGAATAATCTCATCTCCTTTTAACTCATTCTTCCCTGCAAAAACCATATATACCGATGAAAAAGTACCTTCTAAATTACAAAAACTTCACCTTTTTTTTTTAAATCAAAGTGCAGATAAAAATAAATAGCCATAGAGTACAGTTCAAGATAATTGTTAGGAATTTCCATTTTATCCCTCTTTCTTTCTAATTTTAAGTTCGACTCAACCAAAACAATCAGACCAATCAAACACGATATTTAACGTGGTTCGGCAAATTGCTTAGTTCACAGAAAGATAACAACCTTACTATAGAGAAAAAGATTACAAAATAAATTCCAACAACTCTCTCCATACAAAATTGTTTTCTTTCTCAAAATCTCTATTAGGCGAACAAGTCCACCATGGCAAGACAATCCCAAATCAAAATCTCCTTAGTGGCGAGATAACCTAATTTGAAATCTCTTTAATGGTGAGACAACCTCAAATTAAAATCTTCTTAATGGCGAGACCCCAACCTCAATACTCGAAATCAACTTAATGGAGAGACCCCAACCTCAATACTCGAAATCTCCTTAATGGCGAGATCCCAACCTCAATACTCGAAATCTCCTTAATGGCAAGACCCCAACCTCAATACTCGAAATCACCTTAATGAAGAGACCCCAACCTCAATACTCAAAATCTCTTTAATGGCGAGACCCCAACCTCAATACTCAAAATTTCCTTAATGGCGAGACCCCAACCCCAATGATCATCACTCCACTAGGCATGACCCAATTTAATGATCATCACCCCAAAGGGATGAGATACTTTCTTCTTGATGAGACAGCTCTATTTATAGTGATCATTAAAAATATTTTTCTAAGTTGTTTCCTTTCCGACTAAGGAATACATTCAATCAAATTAGGAAAACCAAATCTTTTCAAATAATGAATCAAACAATTAGGAAATAGGTCCAAACTCAAAATAAAATAAAATAAAATAAACCTTTCTAAAAGGAAATCCTTATGATTCAAGGTAATCCTAACTAGGGATGGCAAATAGAACCGGTTCTCATAAAACCTACCCTTACCCGCATTAGTATGGTGGTTTTAAGAACCGGTTATCAATTTATTATATCCTTAAAATGTCCGGACCTATTTAAATCCTATATAAAACGGGTAGGATATGGACATTATCCACGGTTAGTCCTTATTAAACCCTATTATTAATGGGGAAAAGAGATAATGCATAAGAGAATGTGAAGAAATAAATATGAATATCTTGGGAAAATGCATACTAATAAATTATTTTTAATTAATAGTATTTAATAAGTATTTACATTTATTGTTTTTAATAAATACTTACATTTATTGTTTTCAATAAATGCTTACATTTATTGTTTTTAACGTTTTGTGTGTATTTCTTATTTTTATCTAAAATAAAATCATTTTTTATATAATTACTAAATGATAGTTTAAAAAATTAAGGTAGGTAAAAAATAATAAATATAATCAATATTATCCTTTTTAAAAAAAATCATATTAAATTTTTATTTATGCAATAATTATATAGTAAAGTAATAAAAAAAAAGGTAAGAAATTAATCCATTAAATTAAATTAACTTTATTATTATATTTATTAAATTAAAATTTACATTTTTCATCTTAATTTAAGTAAAATTATAATTCATTTGAATTTAATTAATTTGATTTCTATTTGGAATCATTTCAAATTCTTTTTTCGCCTTTGATTGGACTTTATCATTAAAATAAAATTAAATCATCTCAAATCGAATAGAATTTTTTTCGATTATTTTGGTTCAATTAGTTTGTGTACTATAGGATTTTTTTTCAATATTTACTTTGATTAAATTATCATATAATATCAAAAACGCTTCCACTCAATTCAATTTAATTTAAGATTTTCTTAATCTACATCAATTATATATTTTTTATTTTATTTGTGATTATTATTTTATATTTTGACATATAATATAATTTATTTATTTAATCCAATTTAATGTGTATATTTCTAAATTCAAAATCACTTCATTACTCTCTAATAATGTATAATTTTATTAAAATCAAATATAATTTAAAGTTACATTTTAAAATGAAAAAAAATCTAATTAAAAAAATAAATTAAATGAAATAGATAAATTAATTGATTAATTAATAAATTTAAACTTGAAAAATGTGAAGTATGGATTTTTGTGTAAATTTTAACTTGTGATTTTATCGAGATACACATAAGTTAATGAATTGATATTAGTAAAGTTCTTATATGGATATTATAAGGATATTTACATATAAGCATATTATTAGGATATTTATACGGTTCTAGTTATAACCTTAAATTTTGCGGGTAGGATTTTATCCTACCCTTTATTTAATTTTAATGTTAAGGGTATGATCCATAACCTTAAATTTTTTAAAAACCTATTAAGGATTTGGATATGGGTAGGGTTTTACCCTTAATTTTGTCATCCTTAATCCTAACAGTAATCAACAAAACAAACAATTTTACGTGGTTCACCCACTAACGGTCTAATCCACGGAGACCTCAGCAATCGAGAGATGGAGCTTCACTATGAATAAGAACTAGTACAAACTTATTACATCAACATTCAGACTCAAATAATAGCAAAGCATATACGAAAATCACAAAGAAAAATGATCAATCACAAAGAATAAAAAAAAACTAGCAAAGCACAGTGAGAGAGTGTGACAACACAAATAAATATCCTCTCTCTAAGTCTAAATATAAGTGAAAAGATTGAATACCTAGGTAGGTTAGGAGTTGCATCTAGATGTGGGTAGAGGCGCGAATCTAAATCGGGTCAGAGGACCAAACCAATCCAGAGCACATCAAGGATCCACTTCAGCGACCTGTAACACTAAGACCACGCGTATGGACTTAGTCCAACCCACAACCACAAATACAAAATAATTCAAGTCTGAGAAGCACATGAAATGTAATATTACAATAATACTTTCTCTAATATTACATTTCTAACTATTGCAAGTACTTAAACATCTTCATCTTCAATCCTGGTGACTCCAAACCAACTCTCTCTTGAAAATCCTAGGTCTAAAAGAACCTTAAACTAGACTCGGTTGATGTACAATTAACTTCTGCAATACAGAAGCTTCTTTGCAAGAACAACCTTGGTACCCATATCTGAGAGATTTGCATCAGTAGAAATCTGTTCCACCTATACAATTTCATTCAACACGTTAAGCCCAATAAAATGACATTTAAATGCAATATGTTTAGTTCTATCATGATAAACAAGATTTCGACAGATGTGGTAGGCTCATTGGCTATTTGTGTACATGGTGGCTTTAGAACCAAGTAACTCAATTTCCTTTAACAACCCTTGAATCCAAAGAGCTTCCTTGATACTCTTTGTTAATTTTATGTATTCAAATTCAATGGTTGATAAGGACACATCAAATTGCAATCTAGATTTCCAAGATATACAATTGTCATGTATAGTAAAGATATAAGAGGAAATAGAGCGCCTATATTCATAATCATTTGCAAGGAAAGTAGAGTTTTCTTTCTAGACAATTCTAAAACCCTTAGTGCCTATTTGAAATCCCATAAAAAGACCTATGATCTATCTAGGGTCCAACTTATCTAACTTTTTATGAGAAAAGATATTGCACCGGATACTCTTAAATGATCTAGACTTGGTGGTTTGTCATATATAACTCACAGTGAGTTTTAAAACTAATAGAGGGGGCAGGGGATCTATTTTTCAGATAAGTACCAGTACTAAGAGCTTCCCCCAAAAGAGCTTAGGAAGGTTGGCTTAAAATAACATGCTCCTAATCCTTTCCAGTAAGATTTTGTTTAATCTCTCAGCTATACCATTCTGTTAAGGGTATACCTTACAATTCTATATCTAGTTATTCCACACTCATCGCACAGTGATTAAAAGTTCTCATTGCAAAACTTCAAACCATTATCTATTTTAAGACATTTAATTTTTTTCTCCTTTTAGTTCAATTTTCTTAAGAGGTTCGATTTGTCATACTTACCTTCCTCTCTTCTTGTGTTTAGACAATTATTTAGTGGGAGACCTGGCAATTATAGGTGAAGTTAAGAAATTAGAAATGTTGAGCTTCAATAGTTCTATACTTCGAATAATTGTCAAGTTAATGTATTCACTTAAAAATACTAGATTCCAAAACTCAAAGTAATTGCATCTAATGTTTTGTAAGTTTGAGTGGAAAAAAAAAAAGTCCATATGCGTAACAGTTTGCTGGGACGTTGAGGGGTAACAAAATGTAAGTCCGGATGAGTTGAAGAAGTTGTCCAACTTAACTACCTTTAAAAATACAAGATTTTAAATCGACATTGTACTTCCGGATTTTTTTGTTAGGATTTTGACGAAAATTCGGGTAAATTCAAATATCCATAATTGGTTGGTAATCAGGAAAAGACTCGAATACTGTTTTGGAAGTGTTATATTTGATTAAGAATGGTATTTCCTAAAGAGGATTCTAATTAGGAAATAGATCTTGGAGAATCCTAAATAGGAAAAGGTTTTTTTAATGGTTTAGGATTACTTTGTGACTAAGTAATCTAATGCTATAAATATGGTACTTGTATCTATTATTATATATCCTGAGAGAACGATGTAGATCTAGTTGGTTAGGTTTGGGAGGTGCCCCATGGGGGTCTGGGAACCATGGAGACCATGGAGATCTTGAGTTCTGGGATCGAGTCTTGTTATCCTGTGAGAGCCATATTGGGAGAGCTTGTGTGTGAGACTGTAACCAATGTAATTGGATTGGGGAGTGAGAGAGTGGTATTCTGGTCGTAACTGTTGCTTTATTGTTACATAGTGAATTAGTCTCTCGTCGTCCCGACGGCCGTGGTTTTTTCCCGTTTTGGGTTTCTACGTAAAAACATTGTGTATTATTTTCTATCTTTATTTCTTGTCTTGTGTATGTTGTTTTACTTTGTGGTTAATAATACTCGTCTCCGCTGCAATGGATCACCGATTTGTTCAACAAGTGGTATCGGAGCTAGCCGTGTTTTCCCAACATTTTTTTGGTAAATTCAAAAATTATAAAATATTTATTGGAGAGGTATGGAAGTAGTTGGAAAATATGAATCTTCAAGAATTTTAAAACTTAAAATTAAACACTAATTTTAACTTGAGTGATGGGGTCAAATTTTGTTGAAGGAGTGGAATATCTTCGTCTAAATTAACCGAAAAATATTTCGAATGTTCTCTCACAGCTAAACATGGAAGGTTTTCGAGAACTGAAGCATGTCATATTCAGAATCCACACAGGTAACATCCTTTTAGATCCATGCAAAATTTATCTATATATATATATATATATATATATATATTAAGTAACATTAAAAGTGAATGCTTAAGTTTTCGTTTTTCAGTTAACTAATCAAGGGGAAATGCACCAAACACACGAACCAGGCAAGATGAAGAGTCCATTCGTGTGTAGAACACTTCCTGAAATATTAATTTTGAAATTGGCATAATTTATGTATATTTCTTGGAAATAAATTTTGAATTGTTTTGGAATTTTTATTTTTATTTTTGCTTGCTGGTATTTATAAAAGATCTCTATTTATTTATGATAATATTGATTCCTTTTTTCTTTTTTACCTTTCACTATGAATGAATCTTGTTTATTCTTATGAAAAAATAAATACTATATTATATACCAAAAGTTAATCTTTTAGAAAATACTTTTTTTTTTCTTTTGTGTTGATGTCTCTTTGATTTAAATATTATGTTTTTAATTTTATTTTACGATCACTATAGTATATACATGAGATTATTTTATTTTATTTCATTTAATTCAGTATTAATAACATTTGATTTTTTTTAAGTGAAATTTGTTTAAAATATTATATTTTAGTAAATTTTTTCAACCATTTTTTATATCGAAAATTAGTATTCAAATTTATTTTAGTATAAATATTTATTTAAAAATTATTAATTTTTTTATTTATTTTACTAAAAGAATTATTACTTCTAAAATGATTAAACACTAAAAATTACCTCTTCAATTTTCCCCTTAATTTTTTTTTAAAGAAATCAGTTATCATATTTTTTCCTATATATTTAATTTATAACTTAATTGGTACATTTCTTAATTTAAGTGCATCTAATTTATAATTTCTCGCTGCATAAATCATGTCGAAAATATTTTTAGAAAAATAGAGCTTTATTACTATAGTATATTTTTAATATCCAAAAAGTGACAAATTTTAAAATAGACATCTTCATCAAACTTTTTACTTTACATACTTAAGCATAAACATTGACTCAACTTTTTATATTATTTTATTAAATATATTTAATGTGTTTCAAATTTTTTATTATTATTTATATTTATAATTTACTAAGGAGTTTAAATATAACTAAACTTCAATTAAAATATATTAAAAGAAAAAAGAAATGATAGACGGTTACTGGTGTATAACTATTTTTCAACTATATTTTCTATCCATAAAAATTGAGCTACATTATTATTCACGACTTAGTCACATCATTTCACTCACGTTCTCTAATACACACATTTAACATTTATTCTACTCTAATTATTTAATAATTAAATTTAATTCATAAATTAAATACAGCATTTAATAACTTTTTTTAATCCTTTCTCATTATGGAATCATTTTTTTTAACCATCTCTCCACACAATATAAATATCTATCTAAATTGTAACTACAAACCACCAGTGTCATCAAATATGGTATTTAGACATTATTCTCCCTTTTTCTTCGTCCTCCTTGTTTTTCCCTATTTTTCATTCAATTTGGTCTTAGCAAATGAAAAAAAAAATCCCCAATCGAGTTCCTCAAAATGTAAGAAAGGAGATAGCATCAAAGGCATTCGAGAAGTGAAGCAATACCTACAACATTTTGGCTACCTAGACTAAAAAAATCAAACATAAAAAATATGACAACGTTGATGAATCTTTGGAGTCAGCTCTCAAAACTTATCAACTCAATTTCCATCTGAAACCTACCGGAGTTTTGGATAGGCCGACAATATCTATCATGGCAATGCCTAGATGTGGAGTTCCAGATATTATCAATGGCGTCAACACTATGAAACCTAGAAATCCTAATTCAACCCATCATCATTTACACATGGTGTCTCACTATGTCGTCAATCCTTTTGGACTAAAATAGCCACCTACTAAATATAACCTAACTTTCACATTTACTCAAAGTAATCATCCAATCCATCTATATCAACATGTTTTGTTAATCCTACTATCAACGATTTCTAATATCGTGTGTTATATTTTCATTTGGTAGGTGATCAACCAAAAGCTAAAATGTATCAAGTAGCAAGAGCATTCCGTACATGGCAACTACATACACAATTCAAATTCATAAGGCTTAATTATCCTAATAAGGCAGACTTAACTGTGGCATCTTACAGACGTAATCAAGGAGATGGACCTCCATTCAATGGGCAATGGAATATTGTAGCTTGGGGATCTTTTCCCCCAGATGGAAAGTTTCGTTTCGATTCGGATGAAAGATGGTCTGGAAAATGGTCTCCGACTCCAATTCCTGGAGCTCTTGATTTAGAAAGCGTTTCGTTGCATGAAATTGGTCACCTTCTTGGACTTGCACATACTCCGATTAAAGAAGCGGTTATGTATCCGTATACGGCTGTAGGGGTCACCAAACGGTTTCTCAATAAAGATGACATCGATGGTATAAGAGATTTGTACCCGCTTTCAAAGAGTTAAGGAATATATATTCAAATGTAATTTAAGAATAAAATTATATTTAAATTCTTGGTTGGAAATTTTCGAAAGTGCAACTGTTTTATAAAAATAATTCAAAATTATCTCCATTTTTTTATTAAAAAAATTCGAAACTCAATCTAGATTTGAATCCAAGGTGGTTTTCGAATGTCGAAAACTATTATCATGGTTGAAATTGATGTTAAATTACCTCACATGGGGTCAAATTTAAACCAAATCTTCCATCAAATATGGAATTACAAAAATAATCTTAAATTCAAATCTTCCACCAAATGTCTATACATTTACGAATTCAAAATAATTTTCAAAAGAATTTCGAAACGTAACCAAATTTGGATTGAAAGTGGTTTTATGTTAACATGTTTGTAAGGTTATACGTGTATAATAGTAATTATGTAAACTCGCAAGTGTATCATATTATTTGTGATATGATTTCTGTGGTGTTGTATTTGTTCATTGATGTATGTGTTGAAATATTGATCAATAGAAATATTGATAGGCAGAAAGAGTTGAATAATATGACATTTATTAGATGTGTCCGTGGATCAACAATAAATAATTTTGAATTCAGGGGTATTTTTGTAATTCCATATTTGATAAAAGATTTGATTAAATTTAACCCCATCAGGTCGTTAACTGTCAATAAAGGTACTCTTATTGGATCGCTAACTGTCAATAAGGGTGGTGAAATAATTTAATATCAAAACTGAATTTTCAACACTAAAAATAACTTTCCATTTAAATTTGGATCTTGTTTCGAAATTCTTTTTAAAATAAAAATAATTTTAAATTATTTTTACAAAACAGGTGCACTTTTGAAAATTTTTCACTTTTAATTTCTCATTCATATTTTTCATATATTTAAAGATGTAATAAATGTGAATTTTCATTAAACACCTGAAATAAGTGTGTTTTCATTTAGACATTTAAGATAGACAGAAATATTTTTTTAAAAAGTGAAAAAAATCATACACCAGTTTAAGATTAAATATGTGTTTGGGGTTACTCATGATTATAAAATAATCATTTATTGAGCAGTGAAATTCCAAGCATACCCTTCATCCATTCCAATTCATGCATTATTTTTCTACATGTAAATTTAGGATGGAGAAGAGGTATTTTGAAATTTCATCACCCCATAAGTGATTATTTTACAATCACAAACAGCCCCAAATATATACTTAAATGAAATTCCATTTCTACAATTACGCCCCATGAAATGTGGTAACTAAAAAGGAAAAGAGAATAATATACAAAAACTAGAAAACAAAGATGTACGTTAATGAATAAAACATCAATCGATCTTATTATTCAAAACTGTGAATAACCCAGTTTATATACAAATCAGAGGATAAGCTAGTGCAGTTAACTTAATCACAACAACTTCGTAATAATCTTCCTAATAATCTGCTAACAAACAACTACTCCTTTATTTTAGCAAATACTCTATGGATAGAATCTGATATGAATAATTGAATATATGTAATCAGTTCTTATCCATAATACTCTCCCACAAACGGAACTTTGGTAAAGATACCAAATTCAGTTTGTTTCTGCACGGCAAGAATTGATCTCTTGATAAAAGTTTTGTCAGCGTGTCTGCAATTTGCGACGAAGAAGATATATACCTCGGCTCAATGATTCCCTCTTTAACCTTTTCTCACAAAAAGTGAATCTCAATTTCGACATGTTTTGTTCGAGAGTGTAGCACATGATTTTTCATCAATGAATTTGCACTAGAGTTGTCACACTAAATAATACACGGTATTGGAACTTTGTACTTGAGCTCTTAAAATAGAGAATATATCCACAGAATGTCTGCCGTAGCAAGAGCCATGGCCCGATACTCAGCTTCAATCCTCGGTCTAGCTACTACTTGTTGTTTAGGAGAGTTCCAATTAACAAGATTACCTCCAAGGAACATGCTTAATCTTGTAGTACTACGTCTATCATCTACACAACTGGCCCAATCTACATCTATGAAACTTTTCAAGGCTAGTCTAGATGTACATTTGAAATAAAGCTCGAGATCAATGGTTCCCTTTAGGTAACGAGGAATGCGCTTACAAGCCTATTAGTTATTGATAGTTGGGGAATGTAGAAATTGACTTAATTTGTTAATAGAGAATGAGATATCAGGACAAGTGTTTGTAAGGTATTGAAGAGCGCCAACGGTACTTCTGTAGAGAGGAGTGTTCAAATGGTTCACTGTTATGTTTTGACCATTTGTGAGATGAATTCATCGGAGTGTGACATGGCATACAATTCATCATGTTTGTGTGACAGAGTAAATCTATGACATACTTAGACTGGGTAAGCAGCACACCAATTGCATTTTGAGAGACTACAAAACTAAGAAAATAATGAATCAGACCAAGAAGTTTAAGAGCAAAGGCTTATTGCAAAAATTTGAGAACAGAGTCTATCAACATTGGACTGCTTCCTGTGACTAAGTTGTCATCCACATATACCAAGAGATATATCACATCACCATTTAATTCTTTAATGAAGAGTGATGAGTCTGAGATGGAGCACTGGAATCCCCAATTTAGCAGAGAGGTCACTAGTTGTTGAACCAAAAGCGTGGTGCCCACTTGAGGCCGTAAAGAGCTTTATTCTGCTTACACACATAAGAGAGATGATTTTGATCCTCAAAACAATGAGGTTGCTCCATATAAACTACTTCTTCTAAATTACCATTGAGAAAAGCATTGTTGATGTCAAGCTGCTGAATATCCAATTGAAGGTGACAGCGAGAGTTAAAACAACTCGAATGGTGGTTCCTTTCACAACAGGACTAAATGTATCATGATAATCTATGCCAGCTGTTTGGTGAAAATATTTGGCGACCAACCTGGCTTTGTGTTTTAAAATAGATCCATCTAGATTTTGCTTGATACGAAACACCCACTTACATCCTACAAGATTCATGGTAGGTTCATACGGGACAAAAGTCTAAGTGTAATTCAGATTTGAAGAGCTTGAAACTCAGCTTTCATGGCATTTAACCAATTAAAACTTTTGACTACTTCATTGGAGAGATTGGTGTGTCACTGTCAGCAAAAGCAACATAAGTTTTAGGTTTGAAAATGCCATGTTGAGACCGTGTTGACATGCTATGACTTATCTATTTCTGACATTGCGCCTAAGATCGTGATGGACGTCTCTGATTCTGACGTTGCACTTGAGACTGTGATGTGGTACGATTGGCTGGTGGAATGGTGAAGTTTGTGGCATTGGCTAAAGTATTTGCAATTTGGGGTGAATTGTGTGTTGGTGAGGTGTTTATATGTGAAGAGGTGGACAATGTTGGTGAGACAATATGATTGGTATGTATGTGAGATGAATTGTATCTAGGTGAGGTATTTATGTGTGACGAGGTGATGTGTTTATGTGTGACGAGGTGGACTGTGGGTGAGATTCGCAGATGAACACATGAATGGCCTCTATTGGCATTGTTTTAAGAATTTTTTTTAGGCAACTATAGTTGGTGTTATATTGCTTAATGAGATATTATGCATTGTACCTGGTCCTGTGAAAAATAATTCAAAAAAAGGTAGATCAGTTTCATTAAATATCACATGGCGTGATATGTAAATCATGCCTGAGTTATGTAAACATTTGTATCCTCTATGAGATGAACTATATCCAATGAAGACACACTTGCTTGTATGAAATCCAATTTGTGTCTATTATAGTCTCGCAAATATGGGTAATAAGCACACCCAAACACCTTAAATAATGTATAGTCCCCCGATTTTTAAAATAATATCTCATAGGGAACTTCATTTTCAATTGATGACGATGGTAAACTATTAAGAACCAAAAATTTATTAAGAAGACATCAACCCAATACTTCAAAGGCATTTTAAGGCTAAAAGAGTAAGGTCAATTTCTACAATAACTCTGTGCTTCCGTTCAGCTATCCCATTCTGCTTCCGTTCAGCTATCCTATTCTGCTCATGTGTGTGCGCGCATGAATATTGAACCTGTAGTCCTTCATTTTTCAAGTATGTTGCTATGAGTTTAAACTCTCCACCCATATCTATTTGCAAGCACTTAATTTTGCTGTCAAAAGTATTCTCCACCATTTTTTTTAATTCAAGAAAAAATCCATATGTATCTGATTTGAGCTTTAATGGCTAACACCATGAATATCTGGAGAATGAATCTATAGAGACAACATAATATTGATATCCATCAGTGGAGATTATTGGTGCAGGACCCTAAAGATCAATGAGGATCAATTTCAATGATTCTGTGGCTTTATTGTATTTAGTCCCCGTTTGATGCTGTGTATCTTTAATTGCATTATTGACTTTATGAAACTTCACTTCATATAAGCCCCCGAGTTTCCTTGAGAAGTATCTCCTTTGTATCCAGGTCCTTAAACACACATTCATGGGTAAAAAATTCAACATAAGCATTATTATCACGAGTGAACTTGGAAACACTAAGCAAATTCTTAGTAATCAGAGCATGCTTAGATGATGATGACATAATGTGTGTTTGTCCTATATTTTCTATCACCAATTGAGCACCATTGTCAACAGATAAAAAATCATTACGTGTGTAAGATGAGGTTGTAGATAAATTACTCGGCTTAGAGGTGATATGGTTTTTTGCCCCGTTATCAGCATACCACGTTTGATCTCCAACTGTATACGAGGAAGCAATGTACGCAGAGTTGTGTGAGTAGTAGTTTTGTTGGGGTGACTCAAAAGATCCCGAATCTACAATATTATCATCCCATCATCCCCATTATATGGTCCTTGATCAATGGAAGGAAAGAAACTCGCCATATTACCGACTGTATTTGCGCTTTGAATGGTGCATATATGGTAGACGATGGTCTGTCTGTTTGAAATCCTGATCCTTGATTTGTAAAATTATTATTTTTATGACCAAATTGAATGTTGGAGTCATACCTGTAGTAATATTGAGCCGCTGAATGACCAGGTTTAGACATATTTGGCAATAGAGTCTTGGTCCGAAGCGTCCACTTGATCAACCTCGACTCGGCCTCGTGGAGATCTACCACCAACACGATATCGATAGTTATTAAATTGAACAAGATCGGCATGACTAAAAATACTCTAGGGATAGAATCTGATATGAATAATTCATACATGTAATCATTTCTTATCCATATCCGTAATTATTGTAATTTTTCTTATCTTATTTTTTCTTAAATAGAATTTTAAATTCACTTTATTATATGTTAAAGTTAGGGACATATGCATCTCTCAATCTCAAACACCTTCCTGAATAAAATATTAATCCAATTAGTTGCATTTCATTTAGTTTCAAATCAGTCATAAGATATCTATTTAAATTGTTTTAATAACTTTAAGCATTTAAATAAAAATACGTATAGATAAAATGTTTAAATGAAAAAATTGTGATAAATTCGAGCACTTTTTGGTCGTTTTGAATTTTTGGAACAATTCCAAGTGTTGTGTTCTTTCGATTTTCAAAGGAGCACTCCTTGAAGCTATTGATTTGGAAATTATAAATTACAAATTCATTTGATTACAAGTCAAGCTTAGATCTCTCTTAATCTCAAAATTATATCAACAGTATTGCTTCTATTCATTTTCAAATCTTTTCAATGAAAAACAATATTTAATCAAATATTAAAAAATTAAAATGTATATCAAAATAATTCTTTAAATATAATATGTTTTTTTCAATTTCATGGAAGGCCTATGATAAAATGGATTAAATTTTATTTTATATTTTATATGCTGAGATATTAGAAAATCTTAAAAGTAATAAAACATTATTATCAATAATTTAAATGACATTAAATGCTCTTTTATTTTTATTTATTTTAAATTTATTTCTCTCCACATAAAAATAATATTCAATCCTTTAATAAATATTGAATTTAAATATTAGGTGGAGTTTGATAGGAAGATCAAATATTTATGTGATTTTGATTTAGACTATAATTATATATTCAGTTAAATCTCCTTATAGGAAAACACAATAATTATATATTAAATCAAATCTCTTTATAATTATACGGTTTATCTTATTTTTTCCAATCTACTAATCTATACTACTTTTTTATTTATAAAAACTAATTTTTTGAATGGCCATTAAATTTAGTGCCTAAATTTAAAATATTGCTTATCAATTCCACTTTTAGTGATAAAATATGTGGAGCATATAGTTAAAATATATTTAATTAAATAAAATAGTAAATTTATTTTTAATTTTATTTTGAATTACTAAATGAAATATTTAAAATGAAACCATCTATTTTTATTGGTTAAAGTAAGACGGAAGAAGGAGTAACAATTATTATGGAAAAGATATAGAGAATTTTCAATCTCTTAGCAGTAAATGTGAGATTTAATATTAGCAAATATGGTATTTATATCCTCTCATCTATTTTTTATTTTCTACCTTTTCTCATAAAAATAATAAAATATATTTATTTGGTCATTTATTGTCATTTATCTCTCCTCATGAGGCTATATATATATATGAATGTATATTATAAACTGCAAAACTAGTGTTAAGAAACATGGCCTTGAATCACTTTTCTCTCTGCTCCCTCTTCCTTTTTATACTTTTATCTTTTCTTTATAATTCGATATTTGCCAACACCCAACAAAAATCATCAATAGAGTTTCTGAAAAATATTAAAGGAGGTAAGAAAGGAAATAACATCAAAGGCATTGGAAAGTTAAAACAATATCTGCAATATCTCGGTTACTTGCCGTCTAAAAATTCAACTCAACAAAATGAAGACTATTTTGATGAATCTTTAGAGTCAGCTCTCAAAATTTATCAGCTCAATTTTAATGTCAACGCTAGTGGAGTTTTGGATGAGCCAACAGTATCCAAAATCGCAATGCCTAGATGTGGAGTTCCCGATATTATTAATGGCACCAACATGATGGTATCTAAAAACCTTAATTTTAGATCTCATCTACACATGGTCTCTCACTATAGCTACTACGGCCGAAATATAAAATGGCCACCTTCGAAATATAATCTAATTTTCGCATTTAATAAAGGTAATAGTCTATAATCCAATCCATCTATATATCAACTTGGTCTTGAAATTATTAGTCTATTAATCATTCAAGTATCCCAAGACTTTGTTTGGAGGGCTGCCACTACTGTTTCGTACAGTATAGTTTAGTATAGTTTAGTTCATTATTATTTTGTATAATACTAAAATTATGTAATTCAGTAAAGTCAATTTTTTTATTTTGATTAATTGTATGGTATGGTTTTAAAAGTTATAAATTGACCATAATATTTATAATGTGTTGGCTTTTTTATTTTTCAGTTCAACCAACATGGGTGGTGATTGCAGTGATAAATGCATTCCGTACATGGGAACTAAAAACACACTTCACATTCAGGATGGTTCAAGATCCCAAAAATGCAGACCTAACTATCGGGTTTTATAAAGGTGACCATGGAGATGGATACCCATTTGATGGGCCAGGTAAGCTCCTAGCTCACGCATTTCGTCCTCAAGATGGAAGGGTTCATTTTGATGGAAATGAAAATTGGTCCCATGGACCAGTTCGTGGCGCTTATGATTTAGAAACTACTACGTTACATGAAATTGGTCACCTTCTTGGACTCCGACATAGTCAAGTTGAAATGGCAATTATGTATCCTAGTTTCCGCCCTGGAACCTCTAAAGGTCTGAATAAAGATGATATTAATGGTATAAGGGATTTATACCAACGTTAGAAGGGGAAATTGCTTAGTTTGAGTGATGCGATAATAAAACATGTCTAAAAAGTTGAGGGTCTTAGACCATGGTAATCGTTGAATAATAATAATATATCAAAACTTTTTTATTGTCGTTTGTATTTTTGATCGTTACATTTGACGATGTTAGAGGATTCTGTACCTAGAGCCTTAGGAATGGAAATCGGCCATCTATTACACAATATGTGGAGTAAGTCTACGGTCCTCTATGTTAGAGGATTTTAATTTATATTTTATTATTTTTATTTTTATTTATTTATAATTTAAACATGAATTGATCTAGAATTAAATTACGAAAGTAGGTTGTATAGTATTATTCAAATATCGTAATTACTTAGATAAATACACAAATAAAATAGAAAATCAAAACTCAAATTATTTATGGATACTTTATGAATGGGTTTGTACATCTTTATCGTCATGATTTTAGCATCTCCGTCCCTGCCCTCTCTCCTAACGGTTATTGACTTGGGACTCTCCAAGTTGGGATTGGATGAGAAAAATAATGGGATTATATCTCAATATTATTTGATATGAAAATTTTATGTTACTAAATTAATATCATAACTGTTAAAAATTTATTACACTTGACTTTTTTATTATTTAAATATAAAAATACAATTTAATTTAATACACCTTGTAACAAAATAATTTTTATATTATATTAATGTTATAAATATTAAAATTTTACTACTCTTAACTCAATATTAAAATATATAAAGATGGTTTAGTTTTAATTAACTAAATCAATTTTATATTATAGTTTAATTTCATAAATATAAAAAAAATTATTACTCTTAACTTTGCCATTATTTACTTTTGAACTTATTTTTTTAACAAATTAATTTTATATTTAACTAATTAATGTCATCCATATTAAAAATTCATAACCCTTAATATTTTTTTATTATTTACTTACAACTTCTTTACAGAAAGTATGAAATTTGGATATTAAAATATAATTTAATTTAATAAATTTTATATAATCAATTCATTTATATTGAATATTTAATCTCATAAATATTAAAAATTTATACTCTTAATTGAATATTAAAATATGTATAAATAACTTTATTATTTTATTTAATAATTTTATATTACATTAGATCGTGTCATACATCATAAAATTTCATTACTTTTACTTTTTCTATTAATTACTTTTGAATATAATTTTTAATAATTCAATTTTATATTTTAATAATTAATATCATAAACATTAAAAATTTATTATTTTTTTAACAATACCCAATTTAATATTTTTAAAATTTATCTAAACCAACTCATAAAAAATATTGATGAACAAAATCATACCATCTCAATTCTATATCTAAACATGGTTGGATCATATGAGAACAATGATGCTTTAGAGTGACCTTTAATATTAATAAATGTCATTTAAACATTTTTATTTTTTTTTTATTCTGGGTTCTATATTTTCTTTGTAAGGAGAGGGAAGTGACCAATTTGAACCAGCTAACTTAGTATAGCAGTTAGATTATACATTTTTAAAAAAAATGCGTGTTTAGTAACTGCATTTAAAATAATGTTTAACGTTTCAACTAATATTTAAAATAGTATTTAAGAAAGTTGATAACTTTCCACTCAAACGCTAATATTAATTTACTTTATTAATCCTTATTTTATAATTAATTATATCATTACCATCTCAATTATATTTTATCCTAATATTGATTATATATAGTTTAGAAAATGAGTTGAGTGAACACAGTTATGATATGAAAATTAAGAGATAAACATGTAAGTTACTTATTTAATATTTACTAAAAGGGATAATGCATATTTGGACCCCTGAACTTGACGTAATTTTTCATGTGGATACTTAAATTTTTCGAAGTTTCAACTAGACCCTCCAACTTGTTAAAAGTATTTCAATTAGACTCTTAAACTTTTCGAAGTTTCAAATGAACCCTCCAACTTGTCAAAAGTGTTTCAGTTAGACCATTCTAATAGTTTTTTGAGAATCAAATTTTATAACACTTTTGACAAGTTGGAGGGTCCGGTTGAAATTTTGAAAAGGTTAAGAGTCTAACTGAAACACTTTTAACAAGTTAGAGGGTCCAGTTGAAACTTCGAAAAATTTAAGTGTTCACATGAAAAATTATGTCAAGTTTAGGGGTCCAAATATACATTATCCCTTTACTAAAATGCTATGAGAAAATTTTCTTAGTTGTAAGTGTTATTTCGTGTCCCTGATCAACAGTTTGATTTACATGCTCTATTTGCTAGCTTTTTTATAACTGTTTGTCAGGTGCCCTGTTCTAGAGGAAATGGAGAACTACTGTTTGCTTTAAGTTCTATAATGTCTTAAAAAATGTGGAATTTTTTTAAAAAATATTTTTTGTTGAATTTGTGTTGATTACATATACAAGTTAGAACAATGAGTTGAGTGATCACAATTATGATGCAATTATTTTGTAGGACATTGTGGAGTATATGATCTTGTAGTTGAGGTTCTTCATTTCAATTTAATTGTCTTATATTTTTAATACATAATTTATTACAAGTACATTGTCATTCTACGTAATTCTTTGACAAAGATGAGATTTAATTTCAATTCCTTCTCAATCTTTTTTATTCTTCATTGATTTGATAATAATTAATATATGTGCCTTAAAAAGGTAAAAATAAATTTCAAAAGTGATAATTATTAGTATTATTATTGTTATAATTATTGATTTTCTTACTTTCCATCCATGTGTATATATGTTATGATATTAACTAATACATTTCAATGATTATAGGATGGAGATGATCGGTTGAAGAGTATGGAGGAAAATGAAGCAACTTGATGGTTACCTGGAAGGGTTCATAGAATTTTAAACGTGTTTAGAAATATATTAAATTATTAGCTGGATGAATTTTATGAATTTATAATATGATATTATTATTAGAGTATTTTAGTGATGACTTGTAGATGTATCCTATTATTCTGATTAGATATTGATGAACGTTAAATACTCAACTTATGCATATGGAGTTTGATGACAATATTTAATTTATTTTATAGAAAGCTTTTGAGTAGTATAATAGAACTATCTTTACATACGTTATTAATAAAAAAAAATTACATATTACTCCCTCCTCATTATTAATATAGAGAAAATTTCCGTTTTGGGCATATTATTTATATGGAGAAATTTTTCTTAAGAGGAAATTTTTAAAGTTAAATTGTCTAAAATATCATTTTTTAAAAAGTATGTATAACTAACTTTTTAAAAATTTTAAAATTTTATTGTATTAATTATGAAATAATGAGGGGCAGTAGTGGAAACTAACGTCTTGTCTTAATCCTCGTGCAAAGTTAGTTTTCTCTATATTAATAATCCGGAGGGAGTACTTTTTAAAATTAAATAGTTTTGTATTAAGTTTACTTGAAAAACATGTATACACTAAATAGGTCGCAAATTACTAATGTAATTTTAGGCAACAGTTTTCTAAACTGTTGCCATAAAAAATAGACCAAAGCTTTAAAAATGGTAGCCTAAAGACATATAGGTCACGGTTTAATAGTGTAGCTATATTATCTATAAAATTGTAGCCTTAAAAAATAGACAACTATATCAAAGCGTAGTTTGTGTATCTACGGTTTAAACCCGTGGTCTAAACAAATAGGCAACAGTTTTTTAAACTGTTGCCTAAAAATATAAAGACAACGGTTTAATAGTGTTATAATAATATCTACGGAGTATTACTGTGGTCTAAACTAATAGACCACGGTTTTTAAAACTGTTGCCATTAAAGCTAAAAAACTGTAGCCTAAAGAATAGGTAAGGCTCGTAGTTCTACAAATGGAAAACTGTTTTTAAACCGTTGCCTATTTTATAGTCCACGGTTTTTTCTACAATAGGCCACGGTTTTTAGCTGTTGGCACAGAGCAAAAATGTTGTAGTGTATATTTGTAATAACTTTTAGTACTTTTATATCTAATAGCTAATTTAAAAACTAAAATTAATACCAAATGTTAAATCCAACATCTAACTTTACAGTTAATTTAAAATCTGATTTAACAACTCATAAACGTTAATCTAACAGGTAATTAAAAATCTAATACCAAACATACTCTTAGTATCTAAGAAAAATTTTAAAATATTAATTTATACATTAAAAAAATGATGTGTTTTATTTATATGTAATAAGTTCAATTGAATAGAAATTTCTTTGTAAAAAATTAAAAATTAACTTAGCTTTAATTATTTAACCCGTTAATCTAAATAGAACAACTATATATAACCCCTTCCATTCTGTATATATCATCCGTGTTGAAAAATATGGCGATTAAATATTGTCCTTCCTTTTTTCGTTTTGTTCTTCTTTCTTTTTCAACCTATGTAGTTCGGGCACAAATTTTCTCACTACAATTTCTCAAACATATTGAAGGAGGTAAGAAAGGAGATAATATTAAAGGTATAGGAGAGCTGAAAAAATATTTACAACATTTTGATTACTTAAATTCAAAGAGTTTTTGAAAATGATGCCGACTTTGATGAATCTTTAGAGTCAGCTATCAAAACTTATCAACTAAATTTTCATCTAAAATCTACCGGTGTTTCGGATGGAAAAACATTATCCAATATGGCAATATCTAGGTGTGGAGTTCTTTTATATTATTAATGGCACCAACATGATAGCATCTAAAAACCCAGTTCCACCTTTTATTTACACATGGTCTCTTACTACTGATTCTTCCCAGATAGAAATAGATGGCCACATTCTAAACATAATCTGACTTTTGCATTTCTCCGGAGTAATAATAATCCATATCTATTTATCTATCTATCTATGCATTTGGTTGTGAAATTCCAAGTATGTCAACCTTAATTCTAATCTTCATTTACATATGGTATTTCTTTCCAAATCGGAATATATGGCCACATTCTTCACCCAATCTAATTTCTTCAACGCAATAATCTGATGTATATTTATATCAACATGTTCAGCTGATTCTATAACATACTATGTTAAATTTTGATTTTTCAGTTATATATATATATATAATATAATATAATATGCATTCAGTAGTATTCTGAACATAACAGCTCTATACACAATTCAGATTCATAAAGGTTCTAGATCCAAAAATGCAATATAACTAGTCTCCATTTGATGGGTCAGGTAAGTTTGTAGCTCACTCATTCCATCTTAAAATGGAAGGATATATTTGGATGCAGATGAAAAATGATTTAATGGTGCATTACGAAAAGCTGTTGGTCTGGAAACTGCTCCATTACACGAAATTAATCACATTCTTAAACTTGCACGTAACCAAGTCGAAGTTCTTTTAAAAACTACTCAAAGTCTTAATTTAAATAACCTCAGTAGTCTAATAGCGGCATATCCGGTTAGAAATAATAATACCATTAAAAAAAGTTCAAATCATAAGTTCAAATGATGATATTGAAATAATGTGTAACAATTAGTACATTTTTCAATTCTCTTATTTTTTTACATATTTACTTTCTAGTGAGAAAATAGGTCAAATGAATGGAGCTTTTGTCCAGTTATTGTTTCTTTGTTATTGAAATTTTTTATGGCGTGGCTTTGTCGCTTTCATTCCCTTTGTCGGAAATACACGTGTCAAATTTCTGTATATGCAAAATCAAATAAAGGCTATTCAATGACTATATGTTAAAATAAAAATAAACCCGTCCCAATTGTATAAATTCATTTCCTCTGTGAGTTAATATTGTAGGTGCAAAATGGAATATTCTAGAGCCAAGCGAAGCGAAGCGAATCGATCGGTGGAGGAGCGAAATCGTCGATAGCGACATCGGAGCATCGGCTCTCACGTCATGTGCGACGACAACAATTCTCGAGAGAGAAGCAGAGACGATCAACAACCGATTCGTAGGCGTGAACGAAACACACAATCCAATCTCGTTAGAAATAGGTACGATTACATAAACTAAACCCTAATTACTTCAAAAAGTTTCGATTCGGCCAAATTCTATGTCAATTTCTCGAGCCTCATGCTAGATCTAACCCTACATGGCGTTGGCCTCCGTTTCGGTGAATGAATCCAACGGTGATGGATCAGTCTATGTGGACAAGGCGAATGTGAGGGATTTTGTTGGAGAGAGAAGTGAGAGTGCGTGGAATAGGAAGAATTGAAGTTGAAAGTGGAGGCACTGTCGAGTCGAGTAATTAGAGGATTGATGATGAGTTATCGGTAGTTGGAGATGATGATGGTGGATTCGTCGATGGTTCACAGTTCGCCTTGGGTTACTGGTACCATGTCGATGAGGTAATTCAAATGTGTCTGCGCTTTGCTGAGATGTGGATGTTTGAGTTTATTTCGTGCTTTAGTTGATAGTTATGGCGTGATTATGCTAGAACTTGGAAGATGTTCTTGTTTTAGATGTTGCTTTGCTGAGATGTGGATGTTTGAGTTTATTTTGTTTTAGTTGACAGTTATGGCGTTATAATGCTAGAACTTGGAAGATTTTCCTATGCTAGATGTTGCTTTGCTGAAATGTGGATGTTTGAGTTTATTTTGCTTTAGTTGACAGTTATGGCGTGATAATGCTAGAACTTGGAAGATTTTCCTATGCTAGATGTTGCTTTGCTGAAATGTGGATGTTTGAGTTTATTTTGCTTTAGTTGACAGTTATGGCGTGATTATGCTAGAACTTGAAGATTTTCTTGTTAGATGTGGTATTAGTTGTGAATTTAATCATTGAAATTCCAATGCTAAATAGGCTTTATTAAAATAAGTAACATATGCTCCATATCAAATACGAATGTAAACCATTTTAAATTATTAATTACATCACATAGACTTATAACTGATACCTAGTCTGCAGATGAATTAAGGATGATGGAACAGATTGTGACCCATCCTTACTATCTACAAGTATGTAAATTGGTGAGTTATACAAGACAAGAAGCAAATGGTTTTGGAGTTTTAACAGATCATATATGTAGTTCAGACATTTGGTTATTCACGCATAGACATTACCCTTTCCCTCTCTTACCAGTTGCTATTCATGTTTACATTTGAGCTGCTTGGAGAAGGTATTTCAGCTGTGATTGGATTATGTATGCATATGCAGTTGTTACCAGGTATCTATTATGGGAAATATAAATTCTAAGGGGGGAAAAAGGTAGAATTTGGGGTTTCATATATGTTCATTTGATTTTAAGTGCAGGATAATGCATTCATATCTTGAAATATTTTTATTTTGAGTCACTCTTGGAAACACATAAATTTCAAGTTTGTGTTAGATAGATTGTTAATCTTATAGGAAAAATGTCCGTATACAATTTGTTAGTCTTACATATAGTGTTCTAATTGTTATGCTATCGTATATCAGTTGGTGAGGGCAAGAGACCAGCAGCTATGTGGTGTATTACACACTTAATAACTTGCATTTAGTTCTCCTTGAGTTTTTGCATTTTTGAATGTGAATTCCAACCATTTACTGTTATTCTTTTCCCAACACAATGTTTAAGGAGATTTAGTATTTTTTTGTCCACAGACCTCTTTTGTGCATATTTCTTTAGGATTTCTCTCAATTGCTCCTCATGTAGCCTTTGTTGTCTCTCTTCACAAGTTATAACACCTACTTCACTAATGATTAATTAAGATGATATATTATCTCTCTTTGTGATTTGGGGCACACAATTTGTCTTTTTTCCATGTAGGGTTATATCCTAGATGCTAGTTCTTAACCTTTTACAAGAAATATGTATACTCTTTATTTTATCATGCAAACCTTTCATTTTTCCATGAGTTAAATCTGATGCTGATAGGAATTTTTGGTGCATCCAGCTTATATTTCATGTTTAGGATCCTATTTACTTAGTTTGCATCAGCTGCACTGAAAGACCTTAGGACTTGTTAAAGGACATTTGAGCTTATTTATGGCCAGGTAGATTACAAGTCGTCATTAGGAACCCAACTACCTTCCTTCATGCATACACGTCTTCCCTTTCATTTCTGCAACAAGGCAGGCTATATTGCTAGATGTTGCTGATTCAGGTGTCCTGTTTGCTTTGCTTATATGTAGGTCTAAGGTAAACTCCTCAAAAGCAGAAATTTGTTAGGTTATATTGTTTTTCTTAATCATGTTACACACTATGGGCATTTTAGTTACTAATAGATTGAATGCCAGGATCAGTCTTGTTGGTGCTTAAAAAGCCTTTCGTCACCTGATTAATATTAGTATATTAATTGCACCCGATTCAATTGATCTATAATTTAGTGCTTAATATTAACTTATAATGTATACAACTGTTTTTTTTTTTTTTTTTTTTTTTTTTTTTCATAATTCTTATTTTTAATCAAAATCTCTATGGTTTTTATGTACAAATGTGGATGTGCATTTATTCAACACATAATGTGGATTGTAAAATAAAAAATATTTATCATTGGAACATAATATAATTTATTATTTTAATTCTCATATTTAATTTTAGTTTCCTCTGTAGTAATGACTTTGTTTTTTAAAAAGCTAAGCAGATTCTCTAAAACTATCAGAAGGTAGAATCTGATCTTTAAAATGTATTTTATTTTATTTTAATTATTATAAATACCATTGCTCATGTCCAGATTTGTTTTTCTTTTGTGTTTACTTGACTGAATCGGTTTTGTTGGTGGTAAATTCTTAACTTTCTCAGTCAGGACAGACCAATCACTAATCCGATAACAGATATAGATTTTTTAAGCTTAAAAAAAAATGTGTTTTCAAGTGTAGTATGGAATGTAGTACAAATCAGCTTAACCTTTATAGGAATCCTTGAAGTTACTTCTGTGATTCTAAATGTTCTTGGTCATAGGGTTTCAGTTGCTTAATGGAACTGTGGCAATGTGTGTGATTCTATCAGCATTAGTGTTTGCCTTTCATGATCTAACATAAACAGCTGAATTCTAGGTTTGCTGCCGTCATCTTTTCTAGCAGATGGCCTAGTCAAGGCTGAACAGGTGCCACACTTCATAACATGATTTAATTTTCCATTAGATATTGTTATAATCTATGAGTACCTTCATTGTTTTATAGTACGGTACTAATGGTATTAAATTTAAGTAGCTAATGCTTGTGAATGGGCATTGGGCAGTAATTACTTTTGGAATGAGTCTTTATTCCGCCCTAAATGATATGATTGCCTGTACTATATCATTATGTTTGCTTGATCTGTTTTTGTTGGGTTTTGTGGAAGCTTTAACAATGACTAACTGCCTTAGATAATATTTTCTATTGCTTGCATTTCAAGTAACTACACAAACAATAAAGATTTTATAGGATCATAATTCCAAGCCTTAGGCTTACTTTAGTTTTACCAGATTTCAGATGATGTCTTCATCTCCTCACCATAAATTATTTATACGCTAAAGCTAACATACCTCAGGAGTTGCCAAATATCATTTGTTTGCCCTACATTTCCTCTGACATTCCTAACAGACTCCTCATCCTTTCGGCTGGCAATTCTTGTTATTTCCACTCCCCCGGTTTCCAGATTTTCTTTGGGATATACTTGTTGCATTGCTTGATAATTAGGTTGTGCTGTCACTGGTTTGAGTTGTGATACATGCAATAGAACCAAAGCATTGTCTTCCACTACCATGCTCACCTCTGTTTGAACATCAACCTACATTGTACAAGTCTTAGTCTTAGATTTAGCTTTGATTTCCTCATGTTCAGTTAAGAAATCTCGAATCAGCTCAATTGGTGGTGTCCAATCACAATAGATTGAGAGGAGAAAAAATTGGTATTGATAAAGGGAAATATAGGCAGATGTTGAGAGATGATCCACTAACTATGGTACTGGGAGGGATCAGAGACAGAGAGAAAACTATGGAAAGTGGTATAGGATGGAGGAGCTTAGATAAACTGGAAAATAGAGACATAAAACACTAAGTTCCAGGGGAATTTGAGATAAAGAGAATAGAGCTTATGTTGTCTAATTCATACAAAGGAATCAAAAGTCTTTTGATAGATATATAATAGTGATTGGCAATGAGCTGAAGCTGAAAGGTAGGGCTCATATCATGCTGAAAAGAAGGAAGCGATAGAAATGATAGCAATTGGTTGGATAGTAATAATTGGAGCAATTATGGATTTAATACATTTGTAATCATATAGTAAACTAATCAACGAAATGCTGATTAGTATATATTTTTATAGTTGTAATTAGAGATGCATTCAACTAGGTGTTCATGTGCATTAAAACTGTTGGTGAAGATATATGTATCCGTAAGAAAATTCATTCAACTTAATATGTTTTAATTAAAACTGTTAATGTGTTACTTCACAGTTAGGTCTGTCAAACATTTCTGTTTGGTATTGACCACAGATATGGAGGCTTACATGGATGATGGTGGTGGTTTCTGGTTTTAGAACCTTATTTTGCATGTTACGATTGTCTGTGTTATATCACCAATTTACCAAGGGTATGATGGGTAGCATCATGCACCAAAATTTGCCTATACCTTCGTATGAAATATTGCTTATTTATTTGACTTTTCTTGTGATGCAGTGATAGATTATGAAGATGTTATTGGAGGGATTGCGACTGAAAAAAACCTTCGACCAAGATCTCCAGTTATATTGCTTTTTGACAGAAAAAAAATATATTTCTTTCATTTTGTAGTCATGTAGATAATGTAATTATTTATACAATTTCTTTTTATTGGGTGGTTTTAGATGGCAAGGCCGCCATCACCACCCTTGATCTCCGCTGCCGATAGATTGTAGCGGGCAGCCGTAGAGTGAAATTGATTTGGGCCTTTCAGGCTCCTGAGAAACATGGACTGGCAAAGCCGTCCACTCACTGGACCTCGATGGGTCTGTGAAGGCATATTTTAGCTAGAGGTCCAATTTTAGGCCATAAGAGAATTAAATTGGCCCCGTAATGGATCTACTCACTGGAATTTCGATTGGGGCAGAAGTGGCATTTGAGTGGGCCAAACGAGGCCGGCAGATATGGTTGGTATTCGGCAATTGACGCATTATAATGGGATGGGCCTAATCATATGGGAGATTTAGAATACTGTAAAGTAAATAAAACATGAATGATGTGTAAATAATATTGCGATTAATTTAATTTAATATAATTGGGTCAAGTTATACGTTGGTGGATAACTTGACGGGTAATTGGCAATGTTAAACAAGTAACAACAGTCTACGTTCATGTTCCATTATTTTTTAAACGCGACTATTCATACTGTTATATGTACTCTTTTTTTTAATAAAAAAGCAATTGTGGCTGTTGATATTCTGAAAATATTTAGATATTCTTTTAATTGCTACTCTTTACATTGTATTAAAAAGTAGTGATTGCCATATGCTATTTGTACGGATTTTTAATTTAAAATAAACTTTTCATATTCTTTAAGAATCGACTGTTCATATTCAGAAATATATATATATTTTTAAAAAGGTATTGACCTTTCATATTCGGCTATTGTACGGATTTTCTTAAAAAAAATAAAAAATCTAACTCTTCATATTCTTTATAGTAAGGATAAATTGAAAAAAGAATTGACTAATTGTATTCTTAGAGAAAAACAGTACCCCTTCATATAAAAATAGTATATTCTGCTGTTGTACAGATTCTTTTAAAAAAAAAAATCTTAAAATTTGTCCCTTCATATTCCACTAATTTACGGCTTTTTTTTTTTTCATTAAAAACAAAACTATTCGTTCCCCCTAGGGGTTTAATTTGAAAATTTTACTGATATTCTAGAATTTTTTTTATAAAAAAATAAAATTGACTTCACATATTATACTTCTTTTAAATAAGATAATGACGGCTCATTCTATATTTATCTCAAAAAAAAAATTGCGTTTAATATACCTTTTTAAAATTATAGTGGCCCATATTTCACTATCGTACAATTTTTTCAATAAAAATGACTATTCATAATAAGTCGTAGGGATTTTTTCCTGTCTTACAAGATTTTCTTTTCCTAAAAACGAACTGTTTATATTCTATTATTATACAAAATTTTACGGTAAAAAGTTGAGTCGGCTCATATTCCTCCATCGTGCACATTTTTGTGACCTAATTTCAACATATATTGGTATTTTTATACGACCCAATATTATTAGTATGTTTTATTCATTTTACAGTAGACCCAATTCATACTCTAAACCTTCCAGTATCACTAGGCTCACCCACAGCATTGTTTAGAATCCCCAATACTGGACTATATATTATATTAGGGGTTTCATCTATCAGTAGGCTCGGTCTAAATCCATCACAGCCTAACATCGATCAACATATGATGGCCCTCTTTATTTTACCTATCACAGACCTACCGAGATTCATTCGCGGCCTCAACACGGATGGGCCTGTCGTAAATATGGGCATTGAGAGACTCATCGAGGTCTCTTCCAATTGGGCTGGTGGACCCAAACCGATTTCACTACTGCTGCTGCCCGCTGCCATTAGCAGCGGAGATCAAAGGCGGTGATGGCGTACCAGCCACCTAAACCGCCTAATAAAACGACATTATATTAGCTAATTACATTATCCATACATATATATTTTAAACTTATCTCGCAACTTAAAAGTAAATTTCTATGTATTTTTTTTTTCTTCCGATATATAATTGCAGATTTTCTCAAGGTGTTCTTGTGTCTTAAGAATTCGTCCAATAACATCTTCAAAATCTACCCCTGCATCACACGAAAAGCCAAATAAGTAGTAGTAAAACAACATCTATATTTCATGCAATGGTATTGGCAAATTTGGTACCATGCGTCATTTTATTACAAAGTGACGAATCCTAGCATATTAACTCATGACATAAGACAACTAGCATATGACTGTAGCCACCTAGCTATATGTAACAAATGTAAAATTTACATGCTAAATAAGGTTCTAAAACAGAAACAGAACCAGCAACGAGACCCTAAAACTCACCACCATCATCTACGTAACACCCCAGACCTGGTTCATACCAAACAGAAATGTTTGGCAGACCTATCTGTGAATTCACATAAAGCTGATCCCTTCTAAAACAGATCTAATTAATACAAATTAAGCTGTTGAACCCTTGACAGAAATAGAAATCAGAATTACCACTCTTAATGTCTATTTGTACATATATGTATTTGTGTGGACAAAACATACAATCACAATCACCATGAACACCTAGTTGAATATATATCTAAAACCATGTAGGTCAACAACCAGCATTGATTTGTTCACGACACTATTGCACTTCAAATCCATAATTGCTCCAATATGTCAATCCACCATAATTTTTAGCCCTCATTCTTCACCATCCCACATCCACCCATTATATTATAAAAATTTAATCATTATATATATAGTATTAATTAACCAAACATATAACAAATTACATGTATCATGATTTTGTATGTAAAGATGACCCATCAATATATATATACACATGCATATTCCAATAAATATAAATACATGCATGTTGTCTTTCTCTAACATCTCAGTAACCATGACAAAGCTGTTAGGTTTGGTACAATAGAATAATAGGATTAAACTTGTATAGCAGTGAACAGCAGCCCTATAAATTTTAAACTCCTCTAGCGCCATCTAAAGCTCATCAATCGTGGACAAAATAACAAAATGATGGTTGGATTTTTAAAACAAAAAGAAATCCCTATTTATATCCTAGTTACTTGCTAACCAACACACTACATTCCATACCACTGGCCTCACACTAGTCTACCACTACTACACCCACATTCCAGACTCATCAGAATACCAACTACTCTCTCCTAGCTGCATAAGTCAGCCCAACAAACCCCTATTCCTTTTCTTGTCCCTCCTCTCATACAGATGCAAAATAGGTGATCTAACAATAGTAAATTAAATTTAAGATGCATAAGCAAAAAGAATTTATAAATATATCATAGTTACTTGCTAACTAAAACACCACATTCTACTCTACCCTAACTGCATAAGTCAGCCCCTACACATCCCTATTCCTTTTCTTGTGCCCCTCCTTTTGGTACAAGCAAAATAGGTGGTCAAACAAAAGCAAATTAAATTTAAGCTGCATAAGCAATAAGAAATGATAAATATACCTAAATGGCTGAACCAACAGCAGTTCCATGTAAGTAACAAATTGGTTAGAGTGATTTCCGCACCCTGCTCAGGCCTTTTAACAGTTGTCAAGTTCACTTTAACCCAAAATAGTTAAAATAATCCAGAATTGATAAGTCGTTTCAAGTATTTTGTAATGAATATATCAAACTTGTTAATTCACTCAAAGGCTTCCTATATCAACGAATAGGTACTTCTGATATACAATTTTTATCATTCAATATTGGACAAACAATTAGTTGATAAAGCCAAAATGTTGATATAGGTGAAACTCATGCTTGACACACAAATTAATAACATCTTTCTTCCTTCTCTCCAGAATATGGCATATAACTTACATTTTTGGAAGAAAACTTACTCACCTATATCTGACTGAATTGGATAAAGACGAACATTATTACTGCACTAGCCATTTTCAAACATTAACACTTCACTAAGCTAACTTCCCTAGGATACAGAGATTATGCAACAGTTCAACTACTCTTTATATCATTAATGAATAAAACTTGCAACTAGTACTATAGCCTAGTTAGGGGTCAAACTCACCTGGAACTCGTGATCCATCAGATTAACTTCAATGATCCTCAAGTTAGCTGAAATAAATGGAGTCGCCTGATGTCTGTGAACAAATAAAATCAGCAAATTAGGAATCATGAAACATGAATCGGTCCATACCTTAAATAAACAAGTCAAAACAAGTTCATGTAAACAGACTAGAAATCTTTAAACATGTATCCAACGAGTAACCATAGCAATGAAATTAACCTTTGACAAGAATCACCGGAGAAATATGTTTGAGCAAGAAGACTCTCCTCTCCGTCGGAAACAATGATCTGAACAGTATTATCAATAATTCAAGCCCTAACAAAACAAACATTATCAACAATTTTCCAATCAAAAACCATAAGAATTCCAAAATTAGATAAATAGCAGAGTAAATGAAGATTAATAAGAGTAACCTGAGCAAGTGCCTTGCTAGCGATGAGCTCTATTCGAAACGAGCTCGATTCGACTCCACATTCGTCAATGTAACAACAATCCTATCACGATTTCGCGTCGCATATCCTCGACAATTCTCTTAGCGACAGAATCCGGCTCCAGAACAGAAACATCAGACCATCGCCGATTGATTCTTCGTCTTCAGTCTTCAGTAATCGTGAAAACGACCTAGAATAAGGAGCGACGACGATCGTAAACCAATCTCGCGCTGCAACGGAGCTAGGGTTTTAAAATGCCCAATTTAACCAATGTCACTCATTTGAAGAGTGCGACGATTTTAACCTGTTGACTCTATTGGTTTTCGCGGTAGGTGATACGGTGCGTTTTCTAATTTTTTTTTTTCAATTATTTTTTTTATTTTCTTTATATAATTTATATAACTTTGTAATATATTTTTCGAAATTGTGATAACTTTATTTAAAACCTAATATTATATATAACCATTTAAATACTTCTTTAAAAATACAATTTAACAAGTAAGCTATGAATATTAATTATGGTATTTTAGGGTTCAAATAAAATTAATAATACTACTTAATTTTTATTAACTCAAAGTTAAAGGTATAATATAATAAAATCAAATATATTTTAATTGTAGATTTTCACTTCTAAAAATCCAAAATATTAAAATACGGTGGCATTAATGTTTTTAGATATTAATTTAATAAACTTAAAAATAATAATAGGGTTATTTTCATTTTTGTTATTTTATAACTTTTATTTATATTATATAGTCTAATTAAAAAGTTTTATAAAATTAATTTTTCAAACTTTCACTTTTGAAAAATGAATCAAATTGATCTTCTTACCTTTCTATGAAGATGATCTGTAAAATGTAAAAGTTTAGATGAATAAAAAATAAAAATAAAATTCTATTGGTTTAGTTTTGAATTTTTATACTTTATTTGGTTGTAATTTTCTCATAAAAATATACCTATACTAATTTTCATCCAGACAAAAAAAAATAATGAAGAAAGAAAAAACAAAATCAATTTAAATAAAAAAATATTAATTATAGATAAAAAGTTAATCTTGTACTTCACACCACATTTACTTTTACATTTATTACAATTTTAATTTATTTATTTTATTTCCATTTAATTCTAATTTTAGAATTTTATTTACTCATTCTTTTTCTTTCTTTTTAAAAAAAACTTTATTTTCTCTCTTCTTTTATTTATTTTCTATTAAAAATTTTACATTAAAATATAATATTTAATTGAAAAATAAAATAATTATTTTATATCTAAAATAATTTTTAACTATAATAAAATTTAAGTTTGAAATATCATATTGATTAAATAAATAAAAATATTTTTTAATTTATAAGATGAGATATTCAATATTTTATTTATTTATTTATTTTAACAGAGTATTTGTTACACGAGTCCGACAATATTATATTTTACCGAAGAGAATGAGATTTTCCTAAGATTTTTCAGTCTGGTTCGAGAGACTAATAGGTAATATATCTGTATGGAGAGGAGTGAAAATTTAGTTGGTTATAATTTACTTTTTATACTATTTTTTATACCAAAAATTGCTCATAATAATTTATTTGAAATTGAATTTAGAATGCTAGATGTGATTCTAATTGAATTACAAATTAGACAGAAATGATAAACTTTAATTTGGAACTGTGAATTTGATTACACCCTACAATGTTGAACAATAATTTTCCTACTATTCTTGCTTCATCTCTCCTTCACAGGTTGTTTGAAAAATGAAAAAAAGAAGATTTTGAGAGTCCTCATCTTTTTCTCATGTTCCTGTGCTTATATGGTGTTTGATACTCTCACTATTTATCCTTGATCATGTTGTTTACCTAGATATTAAGAGTTCTATTCTTCCTTTTATCTAGTTTGAACCAACTTTCTTCTTCACCAAGTGTTTCTTGACCTCTCCTGATTTCCATTCATTGCTATTGATTGATTTGTGTCTTCCTCCTTCAACCTTCCTCATATTATGTTGTTTTACCTTTTTTTTTTACCGGTTCTCATGTTGATTGACTTACAATGATTTTACTTCTCCTATTTCATTCTAGGTTGAGTTCTCTATTCATTCTAGGTTCAGTTCTCTATTCATTCTTTATGACAATTTGATTAGGAGCGTGATCAATCCAATAATAATATAATCACTTCATGTTTTCCTTAATAAGAATAATTATTATTTAATATTAGAGATAATGTAATTGTGGGCATCTATAGTTGTACAAAATTTTCAGTTAGATACTTCAACTTTGCGAGATTTCATATAGGTACTCCAATTTGTAAATTATAGGTCATTAAGATCCTTCGGCTGACGTGGCACAATCTATGAGCAGTACCTCTATGAAACATTGAAGTACCTATATAAGATCTAATTTTCAAGTTGGAGTACCTATATGAAACCTTGCAAAGTTGGAGTACCCATATAATGATCTATTTTGCAAGTTGGAGTACTTATATGAAATCTCGCAAAGTTGAAGTACTTAAGTGAAACTTTTGCACAATTATAAATACCCACAATTACATTATCCGTTAAAATTATGCCAATTTGAGCATTATAGTGTCTTTGGTAGATACTTCCCCAGGATTCAAGGTTTTGCAGCTGTTCACTTGTTTCATTCCCTCTTACTTACATATTCATAGGCTCCACTTTTATATCTCAAAGACGAATAACTCAAATAAAATATTAAGTATACTTGTTTCATTACCTCCCAATTACATATTCAAATAACTCAAATAAAATATTAAATATAATGTTAAAATACTAATAAAAAATTCAATTTCAAATGCAACAACCTACTCTTCCTTCCCATTCTTATTTCCTCCCTTTCGATAGAAATTTCATAATTTTAATGCATTAATTTTTCTATCCATTCAACTTTTGTCATGTAAAGTAGATAGGAAAAGTAAGCATAGTCTTTCAATCATTACTCTTTGAAATAAAATCATATAAATAAAACTACATCTTAAAGGTTTTTAAAAAATAATTATTATTATTATATTTCAAATAATAACATTTGCTTCATATGAAATTTTTAATAAGAGAAATATGCTTCTCAAATAGAAAAAGAAAAAAAGAAATGACCTAATTTTTTTTAAATCTCAAATTTAATATATACATATTTCTTGATTTAATATTAAAAAAAATTATTTATAGTTTAATTATTTAAAATTTTAATATTTCAACAAATACAATTTTTGTTTATATAAAAAAATTATGAAGGAAAGAAAGGTATTATTTAGTAAAAAAAATTGTATCAATTAAAATAAAAAGGAATAACTAATTCATGTATTAGAATTAATGAATTACTAATAGGTAGATTAAAAAAAAAAAAAAAAAAAAAAAAGAGACCATCGCAACATTCGATTATTAGTCGAAAATTCTCTCTTTGGTTTTTGGCCAAAAATCCGTTTTTTCGTTTTTCCGTCCAAGTTACTGTTATTTCATCAGTGATGAACAATAACTCATAGGTATTTTCGTAATTTTTTATTTAAAAATTTTAAAAATATTTCTTTCTTTTCCCCTTTTTCCTTCTTTTTTCTTCCTCTTCCCTTTTTTTCTCTTTTTTTTTTTTCTTTTTTCTATTCTTCTTTCTTTCTTTGGCAGATCTGTTTTTTTTTTTTTCTCTTCTTCTTCCTTCTCTTCTCCTATTCTTCCCTTCAATTTCCTTTTTCTATTTTATTTTCTTCTTCTTCTTCTTCTTTATTTTCGTTCTCTTTTTTTCTTCTTCTTTCTTTTCTTTCTCTTTTCTCTTCTTCTTTCTTTTCTTTTCCATTTCCTAACGGATGAATAGTAATTTGGACGGAAAAATCAAAAAAGCGAATTTTCAGCCAAAAACCAAACAGATGGATTTTTTTAACTAATAATCGAATGCTGCGGTGGTTCTTTGGGAATCTCCCTTACTATTAATAATTTGTATTAATAAGCTGTCATTCATGGTGATGAGTTGTCAAATATAATACTATTACATTTAATGGGAAAAAGTAAGATCAATTTAATTCAAGGAAGCGTTTTGAAATTAAAATATTACTTAAATATAAATTTCTTAATTAATTGGATTTTTTTTTTTTACATTTATGAATCATACATTAAATTCTCATCAATTTTACAAAATTAAAAAATAAATTAATAGTAAATAACAAAAAAATATTTATTATATATATGCTAAAAAAAAACACATCTTCCCGAGAATTCTATATATACTGTATATTGTAAACAAATATCACATTAATCCTCTACACTAATCCTTAACAACTATGGGAGTTAAACACATCTCTCTCTTTTCACTATGTGTTCTTTCGTCTTTTCTTTATTGTTCCATCTCCGTAAATATAGAAAAGAAATCCTCACTCGAATTTCTAAACCATATTAGAGGTAAGAAAGGGAATAAAATCAAAGGTATCGGAGATCTAAAGCAATATTTACAACATTACGGTTATTTGGATTCAAAGAAAACTATTCTTAAAAGTGACTATTTTGATGAATCGTTAGAGTCAGCTGTGAAAACTTATCAGCAAAATTTTAATTTGATACCTAGTGGAGTTTTGGATGGTGAAACATTGTCAACTATGACAATTGCTAGGTGCGGAGTTCCAGATATTATTAACGGTACCAACATGATATCTAGAAACTTTAATTCTAGCCATCATTTACACATGACCTCTCACTACCGTTTCTTCCCCAACCGACCAAAGTGGCCGCCTTCTAAATATACCTTAACTTTTGGATTTCTTCAAGGTAATAATCTAAATCAATATTTGATGGTGTTATTTCAATTATATCATTATAAATTTACATTAATATATTAGTCTTCTACACGTAATTAAAATGGATGAATGGTATGTTTGGAATTTTCACTCAATAAGTAATTATTTTACCATCGAAGAGAGCCTACTAAGGGTCAGTTTGGGATATTAATCTTCTAACAGAAAAAGAGAAGAATAAGCATTTTGACAGAAGCATCACCTTAACTGCTTTCACCGAAAGTATTTTTCCAACCTCTAAGCACTTTTGGACTTTTAATCAAATAGTACTAAAAAGTGTTTTTGAATTCAGAAAGCTGTAAAAATGTTTATGTGCTATTTGGATAGACTGACTTTTGACTTTTGAGTTCTGAAAGTTGTTTCAGATGGTATTTAGATAACTGGCAGAAGTGCTTCTGGCCTCACAAAAATTCTTCCAGATTAAGTCAGAAATATTAACTCCTTGAAATGACTTTTTTTTTTTGTCATAAGTTACTTGAAATGACTTTTTTTTTGTCATAAGTTAAAAGTAGAAGTAATCTCACATAGATATTATATAAGCCATAGCAACCACACTTTAATACTTCTAGAATATTGCTAGTCTATAGGTTGACAACGTGTGATATTTTCATTTTTCAGATCAATCAAGCAACGTGGTGGCTGTTGTATCAAAAGCATTCAATACATGGCAACTCCACACACAATTCAAATTCAAAATGGTTCGAAATCCCTTAGTAGCAGATCTAATGATCGGGTTTTATATGGGTGATGATGAAGCACCATTCGATGGGCCAAGTGGGGTTCTAGCTCACTCATATCCGCCCCATATGAATGGGCACATTTCGATGCGGTGGAGAGATGGGCACGAGGACCCATTCCTAAAACTTATGATTTGGAAAGTGCTGTGTTACATGAAATTGGTCACCTTCTCGGATTAGGTCATACCTCAATAACAGAAGCAGTTATGTTTCCTTTCCTTCCCGAAGGAACCGTTAAGAATCTTCTTAATCAAGATGACATTAACGGTATAAATGAATTATATCATTAGAAAGAAAAATTGGTCATCAAATAAATAATACTTAGGAAATTGCTAAAAAAAACCTCCTACGGTTTATGTTTTAAGCCAAATTACCACCTACATTTTAAAATTACTTAAAATACCATCTTAACTTTACAAAATTAACTAAAAAAAAACTTCCTGATGGATGAAAACCGTTATTTTAAACGGTTGACCGGTTTGATTGTAGTAGTAATTTAGTAATTTTAAATAAATAAAAGAAAAAGTATTAAAAAACCTCCTAAAGTTTGATTATTTCACTATTTCACCACCTATGTTTGAAAAATATATTTTCTATCTCCTTAATATTTTAAAATTAAATTAAAAAATTCCTATTAAATGAAATTAACCATTACTTTAAAAAATAAAGATAGTCACAGTCCAGACTGACGATTTATTTTTTCAAAAAATAAAATAGTTTTATATGCATGTCATATGATACATATTAAATTAACAAGTATTTTATTTAATTATTTAAATTTTTTTACGCCTAATAAATTTAATATATATATATATAATTAAATTATATAATATTAATTCTACTGCATAATTAAATTCAATCAATATAATAAGTGAACATATGCAATTATTTGTATTTTAGTTACATTTATTTATATAATAATATATACATATATATAATAATAAATATTTTTTAAACTAATTGAATTTTTAGAGACATAGAGCGAAATCAGATAGGTGAAATCAATCAGCTCAAAAATTTTGGGCGAATTAGAATAAATTATATAGTGGACGAGTAAATTTCAGCCCAATTTGGATCATTTCCGGTCGGATTAGTCTAGCCTCAATTTTTTTCCACCCTTAAGTTTAAATATTTGACCTTTTAGGTAGTGCTGGTTTAGTAATTTTTAAAATAAATATATTTTGGTCTAAACTAGTCTGTAATAGTTGAGCTCGTTTAATATGAGTTAAAATAAGTGAATTTCAAACACAGGTGGTAAATTGGAGAAAAAGACAAATCTTAGAAGGTTTTTAAGCATTTTTCTATTTAAATATACAGTTAAGATACTTTGGACGTTTTGCACTTTTCCATCCAAAATCTAAGCGATGAGGTTTTTTTAGGTAATTATCAAACTTCAGTGGTAAAATGGCTAGAAACCTAAACCTTAGGAGGTTTTTTTTGGCAATTTTCCTTATATTTATGTGTAACAAGTTTTAAAAAAAATAAAATAAAAAATAAAAAACTGCCTAAATTCCATATGTATGGTTATTTTCATTATTATGCTATTTTGAAATAATTTTTTTTAATCCCAAAATAGTATAAAAATTATTTAAGTATAAATATTTACTTAGAAATCATAAATCATTTTAATCTTTTACTAAAATTTATTCTTTTTAATATACTTAAACACTAGGATATATATATGTTTATAGTATAAAAAATAGGATAAGATAACTTAAAAGGATATATATGTTTATCAAGCATTTGACTGCTATTTAGAATAGGATAAAATAATATTGATAATAATTTTATACGGTACATATAGGATAACTTTATCATTGATGAATGCTCCGATAACTTTATCACGTACTTTTTGTATTAAATGTTATTCATGTTATTACTAAACTATCATTTGATAAAATTTAAAAAATAAAAATAAAAATAAAAAATCTACATAAAATTTTAGAATAATCCCCTAAAATTTGGGAGGATTTAAAATTTTTTTCTGAAAATTGAAATGACCAAATCACCCTTTCAGAATTTTTAATATTATTTTAAATTTTTATTTTTAATATGTTTTTTTAATTTTTATTTTTAACTAATCTTTTTTTTTAATATTTAAAAAGTGGAATGACCAAATCACCCTTTCAAAATTTATAGAAAAAAACTCAAAATAGTAAAAAACAGTAAATTGGACGTTGACTCACAATAAAGTGGCAAATTGGAAAAAAAAATTATGGATATTTTTTGATAAATTTCAGAAATCCTCGTAGGTTTTTTTAGAATTATTCCTAATACTTATTTTTATAAAAAAAATATTAATATATTTTTATTATATTTTATTTATTTATTTATTTTTAATTCATAATGAGCTATTTTATACTTGTCAAGTTTTTGGGTATTTTGGTCATTCACACTGTTATTTTGTTACTTATCGAGTTTTACCAAACATAGTTTAGTATTTTGTTATCCTATCATGTTGCTTATACGATAACCAGCCATATGCAATTTATGAATAACTTATTTCTTATACAAAACTGTTATTCTAATCATTTTCCTTATACTATACTATATTTATCCTATACGATGATCTATATGAGCCCTAAAAGCTACCATCTTGTTTATTTAGTATTTAGCAAATGATTCATTGCAAATGAATGTCTCTTCAATTTTTTTTTCTTTGAATTTGCTTTTTTCTTTTTTTCTTTAAAAAAAAAATTCAAATCCTTTGATTCGGGATAAATACACATAATTTTTTTTTTTTACTAACATATTTTTTTTCTTAATTTCTTTCCAATATATATATATATATATATATATATATATAAAAGAGCTACAAAACCCGCCCACATGGCATGTTTCTAATTGTTCCATTTCATTCTATAAATTAAGTTCATTCTTCCAGTTATTTATTCAAATATCAATTAGGGTTAATCCCAAAAAAACCACCGGAGGTTTACGGAATTCTCCAAAAAACCACGCCAGATTGAATTTTCTCCATTTTACCACATTTTATGGTGCTTGACACTTTTCATTTAAGGCATTTTTTTGGAATTTTAAAATTTTATTTTTAAAAAAATTTAAAAATTATTAAAAAAAAATCAGATTCCCTTTGTTTATTTATTTTTCTTTTTTTTCTTTTCTTCCATTTTTTCCCATTTTTTCGTTCTATCTCTTCATCCCTCTCCTTCTCAGCCAACTCATTCTTCTTCTTATTCTTCACTTTAATTTTTTCTGCATTTTTTTTTTATTTTCCTTCTTTTCTATTATTTTTCTTTTCTTCCTTTCCTCCGCAGCAAATTCTCAGATTGATTGATTTATTTCTTTTATTTTTTCCTTCTCTCTCTTCCCCTCTCTCTCCTTCATAGTCAAGCTGTCTCCGACAAAGCTCTTTATACTCCTATTTTGAAATCTCGAAAGGGGTCTATAAATCAAACCTGGAAAAAAAAAATCCAAAACCTTATTTGAAAACCCTTGTATATCCCTCTCATATACAACAAAAGCTGTGTTCTATCAACCTCCAACGACTAATTCTCAATCTGCTAATTCTGTGATTTGGATTTTGATGACTCCGGATTTTAGTTAGTTAGTGGGAATGATGAAGGCTTTGGTTATTGATGAGAGGTTGATTCACTTTGGTGTTGTTTATACGGATAGGAAAATGATGTGGTAAGATAAGAAGAGGAGAAGATGAAAAAAAAAAACAAATCAAAGAGAATGGAAGAAAGAGAGGAGAATGACTACGTGTGGTTGTGTTATGTCCAAGAAGAAAAGGAGTTTTTTTTTTTCAAAAAAATAAAAATAAGAATTTTAAAATTCCAAAAATACCCTGAATGAATAGTAACAATTAATATAAAAGTGGTAAAATGGAAAAAAAAAACTTAATCTAACGTGGTTTTTTTGAGAATTTCGCAAACCTGCGGTGGTTTTTTGGGATTAACCCTATAAATTACGTTCATTTTTTTAGGTTATTTACTCATATGCCACTAATTAATATATTATCATTCATTAATGTATTAATTAAAAATGTCTTCTTTTATTACACCTCTTCAAATATCTTATTATTATTATTTTAAAAAAAACAACTCGATAAGATCAACCGTGCCTTCAAATATCTTATTATTATTTAATATATTTAAATATATAATCATGTTAAATAAACAACTCGATAAGATCAACAATGCTCAAATCACATATAGTTTTATGTAGAAACTATATGAAGATCATAGGTATAACACACAGAATATCAAACATTAGACATCTACCGTCCTAAATAATAACTCTTCACCAAAAGTAATAGTCACTATTAAAGCAACAAACATTACCTCTATACAAGTAAATACACCGAGATGAATGCAGAACCTCCCTTATCAACTATCAATATCTATACAAAAATTACTTTCTTTATTTGGATAATTTTATCTTCTAATTCATTTTTTTTTATCTTTATAGTAAGTTAAATAAATTAAAACTAACACAAAAAATAAAGTATTATACATATTTTGAATTAAAATTGTAAAACTTAATACTATCTATATAAATTAACAAATAAAATAATTGTAAAATTAAAAAATATTATAATATTTTATCAACTAAAATTTATACATACCCAATCTAATATAAATTAATATATTATAATTTTAATTATTATTTTATAGATAATATATTTTTAATTATTTTAAAAAATTGAAAATAATTATATTAATATTATTTTAAAAAATTAAAAATTAATAAAAATATATATATTCTCGCGCATGAGCAATTTTACTAGTTAATTTACCATTTCAATTGCATATTTGGTAATTTAATATATACATATTCTTTAATTATTTAATAATTAAATTTAATTCATAAATTAAATATAGCATTTAATAATTTTCTACCTTTTTCTTTCATCTTTTCTTATTATGGATAGTTAATAAAACCTCTTTATTGTTTTTTATTTCTTCGGAAAAAACTTTAAGTAGTTATCTAGATTGTAATTACAAAAAAAAATCAACAATAATCCTTTAGTATCATCAAATAGTATCAGATATGGTATTTATACATTATCCTCCCTTTAGCTTTTCTCATCCTCCTTGTTCTTTCCTATTTTTTTTATACACTATCAACTATTTTTTTATTATTAATATTATTAATTATTATATAAATAATAATTATTAAAAATTTTATTATTTTTTAATGGGAGAACGTCTGTTTAGACCCACGAAGTTAGCATGTTTATTCACCTGAACCCTTTAAGTTTGCGGGGTTTCATATGGACCCTTTAAGTTTGCGGGGTTTCATATGGACCCTTCAAGTTGGTAAAAACGAATCATATAAACCCTTTTTTACAAATAAATCTTCACAACATGGCGCGTGGTATGCAATTGCGATGAAGTGTTAAAAAATTGAATACGTGGCATTTAGCTGACGTGTTAAAAAATTGATGACTCAACTAGAGAGATGGTTGATCGTAGTTTTCAAATTGTAAAACGATTTCAAAATTAGGGTTTCTATCTATTTGTCTTTTATTGAATAGAATACAACGATCTCAAAAGGGGGTGAATGATCAATGTTCATACCGATTTAGGGATTTGAATACCTTGATTGAGAGTAGGTTAGTGTTATTAACTTCAAAATCGCAAGAAAAGCTCCTTTGTGACATCGACAGAAGATGAACTCCGTATCTTCATCCATGGTTACCTTCAAAATGACAGAAATTGATTGAGAAAATAGATTGAGGATAGAGATTAGGGTTTTTTCTTTCAAAATTCAATTACATTATATATGAATGTTTTAATTTATACTTGTTGATTCATCAATTATTTGCTGATTCATTAGCTGAGTCATCAGATATTTCATCAGAAATAAGTAACTCACGCGCTCATAATTGTCTAACATTTTAACGCTATTACACATCAGCAATAAAGGTTTATATGAATAGTTTTTACCAACTTGAAGGGTCCATCTGAAATCCCGCAAACTTAGAGGGTCCAAATGAATAAACGTGCCAACTTGGAGGGTCCAAATATCCATTCTCCCTTTTTAATAAATATTTTTTAAATATAATTCATTTATTTATTTTAATAAAATAAACTTTTATTTTTTTATTTAAATATTAATTTATCTAATTTTAACTAAGAAATAATTACATATTTATATTAAGTTCATTTATATTTTTTTAAAATTTTACTAGTACATTAAATTATTTACAAAAATTAATTAAACTATTAATGGAAAACTACTGCTAAAAAATATTTTTTCTAAAAAAGGCTAGAAATTGTAAGAACGCTCAACGTTTCTGTTGTGCTAAACATGGTCTAGTTTTCCATTGAATAGCTTTGCGAAGATTCTATACTTGGGTTGAGTCAAGTCAAAGTCAATTTAATCACAAAGACCCTCGTATTGGGTCGATTTTCTTAACAATGATAAATCAAAACACAGGAAGTCATAAAATAATACGCAAGACCAAATTAGCAGCCCTTAACAGACGTATTTGAAATTTAAGAGTACAACCTTAATGTTGATATTGCAACCACCGTCCATGGAACGTAACGGGGTCAATACAATGGAAGACAATTTGGTATATTCAAATTCACATCTCCATTAATTCTGATTCTTCTGGTACTATAGAACACTATAAATACCAATCAATTCTGTACACTGTAATTCACTCACAACCAAACTGATAACAGAAATGGCATCTAAACACTTCTGTCTCTTCACTTTATGTCTCCTCTTTGTTCTATTCTCATTTATGTCTGCTGCAATCTCAGCACACACTCACAAGAACTCCCCAGTTGAGTTCTTGAAACATCTGAGAGGGTGTAAGAAAGGAGACCATGTTAAAGATATCCTACAGCTAAAGAAATATCTACAGCAGTTCGGTTACTTGGATTACAAGAAATCCAAAAACTCAACTCATGAAAATGATGATGACTTTGATGAATTGCTGGAGTCGGCTGTTAAAACTTATCAGCTGAATTTTCATGTTAGACCTAGTGGGGTTTTGGACAGGTCAACATTGTCTAAAATGGCAATGCCAAGGTGTGGAAATGCAGATATTGTTAATGGAACCAACTATATGAAATCCAAGAAGAGTAATTCACATCATTTACACACAGTTGCTCACTACAGTTTCTTCCCGGGGAATCTAAGATGGCCGGCGTCTAAAACACACTTAACTTACATGTTTCTTCGAGGTAAGAGCATCAATGTCTCATAGAATATAAAAATTCTGTTTGGGATAGTTTATATAGGCACTTTTATAATTTTATAGTTTCAAAAGCATTTTTCAATGCTAATTAGGCTTCCAAAGCACTTTTCTAAAAAATGCTTCTACTTTTTTGTGAAATTTCACATTCCCTAGCTAAAGGGCTAATAGCTTCTATATAATAATTGAGGCAACCCGCACCCCTTTGAGAGCTCTTTTGGGGTGAGTTAGGCCTATTAACCTGGTATCAAAGTTGATTTGGGCATGTGTGGATGGATAGGTCTTATATTGGGCCATCGTGGGAGTAACCCATTAGCTCTACGCCCATATGTTGGGCGTATGAAACCCTCACCCCTTGAGGCCTCTTTTGGGGTGAGGTAAGCCTTCTTAACCTTCTCTTTCTTCTCTTTCTTCCGTTAAAAACCAAAAACATAAAAACCAAAAATATAAAATATCCCAAATAGACACAAAAGACATGATATTGTAATAATGTGTATTAAACTTTGTTCAGGTACTCCAACACAAGCAATAGAACCTGTGGAAAAAGCATTTCAGACATGGCAACAAAACACACACTTCACATTTTCAAGGGTTCAAGGAAATGCAGACCTGACTATAGGCTTTTTTCGTGGTGAGCACGGAGATGGAGCCTCATTTGACGGACCTGGTCGAACTATAGCTCATGCATTTGCGCCGCAAATTGGTATGTTCCATTATGATTCAGATGAAAGATGGTCTATTGGAGCTGTCCCTGGAGCCAATGACTTGGAAACTGTGGCATTACACGAAATCGGTCACCTTCTTGGACTTGGACATAGTGAAGACGAATCAGCTATCATGTTTCCTACTCTGGATCTTGGAACTACTAAGGGCTTGGGTCAAGATGATATTAATGGTATTAACGCTTTATATCAAGTTTGAAAGGAATATGTGATGATATGAATTCTGCAGCTGATAGAAGTTTCGAGTCCTATTTATGATTTTTGAGCTTTCTTAGAGTATTGAGATCACTTGTTTTGTTTGAAGAAAATAATAAAATGAATGTTATTGATGGATTCTTTTACATGGAAATACATGTAAGAAAGCTAAACATCAATATAACCAAATGATATTAAAACCAAACAGGTATGGTTGGGCAGGTACAACATCTAAACTTATTAATGGATTGTGGCGCATAAACAAATTATGCGGATCCGTATCATGATCGTGTGCATCTACTTATCTTCAACCTAATCAATTTATTTTCGTGTCAACCTGTTATGCCAAATTCTAATTTTATTATTTATACACAAAAAGAAATATAATATCAAATAATTCAAATAAAAGACACCAAGTATTATTTTACGATGATATATGTTGATTTTAGTACTATGTGGTTAAATATATATAATAAATTTATTTATTTTCTTTTCAATGTATAAAATAATTTTTTGAGTTTGGTTAAACAGATTCACAAGTTAACTTATTAATGAAATTCGGTTCAATCCATTTACAATCATGTCAAACAAATTGTGTTGCAAATAGCTTGAAGTTCATTTAATTTCAACTTAGTACTTGTTATTTTAACGGGTTGATGGCGATCTATTCAGTCCTGATCCATTTTGACACCCCATCTACAATCATTATACAAAATTGGCGTTGTCATACCCAAACCAAATATTAGTGTTTGTCAACTCTGATCATTAAAGCATAAGCAATGCCAGTTCATTGACACAAAAAAGGCTAATACACCATAGAAGGGAAACATATTAATATATTAATATATTATCAAATTAAATCAAGGCCAGTTCATTAACATAAAAAAGGCTAATACTCCATAGAAGGGAAACATATTAATATATTATCAAATTAAATCAATATTAATGTGATGACTAAATCAAATTAATGTCAAAAATTTATTCAACAACCTCCCTAGAAGGGAAACATATTAATGCATTATCAATGCAAGACAATTGAATGAAATTGATACTTCAACTACATTCTAATTCATTCACCACAACAACACTATAAATACCAATCAATGTATAAACTACACAACCAAACCAAAACATCACTTCTCTAGTGTTAACAAATATGATATCTAAACACTTATATCTCATCTTCTTTAACCTTTTTCTACTGTCTTTTCTATCCGTTTCAGTCTCTGCAAACCCTACTAAGAAATCCCCAGTGGGTTTCTTAGAACATATTGAAGGATGTAAGAAAGGAGACAATGTTGAAGGCGTCCTACAGCTGAAGATTTATATGCAGCAGTTCGGTTACTTGGATTACAAGAAATCCAATAACACTACCCATGAAAATGATGACGACTTTGATGAAATGTTGGAGTCTGCTATCAAAACTTATCAGCTCAATTTTCACGTGAATCCTACGGGAGTTTTGGATAAACCAACTTTGTCCCAGATGGTTATGCCAAGATGTGGAGTTCCGGATATTATTAATGGCACTAATTTAATGAAACCAAGGAACTCTAGCCACGGTTTACACATAGTTACTCATTACAGTTTCTTTCCACGGATGCCAAAATGGCCACCAACTAAAACGCATTTAACTTTTGCATTTCTTTCCGGTAATTTAATATTAGTTTTTATTGCAGTTAAATAATCATCTAATTATAATTTAACAGCCTGTTTGAAATGATTTTTTTAATTATTTATATAAACTTTTGGAAGTGCCTATAAATAGAAAATGTTTTCAGTTAAAGCAGTTGGAATAGTGCTTTTATAAAAATATTTGTATATATTTTTTTATAATCATATAAAAACACGAATTATTCTAAACAAGATAATTTTAATTATAAACTCAATTCGTTCAACTAATTTAATGATAAGAATTTTTTATTTTTTATTTTATTTTTTAAAGGTACTCCAGGATTTGCAATGCAACCTGTGGCAAATGCATTTACAACATGGCAGAGAAACACTCAGTTCACATTCTCCAGGGTTCAGAATCCCAGGACTGCGGATTTGACAATCGGCTTTGCGCGTGGATCGCATGGAGATGGAGATCCATTCGACGGTCCTGGCGGGACCTTAGCTCATGCATTTGCACCACAAGATGGAAGGTTCCATTATGATGGAGATGAAAGATGGGTCGTTGGTGCTCAGCCTAATTCTTTTGATTTGGAAACTGTAGCATTACATGAAATTGGTCACCTTCTAGGACTTTTTCATAGCCAATTTGAAGAAGCAATTATGTATCCTTACATCCCAAGTGGAGAGACTAAAGGTCTTAGTCAAGATGACATAGATGGCATCAAGGCTTTATATGGAGTCTAAATGGACATCAGACTCAAAATCTAAGTTGAATTAAAAAGTAATACAAATAATGTGGTGGCCTGAATCACTCGACACCTCTTCACAAAAATAAAAAATAAGGAATGTAGATTGGCTTAAAATAAAGTTTTAAATAAAATAAAGTATTACGAAATGTAATAATTTATCTAGTCACAGTGATTTTTATTTTTATTATAGTAAAAAACACACCCGAAACACAAGAAAAACAGCCTCCAAAGACGACACTTCACAGCCAAAAGAAGAGCAAAAACAATGGAAGCCATATACAAACTAAACAAGAACAACAAAAGGAGACCAAATACAAACCCCAAATAATGAAACAAAAGTCAATTAAAAACCAAATAATCAGGCAAATATAAAGCCTATTAGCCAACATTGAATTGCTATAAATCTCCTTGTAGATTTACAAATATTCTTCAATTCATCTGACAGATTTACCATAAGCCTCCTTATCAAACCATCAAACTCCATAGCCAAATACGCTAAGATACAAGCAAACCTGAGGAATCAATTCTTCCAAGTTGTCAGAGAATCATTAAAACACTAGACCTGCAGTTCACAACCAAATAAAAACCAAGTGTTTTCCAGTGTCAACAAAAATGGCATTCAAACACTTGTCTCTTATAATCTCCTTGGCTCTCCTTGTTCTTCTCTCAATTCTCTCCGCTTCAGAATCAGCACACACTCACCAGCACTCTCCAATTGCGTTCCTGAAGCATCTCAGAGGATGTAAAAAAGGAGACCATGTAAAAGGCATCAGCAAGCTGAAGGAATACCTTCACAAGTATGGTTACTTGGATTACAAGAAATCCAATAGCACCACTCACGAAAATGACGATGATTTTGACGAACTGTTGGAGTCGGCTGTTAAAACTTACCAAAAGAATTTTAATATCAACCAAGTGGGGTTATGGACAGGCCAACCATAACGCAAATGGCAATGCCAAGGTGTGGAAATCCAGATATTATTAATGGCACGAATTTTATGAAGCCTAAGAAGGGTAATAACAAGTCGCGGCGCCACCATTTGCGCGCAGTTGCTCATTACAGTTTCTTTCCTGGCAATCTAAGATGGGGAAAGACAGTTTTGTTCCAGGTAATACTCGCTCTTTTTACTGGAATGAAGGCTAATTTGATAAAAAAAAAAAAAATAGAGTTTAATTTGGAAGTTAAAGATTAAACTGACTCTTAATAAAGTTGAAGAGCTAATTTAATCTAATGACTCTCAGTAATGTAATAATGATAATAATGTACTAAATGTGTGTATGTTTCGGGTTCAGGTACAAGACCAGATGCAATTGAGCCAGTAGCAAGAGCATTTCAGACATGGCAGCAAAACACACACTTCACATTCCAAAGAGTGGAAGGTAGGGCAGACCTAACTATCGGATTTTTCCGCGGTGCTCATGGAGATGTGACACCATTTGAAGGACCAGGAGGGGCATTGGCTCATGCTGCTCCACCTCAAGAAGGAAATTTGCATTATGACGCAGATGAGAGTTGGTCTGCTGGACCTGTGGCCGGGCATTTTGATATGGAAACGGTAGGGTTACACGAAATCGGTCACCTCCTCGGACTTGGACACAGTAATATTTTTGAAGCCATTATGTTTCCTGGTGTTGCCGCTGGAACTACTAAAGGTCTGGGTCAGGATGATATTATGGGAATTAGAGCTTTATATCAGGTTTGAGGAAGAATAATCATATGATATAGAGAATAAGGTTATAGATGTTTTAATAATTCTGCTTAGGATTGTTACTTATTTATAATTCTCAATTTTGTTTTATAGAATTTCAATCTATTAATAGTTAGTTTGAGGTGTTTCAATTTCAGCTTGAATCAGGACATTAGCATTTAAACAAATAAGTGTTTGGCTATAATACACCATTTTGAAAAGTGTTTAAGTAGGAATTTTTTTTTTTACATTATATAATTAAATATATATATAAAAATTAAATAAACTTAAATGCAGTTTTTATCTAAATAATATAAAAATGAATAATTATAGTTTTATTTATTAAAAAGAAAAAATTGTATAAAATAATATTATTTTATTTTTTATAAACTTTATTAAGTTTAACGATTAAGTTAATAAGTAGTGATGGTTTCGATTTTTAAGTCGATCAGGAAATATTGGCTCCATGACGATGAGATATTTCGATTAATAATATCGACTTTATTTATAGATCTCAGGTAGGTACGCCGTAGCACTTGTTAGAAAAAATTTGATAAATTTTATCAAGTCTTACATGTGAGTGATAAAATTAATCTTAATTATTCAGTAAGTCGATCTCATACTTGATATTTGGTATTGCAGTTATAGAAATTCTTCTAAACCATTTAAGCCAAATCGGTAAAAATTGATAGACTCGAATATCTATTCTAACAACAAATATTAAGTGATTGATAAAAGACATGTCCATATACGCCTAAACAAATTGGAGGTGTTGAGCGTAAACATCGTCATTTATTAGAACTAACAGAAGCTTTAATGTTTCAAGCAAATATTTCAAACATATTTTAAGGTCACTCTATTCTAGTTGTAACTCATATCATTAATTGTCTTCCCATTGCTCTTTTATCTTGAAAAACTCCATATAAACTTCTACGACACAAAATACCTGATTATTCTCATTTGCATGTTTTTGACTGCTTATGCTATGTTGTTAATGTTCATCCCCGTAAAGATAAGTTTATTGCTCATTTATCAAAATGTATCCTTCTTGGTTATCCTTCTGGTTGTAAAGGGTACATTGTCTATGATATTGGAACCGAGAAAATTTACCAAACTAGAGATGTTAATTTCTTTGAAACAGTCTTCCCGTTTTCTTCTTTACTCCAAAAGCTACCTTATCCAGACTTTTCCCTATTTATGATGGTCCATCAACTAATACTAATACTACTACACCTATGCATGTAATCTCCATCATCTTCTTCTAATACAACTTATTACCTTCCTTATATCGTTCTTTAACTTCACATCTTGTGTTAGGATTGTGACGAGAATTCAGATATATTCCGGTATCCATAATTGGTTGGTAATTTGGAAAAGACTCGAAAACTGTTTTGGAAGTGTCATATTTGATAAGGAATGATATTTTCTAATGTGGGATTCTAATTAGGAAAGAGATCCTTGAGAATCCTAAATAGGAAAGGTTTTCTTAATGGTTTAGGATTACTTTGTAAATAAGTAATCTAATGCTATAAATATGGTGCTTGTATCTATTATTAGATATCCTGAGAGAACAATGTAGATCTAGTTTGTTAGGTTTGGGAGGTGCCCGATTGGGGCCTAGGAACCATGGAGACCATGGAGATCTTGAGTTCTGGGATCGAGTCCTATTATCCTGTGAGAGTCATATGAGGAGAGCTTATGTGTGAGACTGTAACCAATGTTATTGGATTGAGGAGTGAGAGCGTGGTATTCTAGTTGTAACTGTTGCTTTATTGTTACATAGTGAATTAGTCTCTCGTCGTCCTAACAGCCGTGGTTTTTCTCGTTTTGGGGTTTCACATAAAAACCTTGTGTCTTTTTTTCTCTCTCTTTATTTCTTGTCTTGTGTATGTTGTTTTACTTTGTGGTTACCAATACTCGTCTCCGCTGCAATGGATCACCGATTTGTTCAACAAGTGGTATCAGAGCTAGCCGTGTTTTTCCAACAACTGGTATCAGAGCCCTTGGTTCGTGAGCTGGCGTTGGTGTGATCCGTGAGTTTTGGTTTGGTCAAAATAAACATAGGTTAAGGTAAGATGAAAGCGAAAGGTTTTGAAGGATGAGTAAATCTCTCGGAGTCTCTAGAAGTTCTGAAAAATATAGATTTGGTTTCTCTGGTCGAGTTTGGAGCTGGTTGCGTGAGAAAAAAAAATTAAAGCTGAAAAAAAAATCACAAGTGTTGTTAAGATCTAGTCTGCAATAGTCGTAGAGATGAAAAAGCTTCGGCGGTATTTCTCGAGCGATGGCGGTGGTGATCTACGACATGTATGATTGTGGTGGTAAGGTAGCTTTGAGACTTTTGTGTTTTTCTGTTAACGCAAGTAAAGATTAAAATATGTGGTCAAAGATTCAAGTTTGGTCAAATAGTCAAAATAAAATTGAGGGTTTGACTAGAGGTGTTTTGGAATCTTTGTGGCCTGAGAATTTTGATCAAGTGGCTGGTGAACTCGAATAAGGAAGGACTGTGGGGAGCGGTTCGGCAAAGGCTCCGTTTGTACGTTGGTATAGGTGTCTTTATGACATGTTTTGAACACCAAGGTTGTCATGATAAAGGATGGAATAATTCTAGCGTGTCCACAATTTGCACGGGCATCTGGTCAGCATAGATGTGGGTGTGGTGGAAAGTATATCGATGGCTGAGGAGTTTTCTGAAAGTTGATGAAGGAAACTGCACCATGGTTTATTCAGCAAGTGTTTCGACATGTGCCGAGAAAAGAAAATCTTGGGTTGATGATTCCTAAGTGGTTTGTCTTGGGATGGATTGTACCTGAGTGGGTATACTTTCATGGTGAAGTATGATGACTCTGTTATTGAGACGTGGTCGTCAGAAAGGGATAAAGGGAATTCTCGTCAATGGGTGGTTTGTTAGGATTGTGACGAGAATTTGGGTATATTCCGGTATCTATAATTGGTTGGTAATTTGGAAAAGACTCGAAGACTGTTTTGGAAGTGTCATATTTGATTAGGAATAATATTTCCTAATGTGGGATTCTAGTTAGGAAAGAGATCCTTGAGAATCCTAAATAGGAAAGGTTTTCTTAATGGTTTAGGATTACTTTGTAAATAAGTAATCTAATACTATAAATATGGTGCTTGTATCTATTATTAGATATCTTGAGAGAACAATGTAGATCTAGTTGGTTAGGTTTGGGAGGTGCTCGATTGGGGCATAGGAACCATGGAGATCTTGAGTTCAGGGATCGAGTCTTATTATCCTGTGAGAGCCATATAAGAAGAGCTTATGTGTGAGACTGTAACCAATGTAATTGGATTGAGGAGTGAGAGAGTGGTATTCTAGTTGTAACTGTTGCTTTATTGTTACAAAGTGAATTAGTCTCTCGTCGTCCTGACAGCCGTGGTTTTTCTCGTTTTGGGGTTTCACGTAAAAACCTTGTGTCTTATTTTCTCTCTCTTTATTTCTTGTCTTGTGTATGTTGTTTTACTTTGTGGTTACCAATACTCGTCTCCGCTGCAATGGATTACCGATTTGTTCAACAAGTGGTATCAGAGCTAGCCGTGTTTTCCCAACATCTTACTCCATGAGCTAGTACCTGTATACGTCATAGACCAGCTTGGCTATCGGATTTTATTTCTTGGACTACAACTGATCCGGTGCTTTTCAGCACCTTAATTTCCACCATAAAACTTTCTTTTTCCTTTAGTTATATTGCATTTCAGGCCTCTATTTCTAATATTCATGAACCTATTTCATATAAGCAAGCTTGTAAACATCCTAAATGGATTGAAGCCATGCAACAAGAGTTACTTGCACTTGAAAATAATGATAGTTGGGCTCTAACATCTTTACCTGTAGGAAAAAAAGCAATTGGTTCAAACTAGATATATCATGTAAAAATGAAATAGGATGGGTCTATTGATATGTTAAAAGCTAGATTAGTAACGAAGGGCTATAATCAAGTTGAATGAGAGGATTATTCTGAAAGTTTTTCCCCTATTATGAAGACGGTAACTATTAGAGTATTTTTTAGCTATTGTTGCCTCCTAAAGCTGGTCAATCCACCTGCTAGATATCAATAACGCCTTCTTACATGATTTTCTAGAAGAAGAAGTATACATGTTACCACCAGATGGATATCATAAAGCTCTTCTAGGCCAAGTCTATTGCCTTAATTGTTCACGGTATGGTTTAAAATAGGTTGGTCATCAATGGAATGTGGAGTTTACAAATGTATTGATCTCTTATGGGTTTGTGTAGTCTACAACTAATCCTTACTTATTTACCTTGTCAACCACTGGTATTTTTCTAGTTCTCTTGTTTATGTCGATGATGTTTTGGTTATGGAAGAAAATGAATCACGTATAAAGTTTGTGAAAACCTTTCTTGATGATAAGTTTACAATAAAATATGTTGGTTATGCTCATTATTTGCTTTGTTTGGAAATAGCTTGTTCTGAGCCGGGTCACTTGATTAGTTAACAGAAGTATATTTGTGACATGAAATATGATGTTGGTCTCACGGATGTTTGTCTTACTATAACCCCTCTTTCATTAGGGCACAAATTTACAGGTCATACGATATTTCATACGATTCACTTTAACGATTTCGTCGCTTGGTTGGTTGTCTTCTATATCTTTTTTTTCAAGGCCCGACATTACACATTCTGTACAGTAAATTAGTCGGTTTGTCTTAAATCCATTAAAGGATCATAGGCAAACTTTGCTTCATGTTCTTCATTATTTAAAGGGCTCCATCTCATACAGTTTATTTTATCATGTTCAGATTGAGTTTAAATTAGAAACTTATTGTGATGCTGATTGAGCATCCTATATTGACAATAGAAGATCTTTGACTGACTATTGTGTTTACATGGGATTTGCCTTAGTTTTCTTAAAAACGAAAAAACAGCCAATCATTTCTCGCTCATCTTATGAAGCAGAATATTGTGCTATGGGATCATTTGTCTGTGAGTTGCAATGATGAAGCACCATTCGATGGGCCAAGTGGGGTTCTAGCTCACTCATATCCGCCCCATATGAATGGGCACATTTCGATGCGGTGGAGAGATGGGCACGAGGACCCATTCCTAAAACTTATGATTTGGAAAGTGCTGTGTTACATGAAATTGGTCACCTTCTCGGATTAGGTCATACCTCAATAATAGAAGCAGTTATGTTTCCTTTCCTTCCCGAAGGAACCGTTAAGAATCTTCTTAATCAAGATGACATTAATGGTATAAATGAATTATATCATTAGAAAGAAAAATTGGTCATCAAATAAATAATACTTAGGAAATTGCTAAAAAAAACCTCCTGCGGTTTATGTTTTAAGCCAATTTACCACCTACATTTTAAAATTACTTAAAATACCTTCTTAACTTTACAAAATTAACTAAAAAAAACTTCCTGATAGATGAAAACCGTTACTTTAAACGGTTGACCGGTTTGATTGTAGGAGTAATTTAGTAATTTTAAATAAATAAAAGAAAAAGTATTAAAAAACCTCCTAAAGTTTGATTATTTCACTATTTCACCACCTATGTTTGAAAAATATATTTTCTATCTCCTTAATATTTTAAAATTAAATTAAAAAATTCCTATTAAATGAAATTAACCATTACTTAAAAAAATAAAGATAGTCACAGTCCAGACTGACGATTTATTTTTTTAAAAAATAAAATAGTTTTATATGCATGTCATATGATACATATTAAATTAACAAGTATTTTATTTAATTATTTAAATTTTTTTACGCCTAATAAATTTAATATATATATAATTAAATTATATAATATTAATTCTACTGCATAATTAAATTCAATCAATATAATAAGTGAACATATGCAATTATTTGTATTTTAGTTACATTTATTTATATAATAATATATACATATATATAATAATAAATATTTTTTAAACTAATTGAATTTTTAGAGACATAGAGCGAAATCAGATAGGTGAAATCAATCAGCTCAAAAATTTTGGGCGAATTAGAATAAATTATATAGTGGACGAGTAAATTTCAGCCCAATTTGGATCATTTCCGGTCGGATTAGTCTAGCCTCAATTTTTTTCCACCCTTAAGTTTAAATATTTGACCTTTTAGGTAGTGCTGGTTTAGTAATTTTTAAAATAAATATATTTTGGTCTAAACTAGTCTGTAATAGTTGAGCTCGTTTAATATGAGTTAAAATAAGTGAATTTCAAACACAGGTGGTAAATTGGAGAAAAAGACAAATCTTAGAAGGTTTTTAAGCATTTTTCTATTTAAATATACAGTTAAGATACTTTGGACGTTTTGCACTTTTCCATCCAAAATCTAAGCGATGAGGTTTTTTTAGGTAATTATCAAACTTCAGTGGTAAAATGGCTAGAAACCTAAACCTTAGAAGGTTTTTTTTTGCAATTTTCCTTATATTTATGTGTAACAAGTTTTAAAAAAAAATAAAATAAAAAATAAAAAACCGCCTAAATTCCATATGTATGGTTATTTTCATTATTATGCTATTTTGAAATAATTTTTTTTAATCCCAAAATAGTATAAAAATTATTTAAGTATAAATATTTACTTAGAAATTATAAATCATTTTAATCTTTTACTAAAATTTATTCTTTTTAATATACTTAAACACTAGGATACATATATGTTTATAGTATAAAAATAGGATAAGATAACTTAAAAGGATATATATGTTTATCAAGCATTTGACTGCTATTTAGAATAGGATAAAATAATATTGATAATAATTTTATACGGTACATATAGGATAACTTTATCATTGATGAATGCTCCGATAACTTTATCACGTATTTTTTGTATTAAATGTTATTCATGTTATTACTAAACTATCATTTGATAAAATTTAAAAAATAAAAATAAAAATAAAAAATCTACATAAAATTTTAGAATAATCCCCTAAAATTTGGGAGGATTTAAAATTTTTTTCTGAAAATTGAAATGACCAAATCACCCTTTCAGAATTTTTAATATTATTTTAAATTTTTATTTTTAATATGTTTTTTTAATTTTTATTTTTAACTAATCTTTTTTTTTTAATATTTAAAAAGTGGAATGACCAAATCACCCTTTCAAATTTATAGAAAAAAACTCAAAATAGTAAAAAACAGTAAATTGGACGTTGACTCACAATAAAGTGGCAAATTGGAAAAAAAAATTATGGATATTTTTTGATAAATTTCAGAAATCCTCGTAGGTTTTTTTAGAATTATTCCTAATACTTATTTTTATAAAAAAAATATTAATATATTTTTATTATATTTTATTTATTTATTTATTTTTAATTCATAATGAGCTATTTTATACTTGTCAAGTTTTTGGGTATTTTGGTCATTCATACTGTTATTCTGTTACTTATCGAGTTTTACCAAACATAGTTTAGTATTTTGTTATCCTATCATGGTGCTTATACGATAACCCGCCATATGCAATTTATGAATAACTTATTTCTTATACAAAACTGTTATTCTAATCATTTTCCTTATACTATACTATATTTATCCTATACGATGATCCATATGAGCCCTAAAAGCTACCATCATGTTTATTTAGTATTTAGCAAATGATTCATTGCAAATGAATGTCTCTTCAATTTTTTTTTCTTTGAATTTGCTTTTTTCTTTTTTTCTTTAAAAAAAAAATTCAAATCCTTTGATTCGGGATAAATACACATAATTTTTTTTACTAACATATTTTTTTTCTTAATTTCTTTCCATAATATATATATATAAAAGAGCTACAAAACCCGCCCACATGGCATGTTTCTAATTGTTCCATTTCATTCTATAAATTAGGTTCATTCTTCCAGTTATTTATTCAAATATCAATTAGGGTTAATCCCAAAAAAACCACCGGTGGTTTACGGAATTCTCCAAACCACGCCAGATTGAGTTTTCTCCATTTTACCACATTTTATGGTGCTTGACACTTTTCATTTAAGGCATTTTTTTGGAATTTTAAAATTTTATTTTTAAAAAAATTTAAAAATTATTAAAAAAAAATCAGATTCCCTTTGTTTATTTATTTTTCTTTTTTTTTTCTTTTCTTCCATTTTTTCCCATTTTTTCGTTCTATCTCTTCATCCCTCTCCTTCTCAGCCAACTCATTCTTCTTCTTATTCTTCACTTTAATTTTTTCTGCATTTTTTTTTATTTTCCTTCTTTTCTATTATTTTTCTTTTCTTCCTCTCCTCCGCAGCAAACTCTTTGATTGATTGATTTATTTCTTTTATTTTTTCCTTCTCTCTCTTCCCCTCTCTCTCCTTCATAGTCAAGCTGTCTCCGACAAAGCTCTTTATACTCCTATTTTGAAATCTCGAAAGAGGTCTATAAATCAAACCTGGAAAAAAAAATCCAAAACCTTATTTGAAAACCCTTGTATATCCCTCTCATATACAACGAAAGCTCTGTTCTATCAACCTCCAACGACTAATTCTCAATCTGCTAATTCTGTGATTTGGATTTTGATGACTCCGGATTTTAGTTAGTTAGTGGGAATGATGAAGGCTTTGGTTATTGATGAGAGGTTGATTCACTTTGGTGTTGTTTATACGGATAGGAAAATGATGTGGTAAGATAAGAAGAGGAGAAGATGAAAAAACAAAACAAATCAAAGAGAATGGAAGAAAGAGAGGAGAATGACTACGTGTGGTTGTGTCATGTCCAAGAAGAAAAGGAGTTTTTTTTTCAAAAAAATAAAAATAAGAATTTTAAAATTCCAAAAATACCCTGAATGAATAGTAACAATTAATATAAAAGTGGTAAAATGGAAAAAAAAAAAAAAAACTTAATCTAACGTGGTTTTGTTAGAATTTCGCAAACCTGCGGTGGTTTTTTGGGATTAACCCTATAAATTACGTTCATTTTTTTAGGTTATTTACTCATATGCCACTAATTAATATATTATCATTCATTAATGTATTAATTAAAGATGTCTTCTTTTATTACACCTCTTCAAATATCTTATTATTATTATTTTAAAAAAAACAACTCGATAAGATCAACCGTGCCTTCAAATATTTTATTATTATTTAATATATTTAAATATATAATCATGTTAAATAAACAACTCGATAAGATCAACAATGCTCAAATCACATATAGTTTTATGTAGAAACTATATGAAGATCATAGGTATAACACACAGAATATCAAACATTAGACATCTACCGTCCTAAATAATAACTCTTCACCAAAAGTAATGGTCACTATTAAAACAACAAACATTACCTCTATACAAGTAAATACACCGAGATGAATGCAGAACCTCCCTTATCAACTATCAATATCTATACAAAAATTACTTTCTTTATTTGGATAATTTTATCTTCTAATTCATTTTTTTTTTATCTTTATAGTAAGTTAAATAAATTAAAACTAACACAAAAAATAAAGTATTATACATATTTTGAATTAAAATTGTAAAACTTAATACTATCTATATAAATTAACAAATAAAATAATTGTAAAATTAAAAAATATTATAATATTTTATCAACTAAAATTTATACATACCCAATCTAATATAAATTAATACATTATAATTTTAATTATTATTTTATAGATAATATATTTTTAATTATTTAAAAAAATTGAAAATAATTATATTAATATTATTTAAAAAAATTAAAAATTAATAAAAATATATATATGTTGGGCGTATGAAACCCTCACCCCTTGAGGGCTCTTTTGGGGTGAGGTAAGCCTTCTTAACCTTCTCTTTCTTCTCTTTCTTCCGTTAAAAACCAAAAACATAAAAACCAAAAATATAAACTATCCCAAACAGACACAAAAGACATGATATTGTAATAATGTGTATTAAACTTTGTTCAGGTACTCCAACACAAGCAATAGAACCTGTGGAAAAAGCATTTCAGACATGGCAACAAAACACACACTTCACATTTTCAAGGGTTCAAGGAAATGCAGACCTGACTATAGGCTTTTTTCGTGGTGAGCACGGAGATGGAGCCTCATTTGACGGACCTGGTCGAACTATAGCTCATGCATTTGCGCCGCAAATTGGTATGTTCCATTATGATTCAGATGAAAGATGGTCTATTGGAGCTGTCCCTGGAGCCAATGACTTGGAAACTGTGGCATTACACGAAATCGGTCACCTTCTTGGACTTGGACATAGTGAAGACGAATCAGCTATCATGTTTCCTACTCTGGATCTTGGAACTACTAAGGGCTTGGGTCAAGATGATATTAATGGTATTAACGCTTTATATCAAGTTTGAAAGGAATATGTGATGATATGAATTCTGCAGCTGATAGAAGTTTCGAGTCCTATTTATGATTTTTGAGCTTTCTTAGAGTATTGAGATCACTTGTTTTGTTTGAAGAAAATAATAAAATGAATGTTATTGATGGATTCTTTTACATGGAAATACATGTAAGAAAGCTAAACATCAATATAACCAAATGATATTAAAACCAAACAGGTATGGTTGGGCAGGTACAACATCTAAACTTATTAATGGATTGTGGCGCATAAACAAATTATGCGGATCCGTGTGTGCATCTACTTATCTTCAACCTAATCAATTTATTTTCGTGTCAACCTGTTATTGCAAATTCTAATTTTATTATTTATACACAAAAAGAAATATAATATCAAATAATTCAAATAAGAGATATCAAGTATTATTTTACGATGATATATATTGATATTTATTATATTTGTTGTTAAATATATATATTAATTTTATTTATTTTTTTTTTCAATGTATAAAATAATTTTTTGAGTTTGGTTAAACAGATTCACAAGTTAACTTATTAATGAAATTCGGTTCAATCCATTTACAATCATGTCAAACAAATTGTGTTGCAAATAGCTCGAAGTTCATTTAATTTCAACTTAGTACTTGTTATTTTAACGGGTTGATGTCGATCTATTCAGTCCTGATCCATTTTGACACCCCATCTACAACCATTATACAAAATTGGCGTTGTCATACCCAAACCAAATATTAGTGTTTGTCAACTCTGATCATTAAAACATAAGCAATGCCAGTTCATTGACACAAAAAAGGCTAATACACCATGGAAGGGAAACATATTAATATATTATCAAATTAAATCAAGGCCAGTTCATTAACATAAAAAAGGCTAATACTCCATAGAAGGGAAACATATTAATATATTATCAAATTAAATCAATATTAATGTGATGACTAAATCAAATTAATGTCAAAAATTTATTCAACAACCTCCCTAGAAGGGAAACATATTAATGCATTATCAATGCAAGACAATTGAATGAAATTGATACTTCAACTACATTCTAATTCATTCACCACAACAACACTATAAATACCAATCAATGTATAAACTACACAACCAAACCAAAACATCACTTCTCTAGTGTTAACAAATATGATATCTAAACACTTATATCTCATCTTCTTTAACCTTTTTCTACTGTCTTTTCTATCCGTTTCAGTCTCTGCAAACCCTACTAAGAAATCCCCAGTGGGTTTCTTAGAACATATCGAAGGATGTAAGAAAGGAGACAATGTTGAAGGCGTCCTACAGCTGAAGAAATATATGCAGCAGTTCGGTTACTTGGATTACAAGAAATCCAATAACACTACCCATGAAAATGATGACGACTTTGATGAAATGTTGGAGTCTGCTATCAAAACTTATCAGCTCAATTTTCACGTGAATCCTACTGGAGTTTTGGTTAAACCAACTTTGTCCCAGATGGTTATGCCAAGATGTGGAGTTCCGGATATTATTAATGGCACTAATTTAATGAAATCAAGGATATCTAGCCACTGTTTACACATAGTTACTCATTACAGTTTCTTTCCACGGATGCCAAAATGGCCACTAACTAAAACGCATTTAACTTTTGCATTTCTTTTCGGTAATTTAATATTAGTTTTTATTGCAGTTAAATGATCATCTAATTATAATTTAACAGACTGTTTGAAATGATTTTTTTAATTATTTATATAATCTTTTGAAGTGCTTATAAATAGAAAATGTTTTCAGTTAAAGTAGTTGGAATAGTACTTCTAAAAAATATTTATATATTTTTTTTATAATCATATAAAAACACGAATTATTCTAAACAAGATAATTTTAATTATAAAATCAATTCGTTCAACTAATTTAATGATAAGAATTTTTTATTTTTTATTTTATTTTTTAAAGGTACTCCAGGATTTGCAATGCAACCTGTGGCAAATGCATTTACAACATGGCAGAGAAACACTCAGTTCACATTCTCCAGGGTTCAGAATCCCAGGACTGCGGATTTGACAATCGGCTTTGCGCGTGGATCGCATGGAGATGGAGATCCATTCGACGGTCCTGGCGGGACCTTAGCTCATGCATTTGCACCACAAGATGGAAGGTTCCATTATGATGGAGATGAAAGATGGGTCGTTGGTGCTCAGCCTAATTCTTTTGATTTGGAACTGTAGCATTATATGAAATTGGTCACCTTCTGAGACTTTTTCATAGCCAATTTGAAGAAGCAATTATGTATCCTTACATCCCAAGTGGAGAGACTAAAGGTCTTAGTCAAGATGACATAGACGGCATCAAGGCTTTATATGGAGTCTAAATGGACATTAGACTCAAAATTTAAGTTGAATTAAAAAGTAATACAAATAATGTGGTGGCCTGAATACACCTCTTCAAAAAATAAAAAGTAAAGGGTGTAGATTGGCTTAAAATAAAGTTTTAAATAAAATAAAGTATTACGAAATGTAATAATTTATCTAGTCACGGTGATTTTTATTTTTATTATAGTAAAAAACACACCCGAAACACAAGAAAAACAGCCTCCAAAGACGACACTTCACAGCCAAAAGAAGAGCAAAAACAATGGAAGCCATATACAAACTAAACAAGAACAACAAAAGGAGACCAAATACAAACCCCAGATAATAAAACAAAAGTCAATTAAAAACCAAATAATCAGGCAAATATAAAGCCTATTAGCCAACATTGAATTGCTATAAATCTCCTTGTAGATTTACAAATATTCTTCAATTCATCTGACAGATTTACCATAAGCCTCCTTATCAAACCATCAAACTCCATAGCCAAATACGCTAAGATACAAGCAAACCTGAGGAATCAATTCTTCCAAGTTGTCAGAGAATCATTAAAACACTAGACCTGCAGTTCACAACCAAATAAAAACCAAGTGTTTTCCAGTGTCAACAAAAATGGCATTCAAACACTTGTCTCTTATAATCTCCTTGGCTCTCCTTGTTCTTCTCTCAATTCTCTCCGCTTCAGAATCAGCACACACTCACCAGCACTCTCCAATTGCGTTCCTGAAGCATCTCAGAGGATGTAAGAAAGGAGACCATGTAAAAGGCATCAGCAAGCTGAAGGAATACCTTCACAAGTATGGTTACTTGGATTACAAGAAATCCAATAGCACCACTCACGAAAATGACGATGATTTTGACGAACTGTTGGAGTCGGCTGTTAAAACTTACCAAAAGAATTTTAATATCAGACCAAGTGGGGTTATGGACAGGCCAACCATAACGCAAATGGCAATGCCAAGGTGTGGAAATCCAGATATTATTAATGGCACAAATTTTATGAAACCTAAGAAGAGTAATAGCAAGTCGCGCCACCATTTACGTACAGTTGCTCATTACAGTTTCTTTCCTGGCAATCTAAGATGGGGAAAGACACATTTAACTTACAGTTTTATTCCAGGTAATACTCACTCTTTTTACTGGAATGAAGGCTGATCTGATAAAAAAAAATAAAGTTTAATTTGAAAGTTAAAGATTAAACTGACTCTTAATAAAGTTGAAGAGCTAATTTAATCTAATGACTCTCAGTAATGTAATAATGATAATAATGTACTAAATGTGTGTATGTTTCGGGTTCAGGTACAAGACCAGATGCAATTGAGCCAGTAGCAAGAGCATTTCAGACATGGCAGCAAAACACACACTTCACATTCCAAAGAGTGGAAGGTAGGGCAGACCTAACTATCGGATTTTTCCGCGGTGCTCATGGAGATGTGACACCATTTGAAGGACCAGGAGGGGCATTGGCTCATGCTGCTCCACCTCAAGAAGGAAATTTGCATTATGATGCAGATGAGAGTTGGTCTGCTGGACCTGTGGCCGGGCATTTTGATATGGAAACGGTAGGGTTACACGAAATCGGTCACCTCCTCGGACTTGGACACAGTAATATTTTTGAAGCCATTATGTTTCCTGGTGTCGCCGCTGGAACTACTAAAGGTCTGGGTCAGGATGATATTATGGGAATTAGAGCTTTATATCAAGTTTGAGGAAGAATAATCATATGATATAGAGAATAAGGTTATAGATGTTTTAATAATTCTGCTTAGAATTGTTACTTATTTATAATTCTCAATTTTGTTTTATAGAATTTCAATCTATTAATAGTTAGTTTGAGGTGTTTCAATTTCAGCTTGAATCAGGACATTAGCATTTAAATAAATAAGTGTTTGGCTATAATACACCATTTTGAAAAGTGTTTAAGTAGGAATTTTTTTTAACATTATATAATTAAATATATATATAAAAATTAAATAAACTTAAATGCAGTTTTTATCTAAATAATATAAAAATGATTAATTATAGTTTTATTTATTAAAAAGAAAAAATTGTATAAAATAATATTATTTTAATTTTTTATAAACTTTATTAAGTTTAACGATTAAATTAATAAGTAGTGATGGTTTCGATTTTTAAGTCGATCAGGAAATATTGGCTCCATGACGATGAGATATTTCGATTAATAATATCGACTTTATTTATAGATCTCAAGTAGGTACGCCGTAGCACCTGTTAGAAAAAATTTGATAAATTTTATCAAGTCTTACATGTGAGTGATAAAATTAATCTTAATTATTCAGTAAGTCGATCTCATACTTGATATTTGGTATTACAGTTATAGAAATTCTTCTAAACCATTTAATAAGTTAATTGGCCAAATCGGTAAAAATTGATAGACTCGAATATCTATTCTAACGACAAATATTAAGTGATTGATAAAAGACATGTCCATATACGCCTAAACAAATTGGAGTTGTTGAGCGTAAACATCGTCATTTATTAGAACTAACAAAAGCTTTAATATTTCAAGCAAATATTTCAAACATATTTTAAGGTCACTCTATTCTAGTTGTAACTCATATCATTAATTGTCTTCCCATTACTCTTTTATCTTGAAAAACTCCATATGAACTTCTACGACACAAAATACCTTATTATTCTCATTTGCATGTTTTTGACTGCTTATGCTATGTTGTTAATGTTCATCCCCGTAAAGATAAGTTTATTGCTCATTTATCAAAATGTATCCTTCTTGGTTATCCTTCTGGTTGTAAAGGGTACACTATCTATGATATTGAAACCGAGAAAATTTACCAAACTAGAGATGTTAATTTCTTTGAAACAGTCTTCCCTTTTTCTTCATTACCCCAAAAGCTACCTCATCCAGATACTCCTCTACCTTTTCCCGTTTATGATGGTCCATCAACTAATACTAATACTACTACACCTATGCATGTAATTCCAAATTCTCCATCATCTTCTTCTACTACAACTTTATTACCTCCTTTATATCCTCCTTTAACTTCACATCCAGTTATTCCACGAGCTAGTACATGTATACGTCATAGACCAGCTTGGCTATCGGATTTTATTTCTTGAACTATAACTGATCCGATGCTTTTCAACACCTTAATTTCCAAAGCACAATTTTCTTTTTCCCTTAGCTATGTTGCATTTCAGGCCTCTATTTCTAATATTCATGAACCTATTTCATATAAACAAGCTTGTAAACATCCTAAATGGTTTGCAGCCATGCAACAAGAGTTATTTGCACTTGAAAATAATGATAGTTGGGCTCTAACATCTTTACCTGTAGGAAAGAAAGCAATTGGTTCAAACTGGGTATATCATGTAAAAATGAAACAGGATGGGTCTATTGATATGTTAAAAGCTAGATTGGTAGCGAAGGGCTTTAATCAAGTTGAAGGGGAGGATTATTCTAAAAGTTTTTCCCCTATTGCGAAGACGGTAACTATTAGAGTATTTTTTAGCTATTGCTGCCTGCAAAAGCTGGCCAATCCACCAGTTAGATATCAATAATGCCTTCTAACATGATTTTCTAAAAGAATAAGTATACATGTTACCTCCAGATGGATATCATAAAACTCTTCCAGGTTAAGTCTATCGCCTTAATTGTTCATTGTACAGTTTAAACAAGTTGGTCGTCAATGGGATGTGGAGTTTATAAATGCATTGATCTCATATGGGCTTGTGTAGTCTACGGATAATCCTTACTTATTTACTTTGTCAACTACTGGTATTTTTCTAGGTCTTATTGATTATGGCGATGGTGTTCTGGTCATGGGAGAAAATGAATCACGTATAAAGTTTGTGAAAACCTTCATTGATGACTAGTTTACAATAAAATATGTTGGTTAGGCTCATTATTTCCTTATTTTGGAAATAGCTTGTCCTCAGCAAGGTCTCTTGATTAGTTAACAGAATATTCGTGACATGATATACGATGCTGGTCTCACGGATGCTTGTCTTACTATAACCCTTCTTCCATTAGGACACAAATTTACAGGTCATGCGGTGTTCCATACGATTCACCTTATTGATTTCGTCGCTTGGTTGGTCGTCTTCTATATTTTTTTTTCAAGGCCCGACATTACACATTCTGTATAGTAAATTAGTCAATTTTTCTCAAATCCATTAGAGGACCATAGGCAGACTTTGCTTCATGTTCTTCATTATTTAAAGGGCCCCAATCTCATACAGTTTGTTTTATCCTCCTCAAATTGAGTTTAAGTTAGAAACTTATTGTGATGCTGATTGGGCATCCTATATTGACAATAGAAGATCTTTGACTAACTATTGTGTTTACATGGGATCTGCCTTAGTCTCCTTAAAAACGAAGAAACAACCAATCCTTTCTCACTCATCTTGTGAAGCAGAATATTGTGCTATGGGATCACTTCTGTGAGTTGTGATGGATTTCATATTTGTTTTCAGACTTTCACAACCCTCTTTCTCTTCCTATTCAACTTTGGTGGGACAACCAAGCAACCCTCCGTATCTCATTGAATCCGGTCTTCTATGAACGTACAAGACATTTGGAGATTAACTGTCATCTTGTTAGAGATTTTTACAAATAAGGTTTTGTTATTCCTACTTATCAAGTAAGCTGCAGGTAGCTGATTTGCTTACAAAAGCTCACTCAGTTGTTATGTTTCATAATCTGATTTTCAAGTTAGGCTTGGTTTCTTTTTCTTAAACTCTAAGAGATGTAAAGATATATAACCAACCAATTGTGTGTGGGCTTTATTCTATATAGAATAATAATAGTATGTGGATAGTAATATATATATATATATATATATATATATATATATATATATATATATATAAAAGTTGTTGTTTTCTTTACAATATAGGGATTGTAGCGATTTGAATGATTGCCGAATTGATTCCTGCATAATATCAATACTATCTTTCATTTTAGTTGCTTTCCACTGTCAATTAATTTTATCATATCTAACCTAAAGTATATTATATATATAATATTCTTTTAATAATTTCATTAAACAAATTCCCTAATTCCACTAATTTTAGTATATCCCAAGAGAGTATGGTTACATTTTAACTAATTCATTAACTTTATAATAATTTTATTAGAGAATTTTTTTAAGAGAAATTGTAAAATGTAAAAGTTATGGAAGATATACATACTAAAAGTAGCAAACCTTAATAATCTGGCTATTGCAAATTTGAATTTTTCCTCTTAATTTTGCCTTTTTCTATTGGGTAAGACAAAACCAAATAGTAGAAACCAAATACAAACAAGAAAATAATAGAAACCAAATATAAAGTAAACAAAAGGCCCAAAACAAGAAAAAACCAAGAACAACAAAAAGACCAATACAAACCATATAAACTCCTAGTATTACTCAAAGCCTTAATTTGCACAGATCTGCAAATATTCCTCATAACTTAAGTTTCACAAGGAACCACCTGTTTATAAATAACTTCATTTCCACACTGCAGCAGGCAAGACAATTATTCTTCTAACCCAGCATTCAAAAGATTTACCAGAAGAAAAAGACTTTTGACATAAGGGCATACGAAATACGAAACATCACTGTAGTTTGATGGGTAATTTCCACTATAGAAGAAACACAATTCCAATTCTTCTTCACTAAAACACTAGACCTGCAGTTCACAACCAAATAAAAACCAAGTGTTTTCCAGTGTCAACAAAAATGGCATTCAAACACTTGTCTCTTATAATCTCCTTGGCTCTCCTTGTTCTTCTCTCAATTCTCTCCGCTTCAGAATCAGCACACACTCACCAGCACTCTCCAATTGCGTTCCTGAAGCATCTCAGAGGATGTAAGAAAGGAGACCATGTAAAAGGCATCAGCAAGCTGAAGGAATACCTTCACAAGTATGGTTACTTGGATTACAAGAAATCCAATAGCACCACTCACGAAAATGACGATGATTTTGACGAACTGTTGGAGTCGGCTGTTAAAACTTACCAAAAGAATTTTAATATCAGACCAAGTGGGGTTATGGACAGGCCAACCATAACGCAAATGGCAATGCCAAGGTGTGGAAATCCAGATATTATTAATGGCACAAATTTTATGAAACCTAAGAAGAGTAATAGCAAGTCGCGCCACCATTTACGTACAGTTGCTCATTACAGTTTCTTTCCTGGCAATCTAAGATGGGGAAAGACACATTTAACTTACAGTTTTGTTCCAGGTAATACTCACTCTTTTTACTGGAATGAAGGCTGATCTGATAAAAAAAAATAAAGTTTAATTTGGAAGTTAAAGATTAAACTGACTCTTAATAAAGTTGAAGAGCTAATTTAATCTAATGACTCTCAGTAATGTAATAATGATAATAATGTACTAAATGTGTGTATGTTTCGGGTTCAGGTACAAGACCAGATGCAATTGAGCCAGTAGCAAGAGCATTTCAGACATGGCAGCAAAACACACACTTCACATTCCAAAGAGTGGAAGGTAGGGCAGACCTAACTATCGGATTTTTCCGCGGTGCTCATGGAGATGTGACACCATTTGAAGGACCAGGAGGGGCATTGGCTCATGCTGCTCCACCTCAAGAAGGAAATTTGCATTATGACGCAGATGAGAGTTGGTCTGCTGGACCTGTGGCCGGGCATTTTGATATGGAAACGGTAGGGTTACACGAAATCGGTCACCTCCTCGGACTTGGACACAGTAATATTTTTGAAGCCATTATGTTTCCTGGTGTTGCCGCTGGAACTACTAAAGGTCTGGGTCAGGATGATATTATGGGAATTAGAGCTTTATATCAAGTTTGAGGAAGAATAATCATATGATATAGAGAATAAGAATTTGCAGAAAATATTCTGAAGTAGCTATAATTATAGATGTTTGAATAATTCTACTTAGAATTGTTTGCTTATTTATAATTCTCAATTTTGTTTTATAGAATTTTAATTGATTATTAGTTTGTTTGAGATATTTGAATTTCAGCTTTAATCAGTACATTTACCATTGTGGCTATGATGCAGCAGGATTTTTTTTTTAAAAATATTATATAATTAAAATATATATATAGAAAAATTAAATAAATTTAAATATATATATTTAAAATAAAATAATACTAATAAATAGTTTTACTTATTAAAAAATTATAAAAAATAATATTATTTTACTTTATTTTGATAAATTCCATTAAGTTTAACAGTTAAGTTGATAAATAACGATGGTTTCAATTATCCCTCAGTAATATTTATTTTAAGGTATGATTAAATGAGATTTTTCGATTACTAATATCAACCTTATTGGTAGATATCAAGTACGCGGTAGGGATTTGTTGAGCATATTTGATAAATTTTATTAGTTAATATTAAGTCTTACATGTGAGTGAACGAAACTAATCGAAATTATTCGACAAGTCGACCGTCATACTTGATATTTGACGATGCATGTGATGAAATTCTTTAAAACTATTCAACAAATCGGTCAGTCCAGTCGGTAAAGATTGAGAAACTCGAATATCTACTTTAACGACAAATATTAAATCTACGGTAAAACCAGTACCTTCTCTATAGTTTTGAAAGCCCCGGGCAAATGTGCCATAGTGGCCCCTTTAAATTATTTTTTTTTTCATTTTTAATATGACGATCAATAGATCAATAGAGTAGATATGAGTACTAGTATTCAATACTATAAATTAATATGACGATCCATGTAATAAACAAATTCGATACTACAAATCAAAAGAGCAATAATATAAAACTAGTCCAGTTATATCAAATTAATCCAGTTTTAGTGCTTCACAAAAAAGTTTCTTCGGGCATTTCTTGATGCAAAATCATTAAGAACAATCTCAAAATCAATATTGTCCAAGACATTTTTCTCAATGCAGCACATAACCAAACCATTCAATCTATCATGCAACATTGTTGACCTCAAATAATTCTTCAGTAGTTTCAATTTTGAGAAACTTCTTTCCGTTGAGGCTACAGTCACAGGTACAATAAAGAGGATCTGATAGAGAGACATTTGGATAGCAATTAATGGCTGTAACAAACTGAAGAATTTCGAGCGCCGTCATCAAATCATTCGGCAAGGTTGCTTGCAACACCTTTAATTCAGAGAAAAAATCATCCAGATCAACATCACATGCATTATCATGAGAAAAAGCGTCTGCAAATATAATGCAACATTTCCGCTAGATCATTATTATCTAAGGATTTCAGATTTTTTTAGTTGAACAAGAAACCAAACACCTTTTCAAATGTCTTCAGTTGTTCAAATTGACTAGATAATGAAGCAATTGTTGTGTCAACGATCACTAGAAAGTAATTAACTTTGAAGGATTCCATAGCTGATAGTTCTATATCTTCATCTTGATAATTGATTTCATCAAAATGCTTCTTCATTTTACCTTGACATTTTGTTGCAAATTTTGGCTCTATACCCATATCAGAAGCAATGGATTTTGCAATCTCAATACTAGAATCAAAGTTCTCATTTCTGTACTTCTGAAAATAGGAGGTGACCCCTTCAATTTGCTTGAGAGTAGCATCTGTGGACACAATCTTAGATTGCAACTTTTTGCTCACCATATCCACAAAGAATAGAATATCATGCCAAATAATCATACCCACCAAAAATTCAAAACTTTCAAGTATTTTGACTAAAGATTGAGCATCACTTGTCATCAGTAGAAACCCTCTCCACTTCAAATTAGTATAAGTTTGAAACACTCAATTTTAAAAATAACTAGTGATAGTACCCGTGCGTTGCACAGGTGATTTATATATATATATATATATATTTATTATTTATTTAATAATTTATAATGAATTAATGTAAATTATTTATATTTTATAATAAAATTATTTTTAATTACGTAATTAATATTTAAATTATTTTTAAAATATAATATAATTATTTATTAAACTATGGTAATTTTTTCTATATTACAATTCATTCACTCCAATCTTTTCTTATTAATTTTTAATGTAACTTTAGTCGAAGAGAGTTGAATGATGACATTATATTAAGAGTAATGTTACATAATTACTCTTGTACCCTCCTTTTATTGCCTACTTGTAAGTGATAATTTATGATTTGATGAAAAATAAATAAAAATAAATATACAATAAATGCTTATTAAAATCATCCGATCATTAATTACTATGTATAAATATCAATCTTTTCTTCCGTATAAAATATCATTGAATTGAAATGTATAAGTGAAAAGAATTATTAATAATAGAATATTATTATTAATACTAATATTATTAATATTAAATTGAAAATGATTAAACGATTTATATATTTTAATTTGATCCATTATTAAATTGAACTAATTGATGTTTATGATGTAAAATTAATTAATTGAAATGGATAAAAATATATTCAGCCCGTTATTAAATTGAAATGGATTAATTAGGCTCATTATTTAATTGAACTGGTTGACTTTATTTATAATGTAAAATTAATTAATTGAAATGGACTAAAATACATTCAGCCCATTATTAAATTCAAGTTGATTAAAAGATCCGGCCCATTTTAAATTGAAATAGGCGGGAAGATATGAACATTACTTTTATAATGTAAAATTAATTAATTGAAATGGACTAAAATACATTCAACCCATTATTAAATTAAAGTTAATTAAAAGATCCGGCCTATTTTAAATTGAATTAGGCGGGAAGATATGAACATTACTTTTATATAAATATAGATTAGATTAATAAATAAATAATACAAATACAAATAACTCCTAATGAATAAATAAAATTTTAATTCTTAATTTATTTTTAAAAAATATTATACAAATACAACACATAGAAACAACAAATCTATAATTTATAATTTTATTATATCATATAATCATAAATTAAAATTTTAATTATTTAAACCTAATTTAATACAACAAAATTTGAAAAAAAAAAAAGGAAAAGAAAAGAAAAAGAAAACGATGCCTAAAGAGAAAAAAGTAGTGGAGTACGAGGAATAAAGAGAAAAGATGAGTGGATCAGGAGGAAATAAGAGATTACAAGAAAAGATGGCGGCGACAGGCGGCAGCTATTGAAAGACCGGAATCCTGGACTGAAACTTTGTCTGCGTTAATGGTGAAGGACTCTATTTCTTTTTAGTATATATGAATGGAGAAGAAGAAAAAACCTATTTGCTATATAATTCACTTCTTTTCGAATAAGATAAATAGAATTCATAAAAGATTCTATCTCTAAACTCTCCACATTCTCAACTATCTCTAAACTTTCCTAATTCAAATTCTCCACAAACATCAAATAAATAACAATAAAATAAATTTAATTCTTTACTTTTAAACCATAAATTAAAACACAAATTTTTTTTTTTTTTTAATTATGCCCACTTCAGCTCTGAGGGGCCCCCTCCACGCCGGGCCCCCGGCAGTCGCACCTCCAGCAGCCCCTCAGAGCCGGCCCTGGGTAAAATTCTATATGATATTTCGATAAATTTGATCAATATTATCAACAAATATCAAGTCTACCCTAAATCTGGATAACGAATTTCGATAAATTTTATCAATACTATCAACAGACATCAAGTCAGCTGTAGAACTCATAGAATTATTTTACAAATAAAGAATATAACGTTTCATTTGATATGTACCGATGAAATAATGAAATTTGTCAAAATTGCTGATCAAGTCGCCGGCAATTTCGATATAACTTGTAGTATTTTTTTAATCATTAGTAATATAAAAAAAATAATTTAATTATTGTTATAGTTATAAATAAAGATGTATGGTTTGATGCTATCTTTATATGGAATTTTCACAACGATATATTATCGTGAATTGTGTAAGTGTTTTAACCAAAAATTGATTGCACAACAATTGGATTAATCAAAGGAATTGATTGAGAATTTTGACCAATTTGGATTGAAATAAACTTCTCAGATTACAAATTGACCAGTCTATTAATCTCCTCTTATCTCCATTTATTCTTCCACCTTCATCTCATTACTTTTTCTTTTTTTTTTTTTTTGCTTTGAGATGAAAGAAGAATAAAAACTTGCTTAACTCTGTTGGTTTTTTCCTTCTTATAGAACCTCTGTCTCTCTCTTTTATCCATCTTTTACTCTTTTACCCATGTGTTTCAAACCTTAACCGTTCCTGCTTTTGTTCTTTTCTCATTCCTTTATGCCCAAGTCATTCAATCTTTATCAACTTCTTCTTCTCATCTTTTGACTCTTTTCTTCCTTTTCTCTATGTGGTTAAAATTCAGTTCATCTTTCTCATGTCCCAGATATGGTTTTTCCCTTCTCGTTAAGACTCCTTCTTCGATGATCACAATCCAATTGAGGCTCTGGGCTCGAGTGAATCTCCTTCTTTCACGCTTCCATCGACGGCTCTCTGTCTGAACTTCGCATTTTCTTTTCCATCACGTGATTTGACCATGGTTTGGACTTGATCTTTTCCTATTTCTTTCCACCTTATTGGGCCTTCTTTCGGTCATCGATTGGTTTATCAAGCCCATCTTAAACTTTATTTGGAAAAGTCTTTTAATTAACAATCATCTAGCCCCTAATCTTGGTCGATGAAGGTAGCTGAAGTGGGCCAAGATTAAAGATAAGTCACCAGACCATGATAACATTGGATCATTATCCTTTTATGGCCTTTAATGATTAACTAAGTTGGCAGGCTTTCGATCATGATGATTTATTCTTTATTAAAATCTTAAGCCCAAGTTATGAGGCCCATATCTTTAATTGAAGCCTGACCGTTTGGTTTGATTTGGACTACTCGTTTCCACTTCCTATCATGATGACAACTCTTCGATTTTCTCGTGCCTTGGTAATCATGACTACGCAGTTAGCCGTCATATCGCCTCTCTCTTCAATATGAGTAGATTTTTCAAATAGATTTGCATGCACTTGCCTTCCAGACTTTTCCTTTCATATTCCGCTTCTCCACTATTTAGTCTTCATATTCCTCTCCTGCTCAACGTCTCTCTCCTGATTAGGTAAAATCTATTATTTTTTTCTCTGATAACTTGTCATGTATTTCAAGTTTTCATCTTTGTATTATGATGATGGCTCTGGAGGCGAACATTGCTCCGCTTCACCGTCCGCCGATTCTGTCCCCGCTTCGTCTCCTCGATCCTCCGGAAGTAAGACTGAGAGCCTCGGAGGTCAATCTTCCCCGATTGTTGTTGGGAGTCAGGGTTCACCAGTTTATCCGAGGAAAAATCCGTTTACTAAAAGTGTTGCCAAGAGCGTCCGAAAGCCTAGTTCTTCGCATTCAAACGATGGATCTCGGTCTGAGACGTCACCGAAAAATCCCTCGGACCCTCAATCTTCATGCCAGATTGTTTCCCCTCTTACTTCTCCTCCTAAGCGTTCAAAGTCTTCTAAACGGCAGCCCAAGCCTTATTTTGATACTTTGGTTTCTAAGACTTCAAGATCTGAACTTGCGATGGTTCTTAATACCCTAGGGTTTCCCAAGAACGTCAACATAAGGATTTCTCGTTACTCTGAGAGGCCCTCGCGCCCTCCTCCTGGCGAAGTTGCGATTAACATTCATTCTTTTAGGTTAGGCCTGAGGCTTCCCACGCAACCTTTTATTTGCAAGCTCCTTAGTCGTATGGGTTCGGCTCCCATCCAGCCTCATCCAAACTTCTACAAGTTTGTTACTTCCTGTCGGGATTTCTGGATTTCTCAAGATTGGGGCGAACCAGATTTTGAAGATTATGGTGGGGTTCTTAAAACTGTTTTGGACCATCGTGGAGTGGTGATAACAAAGTCTTGGCAAGTTTATTATAATCTAACTCGGTTGGATCCTTTTTCAAATAAAAAATGGGATTCAAAGTGGGTCTTCGTATCAGGGGACTAGGGACATTCGGCTATAGTGGGCAATGTTCTCCATTCCGTCCCTACTGCTATTTGTCATTCAAATGTCATTCCTTGCATATCCATTTTGAGTTTCATTGCTATTTTTGCTACATTGATATGTTGTTACTTTTTGTAGTTACCCTCTGGAACCCCCAGACCATCCTTCCATCTGCCAAACTCCAAGCTCTGAAGGATTTCGTCTCTGGTATGTTGCTAAGTGTTTCCATTTATGGTCATTATTATTTTTTTTACGTTTTTAATGCTTCACTTTCATCAGCCTCCTTCCCTCGGATGGGCCGCTCCTCTTCAACTCCGTCTTCTAGGGATCGCGCTTCATCTTCTTTACCTGACTCCCCTCCTTTGAAGGACATTATCAAGGATGAGGCGCCTAGTTTTCATGATGATCATAAGGTGGTCGGCGATGACGGCGTTATCGATCATCGTTCATTGCTTCTCAAGTCGTTTGCTAAGTCTGGTTCTTTCGTTTCGGCTTTTGATGGTTCTTCGAAAATTCCTTCGCTTGCCCCTTCATCTTCTTCTTCTCCTGCTTTTCCTCGTCCCCCGAAGAGGCCCAAAGGATCTAATCCAGCACCTTTGCCTTCTGACATGCTTAAGGAAGCCATAGATTTCTTTTCGGGCAACTTGAACACTGAAAACGTCCATCAAGTTACTCCTGATTCACTTCTCCATGCGTTGGACTGCTCTGGAGCTGTTTCTTGCCTGGTAACTCTTCATTCATCACTTTATTCCGTAACACTTATTTTATTTCTCATGGGTTTGTTGTGCATCTTTGTTCATATTTGGTCTTGTTGCTGCTTGTTTTCTTCCTGCTTTGAATGAGTTTCAATTTGTACTGCTTCCTTGTTTGGTGATACTCGTGGTTTTATTCTGCTTTCTTCAGGCTTCTTATTCTGTCCTTCATTCCAAAAAGCTAGCAGAACTTCTCCAGGATAGCAATAAGAAGTTGTATGAGGCTAACAAGAGGTTGAATGATAGGGTTCGTGGATTAATATCTGAAGTCTTTGATCTTGGGCATGAACTGGAGTCGCTCCATGGCTCAAAAAAATCACTGGAATCGTCTCTGGCTTCCGTTAATGAGAAGCTAAGGGTCGAAGCGGAGCGTTACCGGATCCTTGAATCGGATTCCTTACTTTTAATGCGCCGCGGTTTCTCTTTGGCTCAGGAGGAGGTTATGCGCTTGTACCCGGATTTAGATCTTTCTAATATGAGTGTGCCACCTACTAACGTTATTGCTCCAGTTCCTGTTGCTGTTCTCTCGCCACTTTGTGATGATGCCGCTAATCCTGGGGCTGCTGCTGAGGATGATCCTTCAGAAGATGACAAAGCTTGAAGATTCTGTCTCATGTTTTCCCTATTTAGGGCGGATTTTATTTTTCAGTTATCAGACTTGGTTATTGTTGCTTTTTGCTTTTAGCTACTTCATGGTTTTATCTGCCTCTTTTTTTTTTTGTTAGGCGTTAGTTGTTAGGTACTTTATGTTTAGCCCCTATTTTAGACTCGTATCTTTTGGGTGCTTTATGTTTAGCCCCTGTTTTGGACTTGTAACTTTTGGGCGCTTTATGTTTAGCCCCTATTTCGGACTTGTATCTTTTGGGCGCTTTATGTTTAGCCCCTATTTCGGACTTATATCTTGGGTTGAAAATTAGTTGTTGTCGCTTGATTGTGAATTTTGGAATTTAACCAGACGTTTTATCCTTAGCTTCTGTCATTCTCTTTTAATGAGCTTGCATATTATTGCTATTATTTTTCTTTATGGTTCAAAGACGTCTCCCTGAACCACCAAAGAATCATTGCCATTTTTCAGGGCTTTTTGCGAAATCTTTATTTGAAGATATTGCAATTATTTATTTATTTATTTATTCACTGGGTCGCTACCCTCATGATGAATCATGTTTGATCATTTTGGATATAGTTTATTTTAGATCAGTTTGTGGTCTTCCTTTTCCAATTCTGGCTGGTTATGTTGATCAAGTGATGTTGACTTGTGTTTCCTTTATTCTTCTTGCTCAGCCTTTTGTTATTCACTAACTGATAAGTATATACTTACTTTAATGATGACAGAATTTTGAACCTTTGAATGGCGTTGTTACTTCATTATGAGTAAACTTCGAATACAAAATTCACACAATCATTTGGCTCATGTGTTTTGTTACACTTCTTGGAATTTAAATTGCTTCTCTACCTCCTAATTGATCTATATTCTTCATGGATAATACTTTTTGAGGTGCTCAATATTCCAGGTATGCTTGATCAACTTCCCCAATATGCTGCTTAGTTTGAAAGTTCCAGGTCTCAGCTCCGCTTCTATTCGGTATATGGCCCTTCCCAATTTAGTCCGAGGGCTCCATCGTTGGGGTTCTTCGTGTTTGTCGTTACTCTCCTCAAAACCAAATCTCCTTTTACCAGCTTCCTTGGTTTTACTTTACTATAATAATACCTGGTGATTCTTCGTTGATAAGCCTTCACTCTTCTACTTGTGAATTCCCTCTTTTCTTCGAGTAAGTCCAGTTCTCTGGCCATCTTCAAGTCATTATCCTCCCAATTCATTGCTTCTGACCTGGAATTTAAGCAAATCAACTCTGCTGGCTCCATCGCTTCAGCCTCGTATGCTAGAGCGAATGGGGTTTCGCCTGTTGATGTCCTCTCTGTTGTACGGTAAGCCCATAGTACTGCTGGTAATTCTTCTGCCCAAGCCCCTTTCTGTGCACTCAGCTTTTTCTTCAGTATCTTCTTGATTATCTTATTAACAGCCTCCACTTGTCCGTTTGATTTTGGATGCGCCACAGATGCATATCGGTTTCTTATTCCGTATCTTTCACAAAAATTCCTAAAGTGTTGGTTGTCAAATTGGGTTCCATTGTCTGATATTATGGCGCACGGGATTCCGAACCTACATATGATCGATTTCCAAACAAATCCTGTGATCTTTGCTTCGGTTATCTTTGCCAATGGTTTTGCCTCTGCCCACTTTGTAAAATAATCAACCGCCACCACAGCATATTTGACTCCCCCCTTTCCAGTAGGCATTGGTCCAATCAAATCAATTCCCCAAAGTGCGAAGGGCCATGGCGTATCGTGGTGAGATTCGTTGGCGGTTGGTGTGTCATGCTCCCAAACTTTTGACACTGATGGCAATGAGTTACTAGCTTCTGGGCGTCATGGTGCATCGATGGCCAATAATATCCCTGTCTTAATGCCTTGTGAGCTATTACTCTCGCTCCTGAGTGTCCCCCACATTCGCCTTGGTGGATCTCGTTTAATATCGCATCGGCCTCTTCTCTATGGACACATTTAAGTAGAGGAGATGAAAATCCTTTCCTGTACATTCTTCCATCTATCATACAATATCGACTGGATTTCCTTCTCAGTTTTATCGCCTCTTTCTTGTCTTCCGGTACCTTTCTAGTTTCCAAATAAATCCTTATGGGTGTCATCCAACATTTTTCGGTGTCTACACAGTGTATTACCTTGACTTCTTCACTCATCCCCGGGAGGTCCATTGTTCGCAATTGTACACCTTGGGGTAATAAAGCCTCAGGATCTGATGCTACTTTTGCAAATGATTCTGCCATCTTATTTTCTTCCCGAGAAATCTGATAATCTCAAATCCTTTTAGTTGTTTTACACATCGTTTTATTTCCTCCAAGTACTTTACCATATTTTCTTGCCTTGCACGATTCTCCCCTTTTACCTGGTTCACCACTAGCTATGAATCACTTTTAACCATCACGTTTTCTGCTTTCAATGCTACGGCGAGCTTTAATTCTGCCAACAACGCTTCATACTCCGCCTCATTGTTAGTAGTAGCGTAATAGATTCTAAGTGCTATTGATGTTTGATTCCCATATGGATCTTTTAGCACAATACCTGCTCCACTTCCCTTTGACTTTTCGATCCATCTACGTACATTTCCCACTTCTTTTCATCTTGTGTTATTTGCTTTTCCACTCCCGTTAGGCCCTCTAGCTTTCGCTTATTTCTTCTGGCTTTTGTCTTTTCGTCTTGCTCTTCATCCTTATCTTCACAGCTTAACTCTGCAATAAAATCAGCCAGCACTTGTCCTTAATCGCTTTTTTCGACTTGTACCCTATATCATATTGTCCCATTTCCTTGGCTGTTAATTTCTGCATTTCTTTTAGCTTCCCCGGGGTCTTCATCCTCATCACTGCCTCAATTTTATCGGGGTTTGCTTCGATTCCCCTTTGATGTACAATATACTTGAGGAATTTTCCAGATTTTACACCAAATGTGTATTTCTCGAGATTTAATTTCATTTTGTATTTCCTCAATACTTCGAACGTCTCCTTGAGGTGCTGAGGGTGGTCCTTCGCGTGCAGAGATTTGGTGATCATATCATCGACGTACACTTCCATCGTCTTCACAATTTGTGATTTAAACATATGATCAACCAAACGCTGATATGTGGCCCTGGTATTTTTCAACCCAAACGGCATCACTTTGTAACAATATAACCCATGATTGGTTATAAAACACATTTTTTCTTGATCTTTTTAGTCCATCTTTATCTGATTATATCCAGAAAAAGCATCCATGAAACTCAATAAATCGTACCCGGAAGTGGCGTCCACCAATTGGTCGATTTTTGGAAGTGGAAAACTATCCTTTGGACAAGCTTTGTTGAGATTAGTGAAATCGATGCACATGCGCCACTTCCCATTTTCCTTTTTCACTAGAACCACATTAGCAATCCATTCTGGGTACCTTACTTCTCTTATGAACCCTGCCTCCATTAGCTTATCAACTTCTTGTTCAATTGCTTCATTTCGCTCTTGATCGAAGGTTCTCCTTTTTTGCTTTACTGGTCTTATTGTTGGATCCACGCAGAGCTTGTGTGCTACCACCGAATCATCAATTCCTGGCATCTCTTCATGGGACCATGCAAACACATCCCTGTATTCTCTTAGCAAGTTGATCAACTCATCTCTCAGCATCGGGGTCAGGTTCTTTCCTACTTTGACCAATTTATTCATTTCTCCTTCTTTGATTGGGACCTCTTCTACTTCCTCTGCTGGTTCGGCTCGCTCCTCGTTCCCGGGCTCTCTTGGGTCGATGACTGTGACATCGTGATTTTTTACTGATTCAGCGTAACATTTCCTTGCTGCTGATTCGTCTCTAGTGACCATTCCTACTTCGTCTTTTACTGGAAATTTCATGCTTAGGTGGTACATGGAGATAACAGCCTTCGCTTTGAACAAAAAAGGTCTTCCCAATATTGCGTTAAAATGACCAGGGCAATCCACTATTACAAACTCCGTCATAACTGTCTTTCTCGTCATCCCCTCTCCTGTTATTACTGGCAACATCACCGACCCCATTGGTATCACCACCTCTCCTGCAAAACCAAACATCGGCGTATGAACCGGTTTGATTGTCACGTCTCCCAGATCCATCTTCTCGAATGCCTCTCTATAAAGTATGTCTGACAAGCTCCCCGTATCAATTAATATTCTTGCAACCCATTTCATGGCTATCTTCATTGTTACTACTAAGGGATCGTCATGAGGGTATATCACTCCTCTTTCATTTGATTCCCCGAACGTCACTTCCGGGTAATGGTGGGTCTTTTTTCCTGAATTTATGTGGTTTAACAGAATCCTTCCAGCAGCGTTCTGTTCTGGTACTTTTCTAATGTAGCTCTTTCTCGATCGGTTTGACACTCCTCCCAGGGTTATTCCTCCACTAATGGTGTGAATGAGGTTTTCCTTTCGTGATTTCTCCCTCTCTTTTGGCATCGGTTCCTCGTTTCCTCTGGCTCTTTTTCGTTCTTTGACATCCTCTCTCACTCTTCCTAAGAATTCTCCAAGGTATCCTCCCTTTATCAACTCTTCGATTTATTTCCTCAAGCTAAAGCAATCAGCAGTGTGATGGCCATATCCCTCGTGGAATTCGCAGTAACGTTGGCGGTCCCATCTTGATGGTTCTCCTCTAATTGGGCTTGGCTTTCGGAGCAATCCTTTATCTTTTATTGCTGCTAATATTTGTTCGTGCGTGGTAGTAAGTGAAATTGCTCCTCCTTGCGCTTCATCGACCCTTCCATCCCTTCGGATTTGTGGCAAAATTTTTCGCGGTCGCGTTCTTTTTGTGTCTATAACCACTTCATTCTTCAGGTCTCGTCTCTCCTTCCTGGAATCCCTCACTGCTCTTTCCCTTCTCCTAGGGTTTACTTCGCCTCCTCGCTCCAATGCCTGACGCATCCTTGGTGATTCTGCTACTTCTTGTTGCCTCTTAATAAGGTATTTCTCATCCGTTTGTATCTGTTTCAAGGCTCTGGCATACGCTTCTTGATATGTTTCCGGATTTCTTTCCTCAAATGAACTCCACAATCGCCCCACCCGCAAATTCCTTCAAAAGTTTTATAGTGTCTCTTTGGCTCCAAACACTCCCAGCTGCATTACCTGGTTGTGATACTTTGTTACGTAATCCTTCAAGCTCTCATTCTCAACTTGCTTGATATATTGTAGTGTGGTTGGGTCTCGTGGTGGCGGCTTTGCTCCTTGGAATTGAGTAACCAGTTCTCTTGCTAAAATTGAAAATGAATCAATACTCCCAGTCTTTAAGCATTTGAACCATTCCCTTACCGGTCCTTCAAGAGTGAGTGGAAATACTCGACACATGTAGTCATCCTCAACTCCTTGCAATATCATCTGTTCTCTGAAATTTTCCACGTGTGCTACTGGGTCAGTGGCTCCCCTGTACTTCTCCAAACTTGGCATTTTAAACTTCTTTGGTGGATGAGTGGCTCTAACTCTCTCAGTTAAAGGTTTGTCTAATGGCTCGATCACAGCTGGCTCCTTGTTATCTTCCTTCATTTGTTTCAGCTCCACCATCTCGCGCCGAAGCTCTTTAATCATCATTTCCACGTTTGATGCTTCTAATCCACGGTTCGTGTGCCTCTCCTTCCTCAAAGGTTCGGTTATTTTGAGTTCTCGTATATTTTTTGGGTCTAGGCCGCGAGATGGCTTGGTATGCTTCCAGTTTCGTTCCTCTTCCTCCGTGCTGGATCCTGTATCAGAAAGGTCTTCATCATTCTCTCCGCCAGTCTTGTTGACCACGGGCCCGCTTTCTCGTTCGTCTTCTGACTCACTTTGCGTATCAAGTCCCGTTTCAGTGTCAGGCTCCTCTTTTCTTAGTTGACCCTTTGATTTCGGGACTTTAGACCCTCTTTCTCCATCCTCCATGTGTGCCATTTGATGCAAGAGTTGTATCATGGTTGACACGTCATCTTTCATCCTTCGCTGCCCATTCTCTATGTTTTCTATCTTATCCTTCATAATCTTCACCTCTTCTTCCAGCTCATCAGCTCCTCTCCTTGCTGTCTCCCCTTGCCTTGTAGTTCCTTCCAGCAGTACTGGTATCTCAATTAAGCCTGTCATCTCTTTGCTATATCTCGAATGTTATGTGTTGATTGCGGTTAGACAGCACGACCTTTTGTTCGACTCCCCACAGACGGCGCCAGTTGTTTTAATCCAAAATTGACTGCACAACAATTGGATTAATCAAAGGAATTGATTGAGAATTTTGACCAATTTGGATTGAAATAAACTTCTCAGATTACAAATTGACCAATCTATTAATCTTCTCTTATCTCCATTTATTCTTCCACCTTCATCTCATTACTTTTTCTTTTTTTTTTTTTTTGCTCTGAGATGAAAGAAGAAGAAAAACTTGCTTCACTCTGTTGGTTTTTTCCTTCTTATAGAACCTCTCTCTCTCTCTTTTATCCATCTTTTACTCTTTTACCCATGTGTTTCAAACCTTGACCGTTCCTGCTTTTGTTCTTTTCTCATTCCTTTATGCCCAAGTCATTCAATCTTTATCAACTTCTTCTTCTCATCTTTTGACTTTTTCCTTCCTTTTCTCTGTGTGGTTAAATTTCAGTTCATCTTTCTCATGTCCCAGATATGGTTTTTCCCTTCTCGTTAAGACTCCTTCTTCGATGATCACAATCCAATTGAGGCTCTGGGCTCGAGTGAATCTCCTTCTTTCACGCTTCCATCGACGGCTCTTTGTCTGAACTTCGCCTTTTCTTTTCCATCACGTGATTTGACCATGGTTTGGACTTGATCTTTTCCTATTTCTTTCCACCTTATTGGGCCTTCTTTCGGACATCGATTGGTTTATCAAGCCCATCTTAAACTTTATTTGGAAAAGTCTTTTAATTAACAATCAGTAAGGTTGACACGAATCCGAATCTTGTATTGGGTGTGTATGGGTCAAGGTAAACAAATAAACCCTACAATATCAATCAAAATGCTTTGAGTGATGACTCACATTGACATCCTCCACTCCATTTGGTTAGTATCACTTTTGATACCTAACCAATATGCATTTTTCTATTTTGCCATTGATGCATATTTGTTTACATTCTATAACTGCGCAAAAGTAAACTAGTGTGAGATCAAAGAACAGTCATCTGGAGAAGGTTAGAATAATGTTAGTCAGATCAAGTGAAGAATGTCTATGTGAGGTCAATAATGTCATTGAAGTTAGCTTCGAGTATGCCTGTTTATCTTTAAAAATTGACACCATAAATGATTCGTGATAGAAGAAAAAGAGGAAGAGAGAAAAATGGAGATCAAATATGTCAGAGTGGTATTTCTAAGCAAATCTTTGGACGAATTAAGGACTGGATTTGATAGTTCTATTTTTTTTATTGGCAGGAGATTTTAATGTTGTTTTATCCAAGGATGAAAGACTCCCTTCTTTAATTTCTTGCAAGGATTTGGTGTTTATGGAATTCGTTAACTTAAGTGGATTAGTTGATATACCTCTATATGATAGCAAGTTCACATGGTGTAACTTTCTCATATGAGTAGGATAATCAAGTTCTAGTGAGTGATTGCTAGGCTTACTTTGTTCCCATCTTTGTCCCTTAATTCCCTCCCAAAGGGAATTTCCGATCACAATTCTCTTATCTTGTCGGACTCAAATTTTAATTGGGGTCCAATGATTGCTGGTTAAATCATCCTGATTTTGTTGACAACGTAGAAAAAAGGTGGAGTTTGGGTAGCCATGCAGAAAATGTTTTTAATAATTTGAAGGATATCAAGTCCCGTGTTTTGAGTTGGAACAAACATTCTTTTCAAAATATTGATAAGATGATTTCTCATCTCGCATCTCAGATTGACTCTCTCGATAAAGATCTAGAAGATGAAAATATATTAATGAAATCATCAGAAAGGAGATGCTCATGAAAATGAAGGTGCTTGTCACTAACCTTTGGGAGAAATTGAAGGATAGAGACTCAATTTGGAATTAAAAATCAAGAGTAAAGTGACGTGGGATGGGTGATGGGTGATAGAAATACTAGATTTTTCCATCTAGGAGCCTCAACGATCTTCGGGTAATAAAATTTCACGGTTGAACACTAAAAGTGAGCCTACTTCGGATCCTCAAGAGATAACTACAGAAGTTTTATCATTTTACAGAGATTTATTTTCTGAAATTTTTTTTAAAATGATCACATTCCCAAATCAGTTCTTTAAGAGTATTTCCTCAAAATCAGCATCTTTACTTAAAGCTCCATTTCATATGGATGAATCAAAACTACCGCGTAGAGTTGTAAAAGGTGGATGGCTCCTGGCGATGGATGGGGTTTATCAAAAGATGTTGGAATATTCTAAAAGAGGGTATAATGGAGATGTTTGACTTCTTTCACAAAAATGGTAGTGTTACTTCTTCTTTTGTTAAATTAATTCCAAAGGTTAATGGATGAGTTGAAAGATTTTCGTCAAATTAATTTGACTGGCTATTTATACAAAATTATAGTCAAATGTCTACCGTCTAGATTTAGCCAGGTCATCGAGGATGTTACTGTCCTAAATCAGAGTGCGTTCATAAAAGTAGAAACATTTTAAATAATTACATGGTTGCTAATGAGTTAATTCATTCTCTTAAGGAGTCAAAAGAGAAAGATCTGCTCTTGAAACTTGATTTTCACAAAGCATTTGATTTTTTTTCTTGGAATTATTTGGAGTCTATTTTGAAGTCCATGAACTTTGGAGTAAAAGGGAGGAGTTGGATAAATTGTTGTATCAGGACTGCTAAAATCTCTTTTCTCATTAAAGGAAGCCCTTCTAAAAAAAATTTCTCTATCAAGAAGTCTTAGCCAAAGGATCCTCTATCCCCATTACTTTTCATCATAGTAGTGGAAGGACTATCATGTTTTATTTAGGAATACAACTAATTTAGATCTGATTAGTGGTGTTTCCGTCCCAAAATAAGAAGCATGTGTATCTTTCTCTTATCTTCAGTTTGCTTATGACACTCTATTATTTTTGGATCCAAATATTGATTCAATTGTAATGATATCAAAAGACTATTGTGAATTTTTTCAGGACTATCAATAAAATTTTCAAAAAGCTAGCTTTCGAGTATTGATGTGGAGGATGATTGGTTAAGATCTTGTGCAAATAAAAATTAAATGTGAAGAAAAGAAGTTACCATGTAACTATTTGGGGCTTCCTCTTGGAACCAATTCCAACCGATTCCACATGCAACCTCTTATTCAGAAATTTGGGAAAAAACTCTCTACACGGATTCCACGCAACCTCTTATTCAGAAATTTGGGAAAAAACTCTCTACACGGAAATCCAATTGTTTGCCAAGGCAGGAAGATTAGTGCTTCTCAAAACATCTCTTTGAAGTTTGTCCGTTTACTATTTGTCTAATTTTAAATCTCCTAAGGCAATTTTCAATAAGTTGAAGCCATTATGAGAATTTTTGTGGGGTTATTCTTTATCCAAGAAGAAAATCTGTAAAATTAAATGGGATATTGTTACTAGAAGTAAACTAAACAGGGCTAGATATTTGTTCTTTGAATGTGATGAATAATACTTTACTTTTCAAATGGATTTGGCGTTTGCACATGAATAGTCACATAATTGGCAGAAATTGATTTCCTTCAAAATATTCATTTGGTGATGATCATATTCCTTCATTGTCAATTAATTCTAAATATTTTTTGTATACTTTTTATATTGATTCTACAACCTTACTTCAAAAATAAAGTAAAAATCTTTTCTGAAAATGGAACTCTATGTTGGATAACTTTGAAAATTTTATTTTCAGAATTCTTAGATTTCACGGTACTGGTGAAAAGGGATTGTTATATTTTAACCAATTCATTGGCTTTATAATAATTTTAATATTAACACGTTTTATTAGAGAATTTTTTTTCCTTCAAAAAGTTAAGGAATATATACGTACTAAAAGTAGCAGACCTTAATAATGTGGCTATTGCAACTTTGAAATTTTCCTCTTAATTTTGCCTTTTTCTATTGGGTAAGACAAAACCAAATACAAACTAAACAAAAGCCTCCAACCAAGAAAAACCAAGAACAACAAATAGACCAAATACAAACCATATAAAAAGGTCAACAAAAAACCAAAAAATCAGACACAAACTCCTTGTATTACTCAAAGCCTTAATTTGCTAAGATCTGCAAATATTCCACATAACTTCAGTTTCACCAGGAACCACCTGTTTATAAATAACTTCATTTCCACACTGCCAAATTCAGAAAACTAAACTGCAGCAGGCAAGACAATTCTTCTTTTTAACCCAGCATATAAAAGATTTACTGTAAGAGACTTTCAACATAAGATACAGCAAATTAGGACATCCTGTTAAATACTCTGAAAAATACAAAACATCGTTGTAGGAGTCTATTCAGAATCTCAAAAAGAGTGTGTTTGGTAGTTTGATGAGTAATTTCCACTGTAGAAGAAACACAATTCCAATTCTTCTCACTGAAAAACTAGACCTGCAATTCACAACCAAATAAAAACAAAGTGTTTTCTAGTGTCAACAAAAATGGCATTCAAACACTTGTCTCTTATTATCTCATTGGCCCTCATTGTTCTTCTCTCAATTCTCTCCGTTTCAGAATCAGCACACACTCACCAGCACTCCCCGATTGCGTTCCTGAAGCATCTCAGAGGATGTAAGAAAGGAGACCATGTAAAAGGCATCAGCAAGCTGAAGGAATACCTTCACAAGTATGGTTACTTGGATTACAAGAAATCCAATAGCACGACTCACGAAAATGATGATGATTTTGATGGACTGTTGGAGACGGCTGTTAAAACTTATCAGACGAATTTTAATATCAGACCAAGTGGGGTTATGGACAGGCCAACCATAACGCAAATGGCAATGCCAAGGTGTGGAAATCCAGATATTATTAATGGCACAAATTTTATGAAACCTAAGAAGAGTAATAGCAAGTCGCGCCACCATTTACGTACAGTTGCTCATTACAGTTTCTTTCCTGGCAATCTAAGATGGGGAAAGACACATTTAACTTACAGTTTTGTTCCAGGTAATACTCACTCTTTTTACTGGAATGAAGGCTGATCTGATAAAAAAAAATAAAGTTTAATTTGGAAGTTAAAGATTAAACTGACTCTAATAAAGTTGAAGAGCTAATTTAATCTAATGACTCTCAGTAATGTAATAATGATAATAATGTACTAAATGTGTGTATGTTTCGGGTTCAGGTACAAGACCAGATGCAATTGAGCCAGTAGCAAGAGCATTTCAGACATGGCAGCAAAACACACACTTCACATTCCAAAGAGTGGAAGGTAGGGCAGACCTAACTATCGGATTTTTCCGCGGTGCTCATGGAGATGTGACACCATTTGAAGGACCAGGAGGGGCATTGGCTCATGCTGCTCCACCTCAAGAAGGAAATTTGCATTATGACGCAGATGAGAGTTGGTCTGCTGGACCTGTGGCCGGGCATTTTGATATGGAAACGGTAGGGTTACACGAAATCGGTCACCTCCTCGGACTTGGACACAGTAATATTTTTGAAGCCATTATGTTTCCTGGTGTTGCCGCTGGAACTACTAAAGGTCTGGGTCAGGATGATATTATGGGAATTAGAGCTTTATATCAAGTTTGAGGAAGAATAATCATATGATATAGAGAATAAGAATTTGCAGAAAATATTCTGAAGTAGCTATAATTATAGATGTTTGAATAATTCTACTTAGAATTGTTTGCTTATTTATAATTCTCAATTTTGTTTTATAGAATTTTAATTGATTATTAGTTTGTTTGAGATATTTGAATTTCAGCTTTAATCAGTACATTTACCATTGTGGCTATGATGCAGCAGGATTTTTTTTTTAAAAATATTATATAATTAAAATATATATATAGAAAAATTAAATAAATTTAAATATATATATTTAAAATAAAATAATACTAATAAATAGTTTTACTTATTAAAAAATTATAAAAAATAATATTATTTTACTTTATTTTGATAAATTCCATTAAGTTTAACAGTTAAGTTGATAAATAACGATGGTTTCAATTATCCCTCAGTAATATTTATTTTAAGGTATGATTAAATGAGATTTTTCGATTACTAATATCAACCTTATTGGTAGATATCAAGTACGCGGTAGGGATTTGTTGAGCATATTTGATAAATTTTATTAGTTAATATTAAGTCTTACATGTGAGTGAACGAAACTAATCGAAATTATTCGACAAGTCGGCCGTCATACTTGATATTTGACGATGCAAGTGATGAATTTCTTTAAAACTATTCAACAAATCGGTCAGTCCAGTCGGTAAAGATCGAGAAACTCGAATATCTACTTTAACGACAAATATTAAGTCTACGGTAAAACCAGTACCTTCTTTATAGTTTTGAAAGCCCCGGGCAAATGTGCCATAGTGGGCCCCTTTAAATTAATTTTTTTTTTCATTTTTAATATGACGATCAATAGATCAATAGAGTAGATATGAGTACTAGTATTCAATACTATAAATTAACATGACGATCCATGTAATAAACAAATTCGATACTACAAATCAAAAGAGCAATAATATAAAACTAGTCCAGTTATATCAAATTAATCCAGTTTTAGTGCTTCACAAAAAAGTTTCTTCGGCATTTCTTGATGCAAAATCATTAAGAACAATCTCAAAATCAATATTGTCCAAGATATCTTTCTCAATGCAGCACATAACCAAACCATTCAATCTATCATGCAACATTGTTGACCTCAAATAATTCTTCAGTAGTTTCAATTTTGAGAAACTTCTTTCCGTTGAGGCTACAGTCACAGGTACAATAAAGAGGATCTGATAGAGAGACATTTGGATAGCAATTAATGGCTGTAACAAACTGAAGAATCTCGAGCGCTGTCATCAAGTCATTCGGCAAGGTTGCTTGCAACACCTTTAATTCAGAGAAAAAATCATCCAGATCAACATCACATGCATTATCATGAGAAAAAGCGTCTGCAAATATAATGCAACATTTTCGCTAGATCATTATTATCTAAGGATTTCAGATTTTTTTAGTTGAACAAGAAACCAAACACCTTTTCAAATGTCTTCAGTTGTTCAAATCGACTAGATAATGAAGCAATTGTTGTGTCAACGATCACTAGAAAGTAATTAACTTTGAAGGATTCCATAGCTGATAGTTCTATATCTTCATCTTGATAATTGATTTCATCAAAATGCTTCTTCATTTTACCTTGACATTTTGTTGCAAATTTTAGCTCTATACCCATATCAGAAGCAATGGATTTTGCAATCTCAATACTAGAATCAAAGTTCTCATTTCTGTACTTCTGAAAATAGGAGGTGACCCCTTCAATTTGCTTGAGAGTAGCATCTGTGGACACAATTTTAGATTGCAACTTTTTGCTCACCATATCCACAAAGAATAGAATATCATGCCAAATAACCATACCCACCAAAAATTCAAAACTTTCAAGTATTTTGACTAAAGATTGAGCATCACTTGTCATCAGTAGAAACCCTCTCCACTTCAAATTAGTATAAGTTTGAAACACTCAAATTTAAAAATAACTAGTGATAGTACCCGTGCGTTGCACAGGTGATTTATATATATATATATTTATTTATTTATTTAATAATTTATAATGAATTAATGTAAATTATTTATATTTTATAATAAAATTATTTTTAATTACGTAATTAATATTTAAATTATTTTAAAAATATAATATAATTATTTATTAAACTATGGTAATTTTTTCTATATTACAATTCATTCACTCCAATCTTTTCTTATTAATTTTTAATGTAACTTTAGTCGAAGAGAGTTGAATGATGACATTATATTAAGAGTAATGTTACATAATTACTCTTGTACCCTCCTTTTATTGCCTACTTGTAAGTGATAATTTATGATTTGATGAAAAATAAATAAAAATAAATATACAATAAATGCTTATTAAAATCATCCGATCATTAATTACTATGTATAAATATCAATCTTTTCTTCCGTATAAAATATCATTGAATTGAAATGTATAAGTGAAAAGAATTATTAATAATAGAATATTATTATTAATACTAATATTATTAATATTAAATTGAAAATGATTAAACGATTTATATATTTTAATTTGATCCATTATTAAATTGAACTAATTGATGTTTATGATGTAAAATTAATTAATTGAAATGGATAAAAATATATTCAGCCCGTTATTAAATTGAAATGGATTAATTAGGCTCATTATTTAATTGAACTGGTTGACTTTATTTATAATGTAAAATTAATTAATTGAAATGGACTAAAATACATTCAGCCCATTATTAAATTCAAGTTGATTAAAAGATCCGGCCCATTTTAAATTGAAATAGGCGGGAAGATATGAACATTACTTTTATAATGTAAAATTAATTAATTGAAATGGACTAAAATACATTCAACCCATTATTAAATTAAAGTTAATTAAAAGATCCGGCCCATTTTAAATTGAAATAGGCGGGAAGATATAAACATTACTTTTATATAAATATAGATTAGATTAATAAATAAATAATACAAATACAAATAACTCCTAATGAATAAATAAAATTTTAATTCTTAATTTATTTTTAAAAAATATTATACAAATACAACACATAGAAACAACAAATCTATAATTTATAATTTTATTATATCATATAATCATAAATTAAAATTTTAATTATTTAAACCTAATTTAATACAACAAAATTTGAAAAAAAAAAATAAAAGAAAAGAAAAAGAAAACGATGCCTAAATAGAAAAAAGTAGTGGAGTAAGAGGAATAAAGAGAAAAGATGAGTGGATCAGGAGGAAATAAGAGATTACAAGAAAAGATGGCGGCGACAGGCGGCAACTATTGAAAGACCGGAAGCCTGGACTGAAACTTTGTCTGCGTTAATGGTGAAGGACTCTATTTCTTTTTAGTATATATGAATGGAGAAGAAGAAAAAACCTATTTGCTATATAATTCACTTCTTTTCGAATAAGATAAATAGAGTTCATAAAAGATTCTATCTCTAAACTCTCCACATTCTCAACTATCTCTAAACTTTCCTAATTCAAATTCTCCACAAACATCAAATAAATAACAATAAAATAAATTTAATTCTTTACTTTTAAACCATAAATTAAAACACAAATTAATTTTTTTTTTTTAATTATGCCCACTTCAGCTATGAGGAGCCCCCTCCACGCCGGGGCCCCGGCAGTCGCACCTCCAGCAGCCCCTCAGAGCCGGCCCTGGGTAAAATTCTATATGATATTTCGATAAATTTGATCAATATTATCGACAAATATCAAGTCTACCCTAGATCTGGATAACGAATTTCGACAAATTTTATCAATACTATCAACAGACATCAAGTCAGCTGTAGAACTCATAGAATTATTTTACAAATAAAGAATATAACGTTTCATTTGATATGTACCGATGAAATAATGAAATTTGTCAAAATTGCTGATCAAGTCGCCGGCAATTTCGATATAACTTGCAGTATTTTTTTAATCATTAGTAATATAAAAAAAATAATTTAATTATTGTTATAGTTATAAATAAAGATGTATGGTTTGATGCTATCTTTATATGGAATTTTCACAACGATATATTATCGTGAATTGTGTAAGTGTTTTAACCAAAAATTGATTGCACAACAATTGGATTAATCAAAGGAATTGATTGAGAATTTTGACCAATTTGGATTGAAATAAACTTCTCAGATTACAAATTGACCAGTCTATTAATCTCCTCTTATCTCTATTTATTTTTCCACCTTCATCTCATTACTTTTTTTTTTTCTCTGAGATGAAAGAAGAAGAAAAACTTGCTTAACTCTGTTGGTTTTTTCCTTCTTATAAAACCTCTGTCTCTCTCTTTTATCCATCTTTTACTCTTTTACCCATGTGTTTCAAACCTTAACCGTTCCTGCTTTTGTTCTTTTCTCATTCCTTTATGCCCAAGTCATTCAATCTTTATCAACTTCTTCTTCTCATCTTTTGACTCTTTTCTTCCTTTTCTCTGTGTGGTTAAATTTCAGTTCATCTTTCTCATGTCCCAGATATGGTTTTTCCCTTCTCGTTAAGACTCCTTCTTCGATGATCAATCCAATTGAGGCTCTGGGCTCGAGTGAATCTCCTTCTTTCACGCTTCCATCGACGGCTCTCTGTCTGAACTTCACATTTTCTTTTCCATCACGTGATTTGACAATGGTTTGGACTTGATCTTTTCCTGTTTCTTTCCACCTTATTGGGCCTTCTTTCGGTCATCGATTGGTTTATCAAGCCCATCTTAAACTTTATTTGGAAAAGTCTTTTAATTAACAATCATCTAGCCCCTAATCTTGGTCGATGAAGGTAGCTGAAGTGGGCCAAGATTAAAGATAAGTCACCAGCCCATGATAACATTGGATCATTATCCTTTTATGGACTTTAATGATTAACTAAGTTAGCAGGCTTTCGATCATGATGATTTATTCTTTATTAAAAACTTAAGCCCAAGTTATGAGGCCCATATCTTTAATTGAAGCCTGACCGTTTGGTTTGATTTGGACTACTCGTTTCCACTTCCTATCATGATGACAACTCTTCGATTTTCTTGTGCCTTGGTAATCATGACTACGCAGTTAGCCGTCATATCGCCTCTCTCTTCAATATGAGTAGATTTTTCAAATAGATTTGCATGCACTTGCCTTCCAGACTTTTCCTTTCATATTCCGCTTCTCCACTATTTAGTCTTCATATTCCTCTCCTGCTCAACGTCTCTCTCCTGATTAGGTAAAATCTATTATTCTTTTTCTCTGATAACTTGTCATGTATTTCAAGTTTTCATCTTTGTATTCTGATGATGGCTCTAGAGGCGAACATTGCTCCGCTTCACCATCCGCCAATTCTGTCCCCGCTTCGTCTCCTCGATCCTCCGGCAGTAAGGCTGAGAGCCTCGGAGGTCAATCTTCCCTGATTGTTGTTGGGAGTCAGGGTTCACCAGTTTATCCGAGGAAAAATCCGTTTACTAGAATTGTTGCCAAGAGCGTCCGAAAGCCTAGTTCTTCGCATTCAAACGATGGATCTCGGTCTGAGACGTCACCGAAAAATCCCTCGGACCCTCACTCTTCATGCCAGATCGTTTCCTCTCCTACTTCTCCTCCTAAGCGTTCGAAGTCTTCTAAACGGCAGTCCAAGCCTTATTTTGATACTTTGGTTTCTAAGACTTCAAGATCTGAACTTGCGATGGTTCTTAATACCCTAGGGTTTCCCAAGAACGTCAACATAAGGATTCCTCGTTACTCTGAGAGGCCCTCGCGCCCTCCTCCTGGCGAAGTTGCGATTAACATTCATTCTTTCAGTTTAGGCCTGAGGCTTCCCATGCAACCTTTTATTTGCAAGCTCCTTAGTCGTATGGGTTTGGCTCCCATCCAGCCTCATCCAAACTTCTACAAGTTTGTTACTTCCTGTCGGGATTTCTGGATTTCTCAAGACTGGGGCGAACCAGATTTTGAAGATTATGGTGGGGTTCTTAAAACTGTTTTGGACCATCGTGGAGTGGTGATAACAAAGTCTTGGCAAGTTTATTATAATCCAACACGATTGGATCCTTTTTCAAATAAAAAATGGGATTCAAAGTGGGTCTTCGTATCAGGGGACTAGGGACATTCGGCTATAGTGGGCAATGTTCTCCATTCCGCCCCTACTGCTATTTGTCATTCAGGTGTCGTTCCTTGCATATCCATTTTGAGTTTCATTGTTATTTTTGCTACATTGATATGTTGTTACTTTTTGCAGTTACCCTCTGGAACCCCCAGACCATCCTTCCATCTGCCAAACTCCAAGCTCTGAAGGATTTCGTCTCTGGTATGTTGCTAAGTGTTTCCTTTTATGGTCATTATTATTTTTTTTACTTTTTTAATGCTTCACTTTCATCAGCCTCCTTCCCTCGGATGGGTCGCTCCTCTTCAACTCCGTCTTCTAGGGATCGCGCTTCATCTTTTTTACCTGACTCCCCTCCTTTGAAGGACATTGTCAAGGATGAGGCGCCTAGTTTTCATGACGATCATAAGGTGGTCGGCGATGACGGCGTTATCGATCATTGTTCATTGCTTCTCAAGTCGTTTGCTAAGTCTGGTTCTTTCGTTTCGGCTTTTGATGGTTCTTCGAAAATTCCTTCGCTTGCCCCTTCATCTTCTTCTTCTCCTGCTTTTCCTCGTCCCCCAAAGAGGCCCAAAGGATCTAATCCAGCACCTTTGCCTTCTGACATGCTTAAGGAAGCCATAGATTTCTTTTCGGGCAACTTGAACACTGAAAACGTCCGTCAAGTTACTCCTGATTCACTTCTCCATGCGTTGGACTGCTCTAGAGCTATTTCTTGCCTGGTAACTCTTCATTCATCACTTTATTCCGAAACACTTATTTTATTTCTCATGGGTTTGTTGTGCATCTTTGTTCATATTTGGTCTTGTTGCTGCTTGTTTTCTTCCTGCTTTGAATGAGTTTCAATTTGTACTGCTTCCTTGTTTGGTGATACTCGTGGTTTTATTCTGCTTTCTTCAAGCTTCTTATTCTGTCCTTCATTCCAAAAAGCTAGCAGAACTTCTCCAGGATAGCAATAAGAAGTTGTATGAGGCTAACAAGAGGTTGAATGATAGGGTTCGTGGATTAATATCTGAAGTCTTTGATCTTGGGCATGAACTGGAGTCGCTTCATGGCTCAAAAAAATCACTGGAATCGTCTCTGGCTTCCGTTAATGAGAAGCTAAGGGACGAAGCGGAGCGTTACCGGATCCTTGAATCGGATTCCTTACTGCTGATGCGCCGCGGTTTCTCTTTGGCTCAGGAGGAGGTTATGCGCTTGTACCCGGATTTAGATCTTTCTAAGATGAGTGTGCCACCTACTAACGTTATTGCTCCAGTTCCTATTGCTGTTCTCTCGCCACTTTGTGATGATGCCGCTAATCCTGGGGCTACTGCTGAGGATGATCCTTCAGAAGATGACAAAGCTTGAAGATTCTGTCTCATGTTTTCCTTATTTAGGGCGGATTTTATTTTTCAGTTATCAGACTTGGTTATTGTTGCTTTTTGCTTTTAGCTACTTCATGGTTTTATCTGCCTCTTTTTTTTATTTTGTTAGGCGTTAGTTGTTAGGTACTTTATGTTTAGCCCCTATTTTGGACTCGTATCTTTTGGGTGCTTTATGTTTAGCCCCTGTTTTGGACTTGTAACTTTTAGGCGCTTTATGTTTAGCCCCTATTTCGGACTTGTATCTTTTGGGCGCTTTATGTTTAGCCCCTATTTCGGACTTATATCTTGGGTTGAAAATTAGTTGTTGTCGCTTGATTGTGAATTTTGGAATTTAACCAGACGTTTTATCCTTAGCTTCTGTCATTCTCTTTTAATGAGCTTGCATATTATTGCTATTATTTTTCTTTATGGTTCAAAGACGTCTCTCTGAACCACCAAAGAATCATTGCCATTTTTCAAGGCTTTTTGCGAAATCTTTATTTGAAGATATTGCAATTATTTATTTATTTATTTATTCACTGGGTCGCTACCCTCAGTGATTTGATCATGTTTGATCCATTTCATTTTGGATATAGTTTATTTTAGATCAGTTTGTGGTCTTCCTTTTCCAATTCTGGCTGGTTATGTTGATCAAGTGATGTTGACTTGTGTTTCCTTTATTCTTCTTGCTCAGCCTTTTGTTATTCACTAACTGATAAGTATATACTTACTTTAATGATGACAGAATTTTGAACCTTTGAATGGCGTTGTTACTTCATTATGAGTAAACTTCGAATACAAAATTCACACAATCATTTGGCTCATGTGTTTCGTTACACTTCTTGGAATTTAAATTGCTTCTCTACCTCCTAATTGATCTATATTCTTCATGGATAATACTTTTTGAGGTGCTCAGTATTCCAGGTATGCTTGATCAACTTCCCCAATATGCTGCTTAGTTTGAAAGTTCCAGGTCTCAGCTCCGCTTCTATTCGGTATGGCCCTTCCCAATTCAGTCCGAGGGCTCCATCGTTGGGGTTCTTCGTATTTGTCGTTACTCTCCTCAAAACCAAATCTCCTTTTACCAGCTTCCTTGGTTTTACTTTACTATAATAATACCTGGTGATTCTTCGTTGATAAGCCTCCACTCTTCTACTTGTGAATTCCCTCTTTTCTTCGAGTAAGTCCAGTTCTCTGGCATTCTTCAAGTCATTATCCTCCCAATTCATTGCTTCTGACCTGGAATTTAAGCAAATCAACTCTGCTGGCTCCATCGCTTCAGCCCCGTATGCTAGAGCGAATGGGGTTTCGCTTGTTGATGTCCTCTCTGTTGTACGGTAAGCCCATAGTACTGCTGGTAATTCATCTGCCCAAGCCCCTTTCTGTGCACTCAGCTTTTTCTTCAGTATCTTCTTGATTATCTTATTAACAGCCTCCACTTGTCCGTTTGATTTTGGATGCACCAAAGATGCATATCGGTTTCTTATTCCGTATCTTTCATAAAAATTCCTAAAGTGTTGGTTGTCAAATTGGGTTCCATTGTCTGATATTATGGCGCACGGGATTCCGAACCTACATATGATCGATTTCCAAACAAATCCTGTGATCTTTGCTTCGGTTATCTTTGCCAATGGTTTTGCCTCTGCCCACTTTGTAAAATAATCAACCGCCACCACAGCATATTTGACTCCCCCCTTTCCAGTAGGCATTGGTCCAATCAAATCAATTCCCCAAAGTGCGAAGGGCCATGGCGTATCGTGGTGAGATTCGTTGGCGGTTGGTGTGTCATGCTCCCAAACTTTTGACACTGATGGCAATGAGTTACTAGCTTCTAGGCGTCATGGTGCATCGATAGCCAATAATATCCCTGTCTTAATGCCTTGTGAGCTATTACTCTCGCTCCTGAGTGTCCCCCACATTCGCCTTGGTGGATCTCGTTTAATATCGCCTCGGCCTCTTCTCTATGGACACATTTAAGTAGAGGAGATGAAAATCCTTTCCTGTACATTCTTCCATCTATCATACAATATCGACTGGATTTCCTTCTCAGTTTTATCGCCTCTTTCTTGTCTTCCGGTACCTTTCTAGTTTCCAAATAAATCCTTATGGGTGTCATCCAACATTTTTCGGTGTCTACACAGTGTATTACCTTGACTTCTTCACTCATCCCCGGGAGGTCCATTGTTCGCAATTGTACACCTTGGGGTAATAAAGCCTCAGGATCTTATGCTACTTTTGCAAATGATTCTGCCATCTTATTTTCTTCCCGAGGGATCTGATAATCTCAAATCCTTTTAGTTGTTTTACACATCGTTTTATTTCCTCCAAGTACTTTACCATATTTTCTTGTCTTGCACGATACTCCCCTTTTACCTGGTTCACCACTAGCTGTGAATCACTTTTAACCATCACGTTTTCTGCTTTCAATGCTACGGCGAGCTTTAATTCTGCCAACAACGCTTCATACTCCGCCTCATTGTTAGTAGTAGCGTAATAGATTCTAAGTGCTATTGATGTTTGATTCCCATATGGATCTTTTAGCACAATACCTGCTCCACTTCCCTTTTGACTTTTCGATCCATCTACGTACATTTCCCACTTTTTTCATCTTGTGTTATTTGCTTTTCCACTCCCGTTAGGCCCTCTAGCTTTCGCTTATTTCTTCTGGCTTTTGTCTTTTCGTCTTGCTCTTCATCCTTATCTTCACAGCTTAACTCTGCAATAAAATCAGCCAGCACTTGTCCTTAATCGCTTTTTTCGACTTGTACCCTATATCATATTGTCCCATTTCCTTGACTGTTAATTTCAGCATTTCTTTTAGCTTCCCCGGGGTCTTCATCCTCATCACTGCCTCAATTTTATCGGGGTTTGCTTCGATTCCCCTTTGATGTACAATATACCTGAGGAATTTTCCAGATTTTACACCAAATGTGTATTTCTCGAGATTTAATTTCATTTTGTATTTCCTCAATACTTTGAACGTCTCCTTGAGGTGCTGAGGGTGGTCCTTCGCGTGCAGAGTTTTGGTGATCATATCATCGACGTACACTTCCATCGTCTTCCCAATTTGTGATTTAAACATATGATCAACCAAACGCTGATATGTGGCCCTGGTATTTTTCAACCCAAACGGCATCACTTTGTAACAATATAACCCATGATTGGTTATAAAACACATTTTTCTTGATCTTTTTCGTCCATCTTTATCTAATTGTATCCAGAAAAAGCATCCATGAAACTCAATAAATCGTACCCGGTAGTGGCGTCCACCAATTGGTCGATTTTTGGAAGTGGAAAACTATCCTTTGGACAAGCTTTGTTGAGATTAGTGAAATCGATGCACATGCGCCACTTCCCATTTTTCTTTTTCACTAGAACCACATTAGCAATCCATTCTGGGTACCTTACTTCTCTTATGAACCCTGCCTCCATTAGCTTATCAACTTCTTGTTCAATTGCTTCATTTCGCTCTTGATCGAAGGTTCTCCTTTTTTGCTTTACTGGTCTTATTGTTGGATCCACGCAGAGCTTGTGTGTTACCACCGAATCATCAATTCCTGGCATCTCTTCATGGGACCATGCAAACACATCCCTGTATTCTCTTAGCAAGTTGATCAACTCATCTCTCAGCATCGGGGTCAGGTTCTTTCCTACTTTGACCAATTTATTCATTTCTCCTTCTTTGATTGGGACCTCTTCTACTTCCTCTGCTGGTTCGGCTCGCTCCTCGTTCCCGGGCTCTCTTGTGTCGATGACTGTGACATCATGATTTTTTACTGATTCAGCGTAACATTTCCTTGCTGTTGATTGGTCTCCAGTGACCATTCCTACTTCGTCTTTTACTGGAAATTTCATGCTTAGGTGGTACATGGAGATAACAGCCTTCGCTTTGAACAAAAAAGGTCTTCCCAATATTGCGTTAAAATGACCAGGGCAATCCACTATTACAAACTCCATCATAACTGTCTTTCTCGTCATCCCCACTCCTGTTATTACTGGCAACATCACCGACCCCATTGGTATCACCACCTCTCCTGCAAAACCAAACATCGGCGTATGAACCGGTTTGATTGTCACGTCTCCCAGATCCATCTTCTCGAATGCCTCTCTATAAAGTATGTCTGACAAGCTCCCCGTATCAATTAATATTCTCGCAAACCATTTCATGGCTATCTTCATTGTTACTACTAAGGGGTCGTCATGAGGGTATATCACTCCTCTTTCATTTGATTCCCCAAACGTCACTTCCGGGTAATGGTGGGTCTTTTTTCCTGAATTTATGTGGTTTAACAGAATCCTTCCAGCAGCGTTCTGTTCTGGTACTTTTCTAATATAGCTCTTTCTCGATCGGTTTGACACTCCTCCCAGGGTTATTCCTCCACTAATGGTGTGAATGATGTTTTCCTTTCGTGATTTCTCCCTCTCTTTTGGCATCGGTTCCTCGTTTCCTCTGGCTCTTTTTCGTTCTTTGACATCCTCTCTCACTCTTCCCAAGAATTCTCCAAGGTATCCTCCCTTTATCAACTCTTCGATTTGTTTCCTCAAGCTAAAGCAATCAGTAGTGTGATGGCCATATCCCTCGTGGAATTCGCAGTAACGTTGGCGGTCCCATCTTGATGGTTCTCCTCTAATTGGGCTTGGCTTTCGGAGCAATCCTTTATCTTTTATTGCTGCTAATATTTGTTCGTGCGTGGTAGTAAGTGAAATTGCTCCTCCTTGCGCTTCATCGACCCTTCCATCCCTTCGGATTTGTGGCAAAATTGTTCGCGGTCGCGTTCTTTTTGTGTCTATAACCACTTCATTCTTCAGGTCTCGTCTCTCCTTCCTGGAATCCCTCACTACTCTTTCCCTTCTCCTGGGGTTTACTTCGCCTCCTCGCTCCAATGCCTGGCGCAGCCTTGGTGATTCTGCTACTTCTTGTTGCCTCTTAATAAGGTATTTCTCATCCGTTTGTATCTGTTTCAAGGCTCTGGCATACGCTTCTTGATATGTTTCCGGATTTCTTTCCTCAAATGAACTCCACAATCGCCCCACCCGCAAATTCCTCCAAAAGTTTTGTAGTGTCTCTTTGGCTCCAAACACTCCCAGCTGCATTACCTGGTTGTGATACTTCGTTACGTAATCCTTCAAGCTCTCATTCTCAACTTGCTTGATATATTGTAGTGTGGTTGGGTCTCGTGGTGGCGGCTTTGCTCCTTGGAATTGAGTAACCAGTTCTCTTGCTAAAATTGAAAATGAATCAATACTCGCAGTCTTTAAGCATTTGAACCATTCCCTTGCCGGTCCTTCAAGAGTGAGTGGAAATACTCGACACATGTAGTCATCCTCAACTCCTTGCAATATCATCTGTTCTCTGAAATTTTCCACGTGTGCTACTGGGTCAGTGGCTCCCCTGTACTTCTCCAAACTTGGCATTTTAAACTTCTTTGGTGGATGAGTGGCTCTAACTCTCTCAGTCAAAGGTTTGTCTAATGGCTCGATCACAGCTGGCTCCTTGTTATCTTCCTTCATTTGTTTCAGCTCCTCCATCTCGCGCCGAAGCTCTTTAATCATCATTTCCACGTTTGATGCTTCTAATCCACGGTTCGTGAGCCTCTCCTTCCTCAAAGGTTCGGTTATTTTGAGTTCTCGTACATTTTTTGGGTCTAGGCCGCGAGATGGCTTGGTATGCTTCCAGTTTCGTTCCTCTTCCTCCGTGTTGGATCCTGTATCAGAAAGGTCTTCATCATTCTCTCCGCCAGTCTTGTTGACCACGGGCCCGCTTTCTCGTTCGTCTTCTGACTCACTTTGCGTATCAAGTCCCGTTTCAGTGTCAGGCTCCTCTTTTCTTAGTTGACCCTTTGATTTCGGGACTTTAGACCCTCTTTCTCCATCCTCCATGTGTGCCATTTGATGCAAGAGTTGTATCATGGTTGACATCATCTTTCATCCTTCGCTGCCCATTCTCTATGTTTTCTATCTTATCCTTCATAATCTTCACCTCTTCTTCCAGCTCATCAACTCCTCTCCTTACTGTCTCCCCTTGCCTTGTAGTTCCTTCCAGCAGTACTGGTATCTCAATTAAGCCTGACATCTCTTTGCTATATCTCGAATGTTATGTGTTGATTGCGGTTAGAGAGCACGACCTTTTGTTCGACTCCCCACAGACGGCGCCAGTTGTTTTAACCCAAAATTGATTGCACAACAATTGGATTAATAAAAGGAATTGATTGAGAATTTTGACCAATTTGGATTGAAATAAACTTCTCAGATTATAAATTGACCAGTTTATTAATCTCATCTTATCTCCATTTATTCTTCCACCTTCATCTCATTACTTTTTCTTTTTTTTTTACTCTGAGATGAAAGAAGAAGAAAAACTTGCTTCACTCTGTTGGTTTTTTCCTTCTTATAGAACCTCTCTCTCTCTCTTTTATCCATCTTTTACTCTTTTACCCATGTGTTTCAAACCTTAACCGTTCCTGCTTTTGTTCTTTTCTCATTCCTTTATGCCCAAGTTATTCAATCTTTATCAACTTCTTCTTCTCATCTTTTGACTCTTTTCTTCCTTTTCTCTGTGTGGTTAAATTTCAGTTCATCTTTCTCATGTCCAAGATATGGTTTTTCCCTTCTCGTTAAGACTCCTTCTTCGATGATCACAATCCAATTGAGGCTCTGGGCTCGAGTGAATCTCCTTCTTTCACACTTCCATCGACGGCTCTCTGTCTGAACTTCGCCTTTTCTTTTCCATCACGTGATTTGACCATGGTTTGGACTTGATCTTTTCCTGTTTCTTTCCACCTTATTGGGCCTTCTTTCGGACATCGATTGGTTTATCAAGCCCATCTTAAACTTTATTTGGAAAAGTCTTTTAATTAACAATCAGTAAGGTTGACACGAATCTTGTATTTCGCGAATCGTGTATTGGGTCAAGGTAAACAAATAAACCCTAAACCAATATCAATCAAAATGACGCTTTGAGTGATATCACTCTGACCTCACATTGACATCCTCCACTCCATTTGGTTAGTATCACTTTGACCTTCTTCAAATGATTATTCTTTGATCTTGCACCTATCACCCAATATGCATTATTCTATTTTGCCATTGATGCATATTTGTTTACATTCTATAACTGCGCAAAAGTAAACTAGTGTGAGATCAAAGAACAGTCATCTGGAGGAGGTTAGAATAATGTTAGTCAGATCAAGTGAAGAATATCTATGTGAGGTCAATAATGTCATTGAAGTTAGCTTCGGGTATGCCTGTTTATCTTTAAAAATTGACACCATAAATGATTCGTGATAGAAGAAAAAGAGGAAGAGAGAAAAATGGAGATCAAATATGTCAGAGTGGTATTTCTAAGCAAATCTTTGGACGAATTAAGGACTGGATTTGATAGTTCTATTTTTTTTATTGGCAGGAGATTTTAATGTTGTTTTATCCAAGGATGAAAGACTCCATTCTTTAATTTCTTGCAAGGATTTGGTGTTTATGGAATTCGTTAACTTAAGTGGATTAGTTGATATACCTCTATATGATAGCAAGTTCACATGGTGTAACTTTCTCATATGAGTAGGATAATCAAGTTCTAGTGAGTGATTGCTAGGCTTACTTTGCTCCCATCTTTGTCCCTTAATTCCCTCCCAAAGGGAATTTCCGATCACAATTCTCTTATCTTGTCGGACTCAAATTTTAATTGGGGTCCAATGATTGCTGGTTAAATCATCCTGATTTTGTTGACAACGTAGAAAAAATGTGGAGTTTGGGTAGCCATGCAGAAAATGTTTTTAATAATTTGAAGGATATCAAGTCCCGTGTTTTGAGTTGGAACAAACATTCTTTTCAAAATATTGATAAGATGATTTCTCATCTCGCATCTCAGATTGACTCTCTCGATAAAGATCTAGAAGATGAAAATATATTAATGAAATCATCAGAAAGGAGATGCTCATGAAAATGAAGGTGCTTGTCACTAACCTTTGGAAGAAATTGAAGGATAGAGACTCAATTTGGAATTAAAAATCAAGAGTAAAGTGACGTGGGATGGGTGATGGGTGATAGAAATACTAGATTTTTCTATCTAGGAGCCTCAACGATCTTCGGGTAATAAAATTTCACGGTTGAACACTAAAAGTGAGCCTACTTCGGATCCTCAAGAGATAACTACTGAAGTTTTATCATTTTACAGAGATTTATTTTCTGAAATTTTTTTTAAAATGATCACATTCCCAGATCAGTTCTTTAAGAGTATTTCCTCAAAATCAGCATCTTTACTTAAAGCTCCATTTCATATGGATGAATCAAAACTACCGCGTAGAGTTGTAAAAGGTGGATGGCTCCTGGCGATGGATGGGGTTTATCAAAAGATGTTGGAATATTCTAAAAGAGGGTATAATGGAGATGTTTGACTTCTTTCACAAAAATGGTAGTGTTACTTCTTCTTTTGTTAAATTAATTCCAAAGGTTAATGGATGAGTTGAAAGATTTTCGTCAAATTAATTTGACTGGCTATTTATACAAAATTATAGTCAAATGTCTACCGTCTAGATTTAGCCAGGTCATCGAGGATGTTACTGTCCTAAATCAGAGTGCGTTCATAAAAGTAGAAACATTTTAAATAATTACATGGTTTCTAATGAGTTGATTCATTCTCTTAAGGAGTCAAAAGAGAAAGATCTGCTCTTGAAACTTGATTTTCACAAAGCATTTGATTTTTTTTCTTGGAATTATTTGGAGTCTATTTTGAAGTCCATGAACTTTGGAGTAAAAGGGAGGAATTGGATAAATTGTTGTATCAGGACTGCTAAAATCTCTTTTCTCATTAAAGGAAGCCCTTCTAAAAAAAATTTCTCTATCAAGAGGTCTTAGCCAAAGGATCCTCTATCCCCATTACTTTTCATCATAGTAGTGGAAGGACTATCATGTTTTATTTAGGAATGCAACTAATTTAGGTCTGATTAGTGGTGTTTCCGTCCCAAAATAAGAAGCATGTGTATCTTTCTCTCATCTTCAGTTTGCTTATGACACTCTATTATTTTTGGATCCAAATATTGATTCAATTGTAATGATATCAAAAGACTATTGTGAATTTTTTCAGGACTATCAATAAAATTTTCAAAAAGCTAGCTTTCGAGTATTGATGTGGAGGATGATTGGTTAAGATCTTGTGCAAATAAAATTAAATGTGAAGTAAAGAAGTTACCATGTAACTATTTGGGGCTTCCTCTTGGAACCAATTCCAACTGATTCCACATGCAACCTCTTATTCAGAAATTTGGAAAAAAACTCTCCATACGGATTCCACGCAACCTCTTATTCAGAAATTTGGGAAAAAACTCTCTACACGGAAATCCAATTGTTTGCCAAGGCAGGAAGATTAGTGCTTCTCAAAACATCTCTTTGAAGTTTGTCCGTTTACTATTTGTCTATTTTTAAATCTCCTAAGGCAATTCTCAATAAGTTGGAAGCCATTATGAGAAAATTTTTGTGGGGTTATTCTTTATTCAAGAAGAAAATCTGTAAAATTAAATGGGATATTGTTACTAAAAGTAAACTAAACAGGGACTAGGTGTTTGTTCTTTGAATGTGATGAATAATACTTTACTTTTCAAATGGATTTGGTGTCTGCAACATGAATAGTCACGATAATTGGCAGAAATTGATTTCCTTCAAAATATTCATTTGATGATGATCATATTCCTTCATTGTCAATTAATTCTAAATATTTTTTCGATACTTTTTATATTGGTTCTACAATTCAATTACCTTACTTCAAAAATAAAGTAAAAATCTTTTCTGGAAGTGGAACTCTATGTTCGAATTTTCAAAGTTATTCTTAATTGCTCAGAATTCTTAGATTTCACGGTACTGGTGAAAAGGGACTGTTATATTTTAACCAATTCATTGGCTTTATAATAATTTAAATATTAACACGTTTTATTAGAGAATTTTTTTTCCTTCTAAAAGTTAAGGAATATATACGTACTAAAAGTAGCAGACCTTAATAATGTGGCTATTGCAACTTTGAAATTTTCCTCTTAATTTTGCCTTTTTCTATTGGGTAAGACAAAACCAAATACAAACTAAACAAAAGCCTCCAACCAAGAAAAACCAAGAACAACAAATAGACCAAATACAAACCATATAAAAAGGTCAACAAAAAACCAAAAAATCAGACACAAACTCCTTGTATTACTCGAAGCCTTAATTTGCTAAGATCTGCAAATATTCCACATAACTTCAGTTTCACCAGGAACCACCTGTTTATAAATAACTTCATTTCCACACTGCCAAATTCAGAAAACTAAACTGCAGCAGGCAAGACAATTCTTCTTTTTAACCCAGCATATAAAAGATTTACCCCAAGAAGACTTTCAACATAAGATACAGCAAGGACATCCTGTTAAATACTCTGAAAAATACAAAACATCGTTGTAGGAATCTATTCAGAATCTCAAAAAGAGTGTGTTTGGTAGTTTGATGAGTAATTTCCACTGTAGAAGAAACACAATTCCAATTCTTCTCACTGAAAAACTAGACCTGCAATTCACTACCAAATAAAAACCAAGTGTTTTCTAGTGTCAACAAAAATGGCATTCAAACACTTGTCTCTTATTATCTCATTGGCCCTCATTGTTCTTCTCTCAATTCTCTCCGTTTCAGAATCAGCACACACTCACCAGCACTCCCCGATTGCGTTCCTGAAGCATCTCAGAGGATGTAAGAAAGGAGACCATGTAAAAGGCATCAGCAAGCTGAAGGAATACCTTCACAAGTATGGTTACTTGGATTACAAGAAATCCAATAGCACCACTCCCGAAAACGATGATGATTTTGATGGACTGCTGGAGTCGGCTGTTAAAATTTATCAGACGAATTTTAACATCAGACCAAGTGGGGTTATGGATAGGCCAACGATAACGCAAATGGCAATGCCAAGGTGTGGAAATCCAGATATTATTAATGGCACGAATTTTATGAAACCTAAGAAGAGTAATAGCAAGTCGCGCCATCATTTGCGCACAGTTGCTCATTACAGTTTCTTTTCTGGGAATCTAAGATGGCGAAAGACACATTTAACTTACAGTTTTGTTCCAGGTAATACTCCATCTCCCAACTTATAAGTCATTCCAAACAGAACCTTTAGTAATGTAATAATGAAATAAATGTACTAAGTAATGTGTATGTTTCGGTTCAGGTACAAGACCAGATGCAATTGAGCCAGTAGCAAGAGCATTTCAGACATGGCAGCAAAACACACACTTCACATTCCAAAGAGTGGAGGGTAGGGCAGACCTAACTATCGGATTTTTCCGCGGTGCTCATGGAGATGTGACACCATTTGAAGGACCAGGTGGGGCACTGGCTCATGCTGCTCCGCCTGAAGATGGAAATTTACATTATGATGCAGATGAGAGTTGGTCTGCTGGACCTGTGGCTGGGTATTTTGATATGGAAACTGTAGGGTTACACGAAATAGGTCACCTTCTCGGACTTGGACACAGTAATATTTTTGAAGCCATTATGTTTCCTGGCGTTGCCGCTGGAAGTACTAAGGGTCTTGGTCAGGATGATATTATGGGAATAAGAGCTTTATATCAAGTTTAAGGAGGAATAATTATATGATGTAGAGAATAAGGTCCTTCAGAATATTTTCTGAAGTAGCTATTGCAACATATGTTTGAATAAGTCTACTTTTGAAATGCTGTTGCCTATTTATAATTATTCTCAATTTTGATCACTGATTTTCAATCATAGTTTGAGGTGTTTGAGTTAAATAGAATATGGGGTTGCATTGGTTTTTTTATTTTCAGATAGTGGCCTATTAATTATTCTGTAGATTTCAAAATGATTGTATTTCACACCTTATATTTCTCATCCAACTTCTGAAGGGGAAGTATAAAACAAGTTACATGTATCAAACAATGAAAAGGGTGATGGGTTAGTAGTAATGATCAAAGAAGAGCAATTTATACCCTTAATTTTTTTATAAATAATATATGCACTTTAAGTTTTTCAGTTATTCAGTTAGCTTTTGTACAAATTGGTGTCTCGGTTAATCTCCAATAGTTGTGATTTCATCCCAGTTAGCCTCTCCGTACTGAGATAGTACATGACATGGTCATTAGATATGTGAAATTGAAACGAAACCACAACTGCATGAGACTAACTAAGATGACAATTTGTCCAGAGTGTCAGAGACTAACTAAAAGAAATTATAATTTTTAAATATGTAAATAAAAATAATTTTAAAAATATATAAATATAATTAAATATTATAACTTTTTTTTAATCCGTCTAGTCATCTATTTTAGATAATTTAAATAAATCTTCGTTTTAAATATGTTCAAAAGAACCATGTTAGAGAATACCATTTAAAAATTTCATTTAAATTATTATTTTTAATTTTTTAAACTATTTCATAAAAAAATAAAAATTAAAAAAATTTTAAAAAATTTTAAAAAAAAGTTAAAAGATGAATAATATAATAAAAAAAAAAAATTAGACAAATATATCGTTATAGAGAAGTTTACGACATGCTTGTTTGTATTCTGAATCCAAATTTTAAGTAGACAGTGTGAAAACATCCTATAATCTTTTTAAACTTAAACCCACAATAAAAAATTTTAAAAAGTGATTGGATTATACTATTCTCGTTCTATAATTTTCTCAGAATGTGTATGGTTTGAGACACAATTTTATTGGAATGTGTCTTGTTAGACAGACTTTTCTTAAAATATTATAAGATACATAATAAGAAACGAGAAAAGACCAAAGTAGCAAACCTTAATACACGTATTTGAAATTCTGGGAGGACCTTAATAATGTTGGTTTGTGCAATTAGTCATTTCTCTGAATTATTCTTGTTAATTTTGCTTATTCTATTGGTTAAGAAAGTCGTTTGTTCTTAAATAAAATAAACAGATTTTCATTTTTGGGTCAAAATGTATAAGAATTTAGAGCGGAGCTCACAATAATCCTTGTGTTGTTTCGAAAATGCCCATCATTATATGGTTATCAGTCTTCATCAAGTCATCAAATAAGAGGAAAACGGGTAACTTCCACTACATAAGAAAACAAATGCAAACATGAAATCAATGTCAGAGAATAATTCAACACCGTTCATGGAACGTAAAGGGGTCAGTCAATGCAACATAAATTTGATATAGAAATTAGAATTCACATCTCCATCACATTCTAATTCTTCTTCACTAAAACACTATAAATAGTAATACCTGTATAAACTGCAATTCACAGCCAAACCAATTAAACAAAAATGGCATTCAAACACTTGTCTCTTCTCTCATTGCTCCTCATTGTTCTACTCTCGGCTTCAGTGTCAGCACACGCTCACAAGAACTCCCCAGTTGAGTTCTTGAAACATCTTAGAGGGTGTAAGAAAGGAGACCATGCTAAAGGTCTCCTACAGCTGAAGAAATACCTACACCAGTATGGTTACTTGGATTATAAGAAATCCAAGAATTCAACCCATGAAAATGATGACGACTTTGATGAGTTTTTGGAGTCCGCTATCAAAACTTATCAGCTTAATTTTCATGTGAAACCTAGCGGGGATTTGGATAGGCCAACGATAAAAAAAATGGCAATGTCACGGTGTGGAAATGCAGATGTTGTTAATGGCACTAATGTGATGAAACGGAAGAGAAATGATCCACCCTACCATTTACACACGGTTGCTCACTATAGTTTTTTCCCAGGGAGTCCAAGATGGCAATCTAAGACAGATTTAACTTACACGTTTCTACCGGGTAACACTCTAAAGTTCTATTTGACTATGTAATGGTAACAGTATACGAGTAATGTACGTGTTTTTGGTTCAGGTACTAGAACAGATGCAATGGAGCCAGTAGCTAAAGCATTTCTGACATGGCAACAAAACACACACTTCAGATTCTCAAGGGTTCAAGGTAATGCGGATCTTACCATTGGCTTTGGACGTGGTGAACATGGAGATGGATTCCCATTTGAAGGGCCAGGTGGAACCTTGGCTCATGCTTTTGCACCTGAAGATGGGAGGTTTCATTATGATGGAGATGAGAGTTGGTCTGTTGGAGCTGTGCCTCAGTCTTTTGATCTGGAAACAGTAGCATTACACGAAATTGGTCACCTTCTTGGACTTGGGCATAGTGAAGTTGAAGGTGCTATTATGTATCCTGCTATTGCCTCCGGAACTACAAAGGGCCTGCATCAGGATGATATCTTGGGTATCAGAGCTTTATATCAAGTCTAAGAAAATACATACAAGATTAGAGAATAAGGTTACTCATTTGAGTGAGTTTAGGTTAAAATTGTTGCTTATTTATAATTCTTCATTGTGATCCTATAATTTCAATTGAAACTTGTAGTACTTAGTTTAGTTTGAGGATTTATATCATATCATAATATGAACCACACATATTTTTCACAATAGAGGATGAAAAGCTTCTCATATATCACAAACAAGTTCTACACAGATACTAGAGATCAATTCTCACAGCTTGAAACATGATGCATGCACAAAAAGACATGTTTGCTCTTTATTTTGATAAAATCCATATTGACGGTATAATGACCAGTAAAGAGTAAAGGGCATAAAATAAAAACTACAACATACCTAAGGTAAGGCAAAATGTTAGAAGCAAATTTCACAAGCAGCAGAACCACTCAAATCCATAAGAATCCGTTGGAGATCTTCCTGACTCGGTATGGACAAAATCCACAAGGAACTTGTTGGCTTCACCATTCTTCAGCATGTAGCTAACCAGTCTCAGACCACTTTCTTCTCGTCTCATGTTTTTAAATCTTAACCATCTTCACATTTGATCTCAAACAAGATAGAACATTCTCTGATAAAAACTGAAGGACTTCCTCATAATGAGAATTATGATAGCAATCCTAATGCATAATTGTCATATAACTAAGAAATCAGTTCTTATGAAGTCTTAATTCAATTGAGAAGAAAGCAAAAGAAATTGTACTTTTCGGTAACAGCACCAAAAAAGTAGAAAAGAGGAGACTTGCGCAAACAAAATAAAGGCATGAAACACTGACTTGTGGTCTTTTCATATATCCAAGACAAGTTCTAAATCCATGTTGTTGACATAATGACAGGTACCATATGTAATGACTAGAAAACAAAACTAAAATATATCTAAAGTAACATTAGAAGCAAATTTTACAAGCAGCAGAGCCCCTTGGATACTTGAGAATCTTTTTCTTGAGATCTTTCTTTGACTTTATATCCATAAATTCAACGTGGAACTCGTTCAAGACTTCACCATTCTTCAGCATATAGGCAACCAAGTCCAGGTCGCTTTCGTCTAATCTCATATTTTTAATCTTAATCGTCTTCACATTTGATCTCAAACAAGATGGTGGACTTTCTGATAAGAACTGAGCGACTTCCTCATGATAATACTCATGATAGCAATCCTAATGGAGAATATAGGACAGACTTTCATTTCACAAAGAACATAAATCAAAAATCAAATGAGTTAATAAAACAATTAATTACCATTTCTAAGATGAGAACTTCCAGATTACCCGAGTTATTTAGCAAATGTAGCAGACATTCCCAACCCCAGCAAGCATCAAAGAACAGCTCCAAGCGGACCAAATTCGGGAATAAAGGCATGTTGTCATCAAAATAATCGTTCAGAAACTGCAATGGAGACAATAATAATAATCATAAACAGATCCTTGCAGCTCTACAATGACACAGTTCAGAACAATATCAAAGCATATATCTGTAACCAAAGAGAATCATAACAGATGTTACATTCATAGTGCCGGAGGACAGGGATAGGGTCTTTGTGTACTTGACTCCGCTTAAGAGTTCCATCACTGGATTAACTTTATCTTTGGAGATTTCATACCAATCTAACTTCAAATTTTCTTTAAACCACCAAATATCTGATATATCTAATCCAACACTCAAGGATGCCTCATTCAAGAGAGGTGATTCATTCACTACATAGCTTGCCAATACAGAATCATCAATCATAAGGTACTGAAGTTCTCTAGCTGTAACCACAAATTTGTGAACCGGAATCTCTTCAAAATCATGTAAATCCATGAACATGTGGATTTTTAACCATTTCAAAGTTGGCACCAAGATATTGAAGGTCAATGCATCTTCAGTGATGGAGTAAACATTCCAATATATTGTCAAATCCTCAAGTACAGGACAACTACGAAACAGATTTTGCATCATGTCAACATCTGGATGTGGAGAACTAAGATAAAGTACTTTCAGACTAGGAAAACAGGTCATGGAATCAGAAATATCAAAATAAAAGTCGCTTAATATAGTTAACTCCACCAGCGTATTGCAAGATAGAATACTTTGAGGCAACCTGAAAGACCAGAACTCATCATCATCATAATCTATATCAACTGAAACAATAAGTTTCCGCACTTTGTGCTCTATGGCAAAAATTATCCATTGAATAGGATAAGATAATTCATCATCACCAACAATGCTACAACGGAGACGGAAAGATTGAATATCTCCACACTGGCATTTACTAAGTACTTTCTCCACATAATTTTGGAATTTAAAAGTCTTATCATCTCCAAAATTGAAATCATCAAACTCCAGATTGAAAATAAAAGTCCAAAGATCCTTCCACCTCGTAGACAAAACACAGGTTTTAATAGCATCTTTTGTTTTGAGACATGAAAGAATTCGAACAAGAACATCATCTGGCATGCTACTGATAATATCTCTTGTTCCACTACATGCTTTATGCAATTTTTTATCCATAATGCTTCCCCAACTGCATATTTTCCAGACAAATAAAAACAGTTGTAATCCATGCCCAGAACAGTCATGCACAAAACAAGCCCAACCAACCGAGTTAACAATTTCAAGGACACTCATCACATAAAAATGTATGAAAAATCCACATAAACCTCTCCTAGACATTCTATCAAACACATAACATAATACACCAAGATTGAACTTCCTTATAAAAGGATAAGTTTTAAACAACATATGACCACATCTAGTTCAATAGAAACCTAAAATTTCAACAAATACAAACAAACACATAAAAAGGATAGCATGAAAGAAGCCCTAATTACAAGAAGCAGAAAATTGCAAACCAATAAGAGAAAATGCCAAAATACAACATAGAAAGTTTTCTCTATACACACTCTAAACTAAAAGCTATATATAAGTTTCCTGAGGTTCATTCATGTTGATGATAAACTACCAGTCCTAACATCACACACTGTTTTCAAGAATTTAGAACATATGAATAATAGCATAATCCAACAATTTTCAAACAATGATTTCCATATATTAAACAACCTCCACAATCCTCCACTAAACTCAACCCTACCTAAATTAAAACCCCATATCCCAAAATTCAACATAACAGATAAACAATCATAACCATACAAGGACATGTATATCCCATAACCCTAAACAGACCCCTATTCAATATCACTAGCTAAATCTCTATCCATTAAAATTGCACGAAAGTTAGATAATCTGATTTCAAATCAAACAAATTCAAATAAGAACAAGATCAAGCGAAATGAGACTTTGAAGATAAATTACACAAACAACAATCGAAAAACTGAAATGAAATTAACCTGATTTGGGATGAAGAACCAGAGAAGAGCTAGTGTCGCCTCGTACATTTGATGCACTGGAGTGGCGCCAGGCATGTATACGTAAAAAATGAAAACGTTGTCGGTTGAAATGAATTGGGTCGACATATGTGGGCCAATTAGTTTGGGCCTGGTTAATGAACCAGCCCAATTGATGATTGAATAATCTGATAGTAATGATGAATTTATAACGAATAAAACGGTTCTTATGGAGTTTAAATTCAATTAAAGAAGAAAGCAATTGAAATTGTACTTTATAATATAGACATAACGGTCGCATTGCATGTAATGATGTAACAATTAAAGACTCTTTTCCCCATGAAGACTTGACAAAGAAAATATAAACGTTACAAGACCCGACCCGATTGGACCAGTCCAACTACCCGACGGGTCCACTTAACAACTGACCAAGTTTATTTCCCTCGAGGGGCAAAATATGAACATATATTTACACTCACTTCTTGCATCATTCTCTGTAATTTCCTCCAAAACTCTGGGTATTTTAGTCATTAGGAATCGATTATTGACACTCATTTCCCTCTATGTACGGTTGTATATTTTCGAACAATAGTGTGTGGCTCTGTACTCTCTGTGTCTGGTTCTTTGTGCACTGTCGTTGCGGATTTAACAAGCTTATTATATCTCTCACCTACCATTCCTCGTTTTTTCATGTTCGTCTCTGTTGTTTGCTAAAACGTCACTCTTTGTTTTTCATTTCAATGGCGGAAACTGAAACCGTACACCGAAAAATGGGTTCTGATGTTGTTGATTCGGGTACTGTATTCGACCCGATGAAGTTACATGCGGTTACCAGAGCTGAGATCGACACTTCGGCGCCGTTTGAGTCTGTTAAAGAGGCTGTGAGTCGATTCGGTGGAGTTGGGTACTGGAAACCCTCTCAGTTCAAGCCCTCTCAATTTAAGCCCTCTCAACCTGAGGTCTGTGTATAGCTCTCTCTAATTTGTGTTTTTGAAACTTATGGGGGATTTTATGTTCTGGGTTTGGTTAAAAACTTGAAATTTGTTTAAAGTCTGTATCTTTATTGATAATGAGAAGTGAAATTAGTACTTATTAGTTCTATGTGTTGAAATTGTTTACATTGTTATGTAAGAGTGGATTTTGATGTGTGTGTGATAGGTTTTGGTTATTTGAATGATGTTTGTTTGTTTTAAGCAGCCTGAGGTGGAAGAGGAGGTGGATATTGCGAAAGTGGAGGAGCAAGCGTCGAGGTTGGAGAAGGATTTGATTGTGAAAGAGAAGGAGACTTTGGAGGTTTTGAAGGAGTTGGAATCGACGAAATTGATGGTGGAGGAGCTGAAATCGAAGCTGTTAAAAGAAACTGCTGAGGTTGATGCGAAACTTGAGTCGAATGGGGATGATAAGGATGTGATGAATTCTGTTGTGAGTGAAGTTGTGGAGGAGGAGGAGAAGTCTGGAGTTGTTGAGAATGTTTGTGATTTGCCCTCATCAGCTCCAGGATTGATCTTGTTGGAGTTGAAACAGGCGAAGCTGAACCTTTCTAGGACTACTAGTGATCTTGCTGAGATTCGTGCTTCTGTTGAGTCTCTTAGTAGGAAATTAGACAAGGAAAGAGCTTCGCTTGAGAAGACACGCGAAAGGTTGAGTTTGAATACCTCTAAAGTGTCTTCTCTTGAGGAGGAGCTTAACCAGACGAAAGCGAAACTGCAAATGGCGAAAGATGCAAGTGGATCTGATAATTCAGCTGAAATGTCAAGGGAGCTTCATAGGTTGAGTTCTGAGACTGAACAGTTTAAGAAGATAGGAGAAGCAGCTAGATTGGAAGTTGTTAGGGCCATGTCTGAGATTGAGCAGACAAGAAGTAGGATAAAAACAGCTGAGATCAGGTTGATTGCTGCAAGAAAAATGAAAGAAGCCGCAAGAGCAGCAGAAGCTGTTGCTCTTGCTGATATCAAGGCTTTATCAAACAGCGAAAGCTCATCTGGTGATAGCTTGCCAAAATCTGAAGGAGTAACTCTTTCATTCGAAGAGTACTCTTCTCTTACCTCTAAAGCTCGAGAAGCTGATGAGCTTTCAAAGAGGAAAGTGGAAGATGCAATGGGGCAGGTAGATGATGCAAATGTGTCGAAAATGGAGATTCTGAAAAGGGTGGAGGAAGCAACAGAAGAAGTCAAAACAACTAAAAGAGCATTGGAAGAAGCTCTAAACCGAGTAGAAGCTGCAAATAAAGGGAAACTAGCAGTGGAAGAAGCTCTTAGGAAATGGAGATCAGACAATGCGCATAAGAGAAGATCTGTACATAACTCCACCAAGTTCAAGAACTCTTACTCATCACAACACCGCAAAGACTACCCTATGCTTGATGTCAACGGCATTCATCTAGTCAATGATGATCCAAACCCAGTCCTGAAGCCAACATTATCAATTGGACAAATCCTGAGCAGGAAGCTGCTTCTTCCAGAAGAGTTTGAAATGTCTGGTAGAGACAACATCAGGAGAAAGGTATCATTAGGCCAAATTCTGAGCAAACAAACCATGGAGGTACCACCACCCATTTCGCGAAAAGCTGACAAGGAAAACGGTAACACAAAGCATCAATTCTCCGGAAAGAGGAAGAAGTTTGGATTCGCGCGATTCTCATTGCTTCTAGCCAAGCAAAATAAGAAAAAGAAACCAACTCTGAACTTGAGATAAGAAGTCTTGAGTTGGTTTCAGTTTGGCACTAACTAATCTAATGTCTTATAAACACTGGTTCTGCTTTGTGTTCCACTTGAGTCCTAGTCATTATATCTTAGTTTATGTTAAACTATGTTTATCTTGTTCAGTTGTGAGGAGGATCTATATATATATCCTTTGAGTCTGATGTTGAATTGGTATCTAGAAATTGTGCAACACCTAGTGTGAAATTATGTTTATGTTCATGTTTCCTTGTGTAAAAATCTCCAATGGATTCATTGTTTCTTTGCATCGATTGTTTTCCCTATTAAAAGTTTATACATGACATTGTTGCAAGGCAATTATGTTTTATTTGGAACCCCAGTTCTTTATTCATGTTCATGCTCTATTCAGAATTAAAATTTATTTTTTATAATGAAGTTTTGCAGCCGAAAAATTGTTGAACTCAGAATACTAACAGTTAATCTAAACGGATAATTTTTTATAATTTTTAAAATAACATTAAATACTCGTTCCTCAATTATTTTTCTATCATTTTGTATTTTTTAACGATCAAATGAATATATTTTTAAATAGACATGCCATTCATCCATAGGAGTGTATTGCAAGTTCAACGTTGATCATTTTAGTTGTTTTTTATATTCACAACGTTTTCTTCATGCAATGTCCTATAATTCTATAAGGTGGATTGAAGAAAAAACAACTCAGGGGTATTTAACTAATAATGTGAAACTACAACCTAAACTGATAATTACTTTCGATTTTTGGGTTAGTTTAGATAATTTCAATTATCTTCTTAAAAATTTTAATTTAATGTATAATTATAGCTAAAAAACACATGATTGGTTGTTGTTGCGTTTAATTATGAAACTAATCTACTAATGATAACGAATTTAATTTGATATTAGTTCAGTATTCTACTGACCTTTTTGTTTCCTGAATCCAATAACATCTCGACACGTAACAAAACCCGACCACTCATACTCCGCCACGTCATCATAGCCTCTGTAACAACAACGTTATCGTGTTTCTGTCCGCATATGATAACATCGAATAATTTAAAAAACAAAAAAATCTGTCTAGCAACTATATATATATTGGGCAAGTGACTTCATGTCTAAAACATCTCTCTCGCTCGCTCTCTCACGTCTTCTCTTGAAATTCAATTCACTTCAGGATCAGGTAATCTGATTTTCTGTCTCTGATTCTCTTTTCCCTTTTTGTTTTCTGAGAAACTGCTGGAAAATATGTGAAAAGAAAGCTCTTTTGGTACCCAACTGATTATTAGGTTTTTATGTGATGAATTGATGAAAGTTTTGTGCTTTACTGTAGAATTGATTTGTATATTGATAGATTGAGTATTTGTCTGAGTTCTGTGAGTGGATATTAGTTTGGTTTTATAATTGATGAAGGTGGAGTCAAGAGTCAAGAGTCAAGACTTGGTTTTTATGTAATTTAAGCTCGTTGACTTTGTTTATGGGAAGGAATGTAGAGTCCGGTTGAATTTACCTTTTTAAGTTGCTGTGTTTAGTTGGTGAATATGTTTCAGAGTCTTAAAGTTTATGAATTTGAGGTTTTCTGATGCTTTTTTCTGAAATGTTAATGTTTTCAGGGATGATGGATAAGAGAGTGATGTTGTTATGTATTGTTCTGCTGAGTGTTAGCTGGCTTTGTGAAGCCAGACAGATTGGTGAACAAATAGTTCGTAAGAATACAATCTGTGTATCTGAATAGATTTGATATTTTCTGTTTATTGAAATTACATACAATGATGTGAATAATAACCTAATATAATGTTTATGTCTGCATTTTAGTTTTTGAGAGAATCGAGCAGGAGGTAGGAAGTGTGGTTCACAACACTTCAGGAATAGATTCTGAGACGCTCAGTGTCTGTTCAGTGTGCAAGGACATATTTGCCAAGGTAATCAGCACCCTTAAAAAGGATGGGACCAAGAATGCGATCTTAAAAATACTTCACGCTGCATGTGGCGTTGTGAAACCTGTCAAGACTCAGGTACTTAATGGAATCTATTGAGATTGAAATTTCTTTGGTAGAGTAAAGCTATTGGATTTGCTTCAACTGTGTTGAAAGGAGTGATTTGTTATTAGTTTTTCAAACACAGTAATTGAATATATGAAGCTATGGTTCCAATCAACAGCTAGATTCATAAACAGTATGAAGTAGTTCAACTCTGTTTTTGATTCAAGTAAATTGTTTATGTTTCGCTTGACATGTGCATGAAGGTTATTTTGATATTATAACCTGTCATCCAAATGGTGTTGCCTTGCTTGGTATAAACTGTAGCTGATTTGTACAAACAGGTTGATTGATCTTTTTTTCCATCTGGTAACACAGTGCAATACTTTGGTGAACACTTATGTTCCTGTCTTATTCGTGGAGCTCAAACTGATTAAGGCATCGACTGTTTGTCGGACTTTGGATCTCTGCCGATCAGTTACTGCCTTTTCTTTTCTATTTGAGGATGCTAACTGTGAGCGTTGCCACCTTGCCATTTCAGAATTAATAGTCAAGTTGAAAGATCCTGACACACAGGTTTGTCGCACTGCATTAGCCCATAGTTATTGTGATAATGCACACTCATTGAGCATTTCCATTTTCTAGTAGCTTTTGATGGTAAAGCATCATGATCAATTACATTCTTGCTGCATTTTGATGGGATTTTCATAATATCTGTATAAAGACTCTCGTGTATTGCAAAAAACTACATTGCTAATACTCTCTTTTCATATATATCAGCTGGAGATTCTTGAGCTGCTTTTGAAGGCATGTAACTCCATGGACAACTACGCACAAAAGGTAACTATGGTCTTGTTCCATTTCTAAAATCTGATTCGAGTTCAAGTCCTAATAATCAATCTATTAACTTAACCAATGACTAATGTAGTTATTGACATGATTGCCAACAATGTCATGCATAGTCTTATGCAATGTGACTTGGTCAATTGTATGAGCTGTCTTCAAAATTACTCTTGACTACATGTGTATTAATCTTCTAATGTCCTGAAACTCTGTACCAGTGCAAAAAATATGTCTTCGAATATGCACCTATCATCCTATCAAACGCTGAGCATTTTCTGGAAACAAATGATGTCTGTGCTGCATTTCACGTCTGTAAGCCACCGCCAATTGCCGACGAGCAAGCTTCAGAGACAGTAGCCATGTTGGCCGATTCATAATCATCGCCAAAGTATACAGATCACCACACGTTGTTATATTCTTTCACCATTGACATTATCAAAGTGGTGACTTATTGGCATCTGTGATTTTAAACTTCATTCAAGTCCTTGATCAAAATCTGTGTGTGAGACTATTTTCGATTATCAAGTTGCTAGTTAATTATCATATTTCAATTGTTAAATTTCAGCTGTCTTGTAAGAGTATGTGTGTTTGATATCAATAAAACATTATCTGGCTCCTCTTGCATATCTTAAGAGATTCGAATGTCTTTGTCAGAACCAACTTAAAATATCTTATGTATATATAGATACATTATACAGAGACAACGTAAGTACTAGAAAAACACAAACTTTGTTTTCATTTGAAGCCATTTCAAACAAATCCACCATACACTATAGACCAGAACAAACATGAAGATATTATTGCCTTGCTCAAGGAAATTACAAATATACCCTTTATAAGACTATATAATGCCGGTAGTTACCAGGACATAAGTGTCCAGCTAATTAAGAATCCAGATATGAATATTCCAGATCTCCGGAACCACTCAACAAATCCATATGCTCGAATGCCACGTGTACGGCTACAGATGAAAGGTGTCAAAACACAACAGCCTATAGGATGCTTCGTGTCCTACCAAGTGTCGCGTTGTTATTGGGTGCAACATTATGTCTAGTCGACATTATTAGTTGGAGAGGGACGACTTGACTAGTGGTTGTGACTTGTAAGCTAAGAGGAAATTAATACAAGACATGCAAAACATGTTTTAACGGGTGAGTCCAAGTTACTACTTGATTGTCAAAATTAGGTTAAGAGGAGATCAGGATTGGAGATAATCATGCTTAATCATCAAGTCGTAAAGTCCAAGTCATCATATTATCTTGGAAAAATATGGTTAAAACGGCAAAACAGTGATTATTTAAGGAGATAATCATGATTAATTAGTGATGATAAATATTTCGAATTAAAATAATTAACAGCTGGTTTACAGCTTAGCATAAAAAATACCTTCTACAGTCCGAGTTGGAGAGTGTTTGGAGTTTAGTTGTATATCTTTTTGCTTTTTAAAACCGACTACAACTCTTTTGCAATAAAACACGGCTAAGCGGTGTACACAGAAGAATTTGTGAACAATTAGAATTTCGTTTTGTTTGTGTGTTCATATTGAACAAAAAGTTTCAAGCTTTGATTCTAGTTTTCATCTTATACACAGCTCTCAAATACACCAAAGACACAGCTCTTGAGAAGGTACAGTTTTTGTCTAAGATTTGTTTTGAAGTTCTTGTTTTGATCTGGTTCTGTTGCGTTGAAACTTGAAAACATGTTTTTTTATGCTAAGATGTGATTGATTGAGTAAAATTAGAAGTTTTGTGTTGGTTTTTTGTTTGAAAAGTTTGTGAGTTTTGTCTGTAACTTATGTTTAGATACATTGCTTTTGATTTGCTGTTGTCGGGTGCTTAAAGGTTGGATTTTTTTCGCTATTGTTCTTGTATGCTATTCTGAGATGAGTTTGCTGTAATAAATTTACATGTTTTCTGTGTGAAAAGTTTGTGAATTTGGTCTGTAGCATATGTTTAGATGCATTGCTTTTGATTTGCTGTTGTGGGCTGTTGTAAAGATTGATTCTTGTGAATTGGAGAGATCTGAAAACCCTGCTTTGTGTATAGCTAAAGCGCTTAGTTGATGTTTTACTTCTTGAGGTTTCTAGATTGTGTTCTACAGTACCAAAATCTAGATAATTTTAGAAATTTGTCTATGTACACTTGTATAACGTATATATATAATTTGGTAATGTTTATCATTTGCTGATTGTTAGATTGGTTTTGTAGGACTTTAAAACCAAATCAATATCGTATAATCAGTTTTCTGTGATTCATTACAAAGTTAAGAACAAGGGAATGCAGAAAGATGTGCTTCAATCTCAAAAACCATTCTGCTGAAGCTGCTCGATTCTCAGCTGAATCAGCTGTTCAACTGCTTGATTTCATTCAGATTCAGGATTCGATCCATTTACAGCTTCAGTTTGGCTTGGAACCATATGGTATGTCTAGAAACTTCAGCGGAAATGACATGTTGAGGCATGATGTTTGCGATGATGGTTAGCCTTTTGCCTTATTGAATACCACCTGTGTATATTTTGCAATTTCGGGTAGATTGGATTCGATTGTGTGTGTGTATAAGAGACAGGATATGGAAAACAAAGGGACAATCTTGTTGCAGCGGTATGAGATAGGGAAGATACTAGGCCAAGGCACATTCGCGAAGGTTCACCATGCTAGGAATCTCAAAACAGGCATGAGTGTAGCCATTAAGATCATTGACAAGAAGAAGATTCTAAAAGTTGGAATGATTGAGCAGATCAAGAGGGAGATTTCTGTGATGAGAATGGTGAGGCATCCAAATGTTGTTGAGCTCTATGAGGTCTTAGCGACCAAAACAAAGATTTACTTTGTGATGGAGTATGTAAAGGGTGGTGAGCTTTTCAATAAGGTAAAGAAAGGGAAGTTGAAGGAGGATGCTGCAAGAAAGTATTTTCAGCAGCTGATTAGTGCGGTAGATTACTGTCACAGTAGGGGTGTGTTTCACCGTGATTTGAAGCCTGAAAATCTTCTGTTGGATGAGAATGGTAATCTGAAGGTTTCAGATTTTGGTTTGAGCGCACTTGCGGCGTCTAAACATCAAGACGGGCTGCTGCATACAACTTGTGGGACTCCTGCATATGTTGCTCCAGAAATCATTAACAGGAGAGGATATGATGGGGCTAAAGCTGATATATGGTCATGTGGGGTCGTCTTATATGTTCTGCTTGCTGGCTATCTCCCGTTTCATGACTCGAATTTGATAGAAATGTATAGGAAGATTGGTAAGGCGGATTACAAATTCCCCAACTGGTTTGCTCCAGAAGTGCGTAGATTGCTGACAAAGATCTTGGATCCAAATCCTAGTACTAGAATCTCCATAGCAAAGATCATGGAGAATCCTTGGTTCTGCAATGGACTGGAGAAACCAATAGCATACGAAGCAGAAAGGAAAGAGCTGGCCAATATTGACACTGATGCAGTTTTTACATCAAATGAAACCGAAACTAGCAACAACAATGTAGCAAAAATGAAGACTGAATTGATGCCTTGTAACATGAATGCATTCGACATAATCTCCTTATCAGCAGGCTTTGATTTATCAGGCTTGTTCGAGAAGGAACGCAGGAAGGAAGCAAGGTTCACATCAAACAAGCCTGCCTCAACTATCATTTCCAAGCTGGAGGAAATCGCGAAACGCCTGAGGCTGAAGTTGAAGAAGAAGGATGGAGGGTTGCTGAAGATGGAAGGTTGTAAAGAAGGGCGAAAAGGGGCGCTGGGGATCGATGCAGAGATATTCGAAATCACTCCGTTTCTGCATTTGGTTGAGGTGAAGAAGAGCAATGGAGACACATTGGAGTATCAAAAGGTTATGAATGAGGACATAAGGCCAGCTTTGACTGACATTGTTTGGACATGGCAAGGAGAACAACCACAGCAGCAATGTCCAGAACCAATGCAGGAGCGTTGAATGATATTTAGTTTTATGAGTATTTTACTTCAGTGTTGCAATGTTCTAGTATGTTATGTAACTTTTGAACTTGAGTTCTTGGAGTGGTTCAAGACATCTATTGCAAAACATGACATTTCAGTTGGGTTGGATAGCTTCAAGGCTCTGTGATCGAGTGAATTTGAATATGAAACTATCATTAATATCCTTCCAATCTATTGTATTATACATATAACATCAATAATTACTTTTTTAGAAAGGTCATATCTAGATAATTATCGTCTAATTGAGATTATATTGGACAAGTTGTTACAGAGTCGAACTTGATAGACTCGGAATCTATTTAAAAAGCACATGAAAGTGGACTTTGTAAAGATTGGTGGGCTAACACAAATCCAGTGAGACCTCAGCTAATAGTCTTGACGTCAGAGATGAAGATGAGAACTGTTTTTCTATTGAGAGAATAGAGGAATATTCCAATGTAGGATGACATTGTATTCAGACAACAACAAACACGAGCTTAGTTTTTGAGGATGATAATGTGACGTGACGTTGCTCCAATGGATAAATACTGTGGAATATATATCATTAAACATGCAAGTGGATAGATGAGATTTTTATCACCAAACTTTTTTATGGTTTTGTTTGGATATGTATAGTCAAATGAATGCTTGGTAACATCCAGTTGTCGGATAGGAACCAATAAACAGATCTCTAATCTCTGCGCATTGCAACCTCTAATCTCTGCGCATTGCAACCGCTACTTTGACAGCTACCAACGCTGCATATTCTGTGATCATTAGAACCCAGACTCGACTCAGGTTGGTGAGGATACAGACTCATAACTCGGTTGAATACAAACTCAATTCAAACTTCAAGTACACCATGCTCAACCTTTTTACGACCAAATTCGACTCGTAGTCCTATTGACTAGACCTAGAAAATTAGCAAGACAAAAACTAACACGAAACGATCTCAGCCCCTTTAAAACAATTCTGAGATTCTTATGATAAAGCAGCCTCTATAGGTTCTCAACCATGCTCATCAGATAGTACCCCAAATACAGCATTCTATCAAACCAAGTTACAATCAAGCCTATAGCCTATTCACACACACATCTAATGTGTCAAACACATAAGAAGACAAGCTTGCAAAAAGTATATGAATTTCATTTCTATACACACTGGTATTGTCATTACAAGCTCTACAGCTCGAGATAACCAGCAACACTCTATAAAGCTAATGGAGTTAGGAGAGTAAAACTAAAGGAAAAAGAACAGTAACAGTAGATATTTATGAACAAAAGCATCCTGCAATTTTTTTTTGTACGGTCCATGTCAGTGGACATTCATTCAACTATTGATTTAAATAGATAAGCAGCTTAAGAGGAGGAATCTCTCTATCCTTCACAGAACAAATATTTCCGCAAAATGGGAATATATATAACCCCCCTCCAGCATAAGATAAGTAAAAGAATTTCGAGAAACGAAACATCCCTAGCTGCTATCCGATGCACTAGTGAATGCATGCCACACGTATACCTATCCAAGCTAAAGTAAGTAAACGTCAACCTCCCTTATAAAATAGAACAAGGAAGATACATTGCGTCCAGTATTTCTAAACTCTCTGCCAAAAGAGGTTAATTGCCTCTCATGAACACAGGAGGTGTATTTTTTTAAGTCCCTCATACTGTCACGAGTTCCTTTTTTAATCAAATTGACCAAAGCGACTGTACATCTGGGTTTGGAAACAGACCGCCAATATGGGGCCTTGTAACAGATGACCTCCCAATAGCTTCTCCGCTACCCTGCTGCATAGGCCAATCCTTCCTGTCAATGACCACAGAAACAAGAATCATCAAGCAGTCCTAATATCTAATACTAGAAAACCTATCAGCCAAGCAATGAATATCATTACTCTGTACAATTCATGAACGAACAATGCAGGTAAAGAACACTTCAACATAAAAAACACTGCCAAGCTCAACAGCAAATGCATTACCAGCCTTAGAATCTTCTAATGTAATAATCAATGGCACAGTAGTTTCATCAATAATCTCATTAACCAAGCACAGCTCTACATCAAAGAATCTTCTAATGCAATAATCAATGGCACAGTAGTTTCATGAATAATCTCATCAACCAAGCACAGCTCCACATCAAAAGCTCTGGAACCAATCCATTTATTCCAGACTCATAATATTGTTTCCTCCCATCTTCTGATTCAATCTCTTGACCAAATTTCTTATATTTTAATCACCAAAATATGGAAGATAAGACTATTTATTTATTATTTCTTCTACCATTTTGAAATTAAAAAACTAGACTACAACATTTTCTCCATATATTCTAACAAATATGATATGAAAACATGATTCCAATTACTATTATTATTATAAGAGGGAAGAAATAGCAAGAACAGCACAGCGGCAGTAAAACCACTACTACTATCACAATTAGTTGACTATAGTACACTGAATACAGAACCAAAACAGAGGCCAGAAAAGTGGCATTGGCTTAAAGTTTGATGCACTCACTTGGACCAACAATTAGCTGGAGATGGGTCAAATGACTGGTTTGAAGCAGATCCATTGGGACTCCCGAATGCCAATTCATTCTGAGTACTTTCGTCCTGTGCTCTGAGAGAGAAGTGGTTGTTGCCTGACAATGGTGGGAAAAAAGCATTCTGTACCCATGGATCGTGATCACTTGGACCAGTGACAGGGCTAAATGCTCCACCATTTTGGCCACTACCAAGAAAAACCTTCTGAGGAGAATGAGTGCCAGAAAGGACTGGATCATCATTTGTGAATAGGGAAGCCATATTCTGTGAAGGAACAACAAACTCGTCATTATTTGATCTGCTTCGCTCCGGAGGTATAATCCAACTTGCAGAGGCACCAGCAAGACCTAGATCTGGCCCGAGTGGAGTACTATTCCACATCTGCCATGTCCCCTTGTCATTTGCATGTGAATCATCTACAGGATGTGAGCGCATATCTTGGGCATTCGAAGTATTAGGAAACCAATTAGAGTTAATATGTTTCTCTTCTGAACTTCGTAGCCGTGACAATGGGGACTCAATAGGAGATCGCTTGCTGGATTCAGCAGAAGACATTTTCTTTATGGCATGAGGTGTTTCTAATCCTATATCAGTTGCAAAACCAGTTCCCAGGTCCAGTTGGAAATTATTAAGTGACTCAGAAACAGGTCCAAGCAAAGATATTGGATCAGGAACATAACATGGATCTTCAAAAAGTTCTGGCTCTTCAGGTATATAATCACGGGTTCCATCACCAACTCGGGGTAAGATAGGTTCAATTACAGGAGAGAAGCCTAAACTACTACTGCTGCTAACACTTGGGTAAGTAGATACTGGAAATGGGGATGGTAGCCCAAAATTGATAGGATTATCAAATGTCTGCATTGATGATAGTTGAGTAGGTAAAGAAGAACTTTGAACATCAGTTGTAGACTTTGGATTCGGTCTACTAATGACATTCGAAGTTGAGGTAGGAGGAACAGATGATGACCGGGTGAACAGTTGTTGCCATGACTTCTTTGGTGCAGCCCTTGGCTGTGGCTCAGCAATCACCTACAAGTAAACAGCACAATAGTGTGACACTGTTACTTTTGTTCCCAATACATATTCATAAATGATAAGATAGATCCTCAACTAATCATCAAAAACTAAAGCATATTTAATAATATTACAACCTAACCAAAAATCCGACATCTCTAGAGACCAAGTGTACATAGGAGATAGTTATTTCTGCAAATTGATAGTACTCCTGTATGTTGCAATTTTTTTAGGTAACACTACTCCGTAAGAAGCTAAAACATGACACACCACAAATGTGCAAGAATGCAGAAGGAAATAAAGGGTATTCTACATTTATAATGAAAGAATTTATAGATATTCTAGCACAATCCATCATAAACATGTAATCTGCAGCAGCAAAACTTACCGGGCGGTTGAAGGTTTTATCATCGCCATTTGTTAGTTTGACAGGAGTTCGATCAGCTGGATAAAAATCTCTCCGATTGGCAGAGTAAATCTGGTCTGTAGAACTGGTAGGCTTGTTGTCTTTTGCAACATTAGTAGGAGTGTTAGTACCTCTCCCAAAGAAACTACCTCCACCAAAAGCTTTGGAAGAAGACAAAAAAGTACCCTTCATGCGATCCAAGTACCTAGTACCAGCATTTCCCCGGGTATAATTATTTGCATTAGTACTTTTAACCCCATGTGCTATCTCCACATTGTGGCCCTTTACTATATCTGTACCAGATTTGTGAGGTTCACGCCGATCATTGTCACTCTTTTTGTCAAAGTCGCGCTTCCTCTCACTTTCCTTTACCGCCCGCTTCTCTAACTCTTCTACATCAGAGTTGCTCTTACTAGAACCCTTGTCTTTCTCTTTTCTTCTTTCCTGACGCTTCCTTTCAGCTTCTTTCCTGCTATCTTTCTCCCTCACAGTAGGTGATATTTTACCTCGCTCTTTCTCAGCCTCCTTCTCATCTCTCAGTTTCCTACGTTCCTCAACCAACCTTGCGACCTCCTCCCTCTGCTTCCTCTCTTCCTCCTCCAAAAGCTCCTTTTCTAGCCTAGCTTGTCTCTTTTCTTCTGCTTTTCTGCGTGCTTTCTCTCCTCTACTTTCAGGATAGCTACCCCCATTCTCACCCCTCTTAGCCATCATTGCCCTATGTTCCGCATCTGCAGCAGCATCTTCCCTTGACGAACTAATTCTAAATATCTTTCTCAAAAGCCACCTAATGCTTAAGAAAAAAGAAGTCAGCAGCTTGCAGGCAAAAATAACAACACTGGAATACGACTTCTCTGCCAAGCAATTTTCATCTCCTCCAAATATACCACTCCCATTCTTCCGCCAATAGTTAGACTTCCCAGATATAGACCCACTAACCCAATTTCCATTCTCCAACCACTCCTGTCCACACATCCATCCATTCTCTGGCCACCCCTTTCCATTCAATATCTTCCCACCCTTCCCGACAAGATCCTTAATAATTCCTGAATTCCCCAAACCCCCAGGCGGCACAGGCAAATCCAAAACCGGTCTCTTCGAAATATGCCCACAGTAAGAACACATAAACTTTCCACCACCTGGGTTCTGATCCCTATACGCTGTCAAACAATTTCTACACCTCCTAGTAGCAGTTTTCCTCAGCTTATGCATCTCAATGGCCTCAAACCTCTTCCTCTCCCTCAACCTCGCATTCCTCCTAACCCTCCAAGCAGACAACTGAGGCATCAAAATCTCATACCAGAACAAAGTCACCAACAGCACAAAAACACAAGCCAACCTAGGCGAAGTGATCTCAAACCTAAAAGCAGGAGGCAGTATCTGCGAAAGTGCCCATAAACCAATAAGTGGAATAACTAACCAAGGCAGCATGGTAGCAACCCGGCGAGACCACTTTTGAATCACACACAATATACACATTATCCTCTCAAACCCACACCTATCCTCTCACACTCAATTCAACCCTAATATATCCAGCAAAATCCCCAACTTCGTCCACAAACCCTAACCCTAACTTCCTCCCACCTCCTCCTATCCAAACCTCAATAAACCCTAATTGCCTCCAATCAAACCAGATATCAAAACCCACCACCTCTATTCAATCTAAAACAGATCGATAATCAATTATCCTAGTGTTTCGAAATTTCAAAAATAAATAAAAATCCCCAAAACCAGCAAGCCCTTCCAAGCTGAAACCTTCGTACCCCTCAATCGAACGGTTGCGGGATTTCAAGACTCACAGATTCCGAGCCCATACCGATATAATATTATTAATAAAGCGATAACAACGGCAATTCAAATTAAAATCAACGAAAAAAACAAAACGAAACGAAGATAGCTCGAATTAGCAAGGTATTGGAAAATGACGCAAGTAGCAATATCGAGACGATATTTAACAAACGAACCGGCGAGTATCCGCGGTGTCGGTGCCGGACTGGCTTCGATTTTATTTTTTTTTCGATTTTTTTTAACAGCGAAGAAACTGTGAGAGACGAAAAAGATAAGAGATGGAGAAGAGAAAATGAAAGAATGTGAGAAAAATAAATCTTATAAGCAATCGATAATCCGGACCCGGTTGGGTAGGTTAAACCGGTTAATTTTGGATGTGGTGGTGATAACCGTTATTGTTGTTATAAAAAAATAATAAAATTAATAATAATTTAAATTTTAATTAAATGTAACTATAATCAATTTATACATTATATTGTTAATTAATAAAAGGAATCTAATGATCTGCTTGCTAACTATATTAAATAGTTAGAATATGAATTTTATTAATTTTCTTTATAATAATTTTATTTTATAGCATATATAATTTTTAGTTGATTGATAAATTGAATGATTTTGATAAAAAAATTTTATAATTAGCTAAAAAAATTTAACGTAGTCAGTGTTTATTCATAAAATTCTATACAATAAATCGACTCAGATCGTATAATTTTTATAAAATAAAAAAATTTGATCTTAATACGTAGATGAAACGTTTAAACTAAATATGTAATGAAAAATTTTCCAACATATTAATTAATATGATTAGTGAAAAATTAATTATATTAATTAATTAAGTGATAACAATTTAAGTAAAACTAATAGAGTTGAATTTATTAAGATTAGCTCTTAAGATATTAGATTTGTAAATTTGACTCACTAAAAATAGCTCAATTTGATGAATAGCTCATAGAATCATTAGTAATAGGGATCATTTGGCTAACTCTATCATCCTTTAATCAAACTTATAATAAGGCTTATAATAATTTAGACCAAAATATCATTGAAAGCCCATTAAACGTTAAGTGGGCCTGAATAAACTGAAAGAAATGTCAAAAGCCCGGCCCATGTGAACTGCTTTCAATGGATTGTGTTGTAAATTTGAATTAATGATTTAATTAGACAAAACTAGTTTGGTTTTGTTTGGTTTGCAACATATTTTTAAGACATTTATGATTCTTCAAAGTTTTATCATGGAGGACTCGTGAGTGCTTCAATTACTCAACACAGTGTTGTGTGTTGTCTTCTCATGACTACAGATTGCAGTTTCTTCTCTACATTTTGCTGTTGTAATAAATTAACTGCATAATAAATAAATAAATATTTTTAGTTCATGTGAGTTTTATTAAAAAAAATAAAAATAATAAATTAATTTTTTTAAATGAATAAATAAATAATTTCTAAATATGTGTATTAATATACAACTCAAAATATTTAAAATACTATCATAGTTATAAATAAATCCAAAATAAAAATGGTATACATATATAAGTAGTTTAATAAAATATGTGAGTGAGATGATGTACTATGCATAACATGAACTTCAAGAGTGGCTTTCGGAAGCCCGACACTACTCTACTCGATCATTTGTCACAATTTATTTTTAAAAAAAAAAACAAAACAAAGAAGTGTAAAGAAAAATGTAGACTACAAAATTTAGTTGGTAATTTATATCTCAAAACAATCACATATGAATGCTCTATTAGAAAAATACTATGTGATTCACACAAATGCAATCTAAAGCTTCCTATTAACAAAGAAGACATCAATCAATCACCTCTATTCAATCATCGAATCAACAACTTTTATACATATCATTCTATATGCATTAAGTCCATTTAGTTAGTTAATCAAATTCTCATATGATACGATGCATAGACCAAGTTATTTGTTCCACAAATAACGATATTTTTTTTTTCATAAATTGGAATAATACTAGTTATGCTTGGTAAGGACTTAGGATAAAGAGTAGGGACAAAAAGGTCAAAATACAAAATTACGAAACCGAAATGAAATGATTAGATTTGAAAATAAATAAATATAAAAACTAGACAACAAGGGCTGGGAGACAAGATTGTCGTCTAGTCTTATTTTCAGGCACTAAAGGAGCCCCCTTATTAAAATTGGGTAACAAGGCCTCGGAAACAAACTTGTCGCCAAGAATTAAAATACACAACACATTAAAATTGTACGATAAGGAATGGGAGACAAGATTATCACCTAACTTTGTAGTCAAGAATTAAAACACCCAATTTAACAGGCGAAGACAAGGTTGGGCGAGAAACATGTTGTTAGCTTATTGCCAAGTTTTCTCGCCTAAGACAAAGCACTAGAATTTTCAAGTTAGTTGTGTTAGTTCAGGCTGGGTAAAAAAACCGGACTCGAAAATTTGGATCGACCTGACCTTGACCCGAAAAAAAAGGAGGGGGGGTTCGGTCTGATTCACTATAATTAAAGATTTTGGATTTTTTTCGAGTTATCATATTTTCAACAAACTAACAAAGAAAATCTGAAATCCGGACCAACCCGATCTTGAACCACATTGACCCAAAAACAATCGAATTCAATTCTTTTCACTTAAATCACATATTTTAAATTTTGAATTTTGTCGGATCGGTCCATATTTAGACCGAACCCGATAACCCTTAGTTGAGAAATTTGCATTATTGGCTCAATGTTAACCATCTAAAACTCTTGCGAACAAAACTAAATTAACACACAACATCGAAGTTAACGAGCAATGAAAACAGTCAAACCTTTTGCGACACTTTACTCAGAATACAATTCGGTTATAATAATTGATCACTTAATCAACTAGCAATGAAACATAATAGCAGACTTAACACACCTTATCTCCAATACCCCAACTAACCTATAATCAAGCTTCTGAAACATACCATGACACCAAAAAAAAAAAAACCACGAAGAATCCACATGGCAAGAACTGAAATGCTTAATTAGCCAAATTCAACATTATTAAATATACTAAGTTAGATAAGAATGTTACTAATTTATATGCAGCATCTTATGTCTCAAGTTATCCCAACCTCTACAGTATGTGCTATTACTATATGATGATAAGACAATTACAATTACTATCGATTCCACCAATCTAACAATACACAATGGACCATTAAACTTAACTGCCAATATGCAGCTATTGCATGGTTGTAAAAAAACAAAAGGCTAGATGCATTACTAGACCAAGTTCACTTGTGCCTAAACCAAGATAAGTTTGTTTTTCATTAATCTATATGTAACCTTTACACTAACATTAGTTACATTATATTTTCACCTTATGTATTACTATATACTAACACAACTAAATTACATTCCCTCAAAAACATACATAATACACAACTTACATATACCTAATGATCAACCCAAATCATCATTCTAAGTTAATACAAGATTAACTTATCACTTCCGCTGCGCGACTCTAATATAACTAAACTAGATTGCCAAAGCCAGCCCTACTATAAATCAAGATAACATAACACACCAACTAATTGCTTATAGAATAAGAAATATATACCCTAAGATATTTACCAACAAATGAGACCCAACCTAAATACAACAATCAAACCATAAACCTTTGTCACTATATGCGACAATCACACATCAAACTACACCAATACGACTACCAAGCATAACCACATTTCAACTAGTAAACAAGAGAATTGGTCATATGACATCAAATGGTAATCCACATAGATAGACCAAATCTGAAGAGACCAAACAAATCAAATATACATATAATTTGAGAAATAAATAAGATATGCTTCATAATCTCACATTTTCATAACTGCTCTGTTTGTTTAAAAATAAATGTCACGGTTATTACATTACTAAGACACAAATTTGATTTGGCAGCATTTAGAAGACTTTTTAATATCTGAAAGAAGATGTGTATGCCGATTTCTGTGGTAAATGGATAGATATTTTTTTCGATAGTAAATGACTGCAAAACATTCGCATGTTTCAGGAGGTTAGCTATTGATGTAACCTCTTGAACATTACCATTTAGAATTTTTAATTGAAGCCTCTCGAGACATTCACATATACATCTTGGAGCCTCTTCAAAAACTAACCACTCAAACCAATCAACATCCTCATCATGCTCAATAAAAAGAAAAAATTAGAACGAGAGTTAAGGAGAACAATAAGGTCAAAAGTTATACGCAAAGTAACTCACCAAGCTCATGGTAATCATACTTAAAATTGGAGAACTCTCAAGTATCTTGTTCAAAAACTTCCAATTATGTACAGTTTCAATACTCAAATTGTCTAAATTTGGAAATTTTGGTAGGTTATAACCTTCTGTAGATACCGATAAAACCAAAAAAAATAATAAAAGAAACTTTGAATATTTGAGCTAAATCTTACGAAAGATTTAACCGAAAATAACATACCTCGATTGCAACTCCATCTAAGTATAAGCATCTCAAGTTTCGAATTTCAGTTTGAATTCAACAATATTGTGTTCGATAGCAAAAGTTGTCCACTTGCCTAGAAATCTATTAAAGTGGGACAGCAAAGACAAGTCTAGCCTTGCAAATAAATTGATGTTTTGGATATTATAACAGATTTGTTGTTCTAGCAATCGAAGGTAGATAGGCTCACTATACAGATCTCTATCCATGTTGTACTCGAGTCTATCTACAGATTTCCAAACCCCCCATCTTCGTGATTAGATACTAGTCTGAACGGCGTCTTTTGTGGGAAGACGAGACAGAATATTAACCAGAAGATCATCTGGCAACCTGCTAATAAAATCAACATCTTTATCTTGTCTATCCAACCCCTAAATCATATAACGAGTAAAGGAAACATAAGTCTACCTTTTAACAATCATATAAACAAGACTTTTATAACACCCGAACCCCCGCCCCGATGGAAAGGGAACGCGGAGACCGGATGTCACATGCGGAGACAAATACAAACATACAGATAACAAATAAACAGATATATAAATCATACTCAAATCTGAACGACAATTCTTATAAATCAAAATTCAAATAGTTCGAATCAAATCCAAGACCAAATAGTAGTTTGACTACAAGTTCCAAATGAAAGGAAAATCACATAAAAATATCCCAAAAGTACTTAATCTGAAAATCAATCCAAAACATAGTGCAGCGGGTTCAAATACTAATATAAGTCCAACAAAATAAAACAACAATAAAATCCAAGTCTGAAGAGGATGCCATGTGAATGCTCGATGCTAGTGATATCTTGTTATCCCACCTTACCGTCTAAACTCATCAATTTCCATTTCCAAAAGGGATCAAATTATACAAAACAAAAAGGAAAACAATGAAGGGTCAGACTATCGATGTCTGGTTAGTAAGCCAATGTCTAAAAAACACATACAGATGCGTCTTATTAAACAGAATAGTATGTCACGCACAAATGCAGATTAGTTAACAACCAAAGGGGTACAAACAGAAGCAAACAAGTTGATTATCAAATCAAGTTATCCCAAATATCCCCTTTAAGTGATCTAGGATAAGTGATTACATATTATTGCATTTACCATCTGAGAAAAACTTTAAAGTTGTCAAATTATTTTCAGAAGGAAGACCAATATCGAATTAGGAGTTCGGTATGCAGTCCAGTAGGCTATTCGGTCAGAGAGCATACTAGACTTACTGAATTGTAATTCGGTAGACATTCTGGTAAGCTATTCGGTCAGAGAGCAATTATACGAATCCAAGGAAAGTTTAAGTGACAGTTCGGTTCCTAATCCGGTATGAAGTTCAGTCAGAGAGTTTCAAGTCTCTCAGACATGCCAAATTGTAATTCGGAACTTAACTCGGTGAATAGCTCGGTCAGAGAGGTTGAACAGTCTTCAGAGGCTCATACCGAACTACAATTCGGTATCTAATTCGGTAAGTAGTTCGTCCAGAGAGTGAATCTAGTGATCTCAAGTCTGACCGAATTGTATTTCGGTAACCAGCTCGGTAAGGAGTTCGTCTAGAGACCATCCTACGTCCAATTTTCCAGTTTTAAGTGACAATTCGGTAACTAGTCCGGTAAACAGTCCGGTTACGGACACTGGGCACATTTTAGTCTAATTCCAATTATGTCGATCGCCATCAAAGTCTATTTATCCAATTGGGTCTAATCCTAACACTTATAGCCAGTTAGGAGTCACAATGAACACTACCCAAAGTTAAAACCCAAAAGAATAACTAACATCAAAATAATCACACCTAAAACATGACAAACCTACATAATAAAAAGTAGAACGAATCCAATATCACAAAGTTGAGATTACCCATACATTTAGGTGTTTAACTTACCGGGACTGTCCTTAGTCTAATAACAAAATCGGGAACAGAAACAGACAGATAGGGTTAACCCTCAGAGATGGATCAAAGATCCCAAAAGTGATGTCATCGCATCCGGACAGTAAGCAAAGCTCCAGAAGTGATGTCGTCGCATCCAGAAAGTGGTTAGCAATCAAGGCCATATACGCTTTCGTGCATCGATGTATACATCTAGTTTTCCCTAACAGCATGCTGGTCTTATCATATTAACCTTAGGACAGGACTTTAACAGATTACAGAATTCAATTTACAGGTTACAGACAGATAGCAGACAGATATGGACATTAATTCACATGTCTGATCATGAACAGATAATATGGCAGCAATATATCCAAACAGTTTATATCAAATGCAGCAGATTATGCTAACCAAATCATAATTTCAGCTCATATCAATTAACCAATTAGCAAACAACCAAACAGACAATAGCAAACAATAGTGAGGGCATAAACATGGCTACTAACCTTATTCGTTAATCCAAATCAACCGAGTTTACTCCGGCGGTCGACGATCCTCAACTTGGTCTATACCAAATCAAGAATAAATTATAAATCCCCAATTCACAATTATTAGGGTTTATATCTAAAGAACAATTAAAATCAATTGAGATTCAATTAAAACCAAAATAGTGAAATTAAACCGAGGGTTTCAAAACCCAAACCATATAAAGCAAAACCCCCAAATCAATTCGTTGAATTCAACTCCGAATCATCAAATCCTAGATTATGTAAAAATCCCCAAATTTAATAAAATCAATTTAAAGCAAAAAGAGAAGGAATCAATACCTAGAATGTGAAGAACCGAAGATAGGTGCAAAATCCCAAGTGAAATCCTTAGCAAATAGAGTTTAGGAATTTATATAGTGACTTTTGATTTGAGAGGAAAATAAGAGCACGTGAATTTCAATTTTCTAGGTTTTGGTGACAAATGAATTGAAAATCATTCTTTTCATATTTATATGGGTGGCAAATATCTCCACCAACCCATGTGTTTACAATTTAATTTAAAAACAACCCCATTTATAAAATAATTGCAAAATTAACTCAAATGTCAAATTGTTTTCTAATGCAACCCAAAAGTCAAACTAGTCAAACCATTTGGTCAAACCGAAAAAGTCAACATTTTACAAAAATGCCCATTTTACCCTTGAACGATAAATAGACCAAAAATTAAATAAAATTTCAAATTAAGCAAATGAATAGCCCCAGATTACGGACGTGACAACTTTAGCTTAAAATTAAGTCCATTGGAGTTCCAGTTCAAGTCCATTCGAATTCCGGTTCGGTCTCTTGGTTCATATTATCTATTTTTACAAATTTCAAATTTTTTTAGAGCGGAAATCATCATCTCAAATTAGAAGAATAAAAGTGTATATATTCATAAAATTTTAAATTTTTTTTTTAAAAAAAACTGCTTAATAAAAAAAACTGCCAAATAAAACACTCCAAATGAACTGCATAGAAAATCTTTGTAATAAGATATAATAATATAAAAAATACAATTATAGAACTATTTTAAAAAATATACAAAAAAAAACTTTAGAAAGTTTAGTTTTCACAACATAGACCTAATTTCTCAAAATATCCCTGAATTTTTACTTTTCACAGATTCTGTGAACTACGCTCACAATCTGTGAACTATATTTACGCTCTCTAAATGGCCTATGGAGTGAAATTCAAAGTTTAGTGTTATTTAAACGTGTTTACCATTGTTGCAGATCGGTAAATGACATCGGAGGGGAATTAGACAGACAAAACAAAAGGACATGGCAGAGTTAACCTACCACTCGGATGATGATTTTGACTCGGCGCATGAATTCACTGAGCAATCTCCCAAAAAACACCCTTTTAATTAAGGTTTATTTTTATTCAATTTTTTTTTTTTATGTTAGTTATTTAACTAATCCAATGTTGCTTTTATAGAAAATGAGAGATGAAGTGGCGAGCACAACCAGTACCCAAGATATGATCCGTTATCGAGAAGAAGTGGATTTCGAAACGGATGTTATAAAGTTTCGGGCACAACAGAAATCTGCTTTGGAGGAGAGGGAGAGGAAGAATGAAGAAGAGAGAAGAATGAGAGGGAGAGGAAGGAAGAGGAGGAGAAGAAGAAGGAGAGGGAGAGGAATAATGCACTTGATCTGATTGCATATCAATATAAATTTGATTAGGATCCGATTGCTGCATATCCTAATTATTTAAGGTTAGGAAGAATGTACTTTAATATGGATAAAGATAGAATTATCACGATTAGGTATTTGACAAGAGAACCTAGCAGAATTGATTATCAATCTGTTCTAGATTCAATAGAGAGATGAGGTGGAAGGAATTTAGGGTTGGAGGAAGTTGGGATTTTGCAAGAGTTAGGGTTAGGGTTGGAAAAAATTGGGGATTTTGCGGGAGTTAAGTTTAGGGTTGGGAAATAATTGCGGATTTTGCGGAAGTTAGGGTTGGGGAAGAAATTGGGATTTTGCAGTAGCAGTTGCTACCATATGCTGGCTCAGTTAGTTATTCTACTATGCTGCTTTCTCAAACACTACCGTTGCCTATGTTGTCTACTTGGTTGAGGCTCGGTAATATAGCACTATACAGGAAAATGGTACTATTATATAACTTCCCTCGTTACCTTCAATTGAGAATTACCTCTCAAATCTTCTCTCAATTGACATAATTCTCTCGTATGTTGTTCTCATTGTTTTGAAACCTTACTATTATCACCCTCTTCTTGCAATCTTACTTCTCACATCAGAATAGAAGGCAAAGACCTCATTATTTCTCACTCTCCTTGTATACTTATCAAATCAGAAGACAAAGATCACCAACTAGGAACTTCAAGAATCTTCAAGAATGTATGTTTTTTTTTTCCATTTCACATTCTTTTATTAGAATCCACATTGTTATTTGCAGCGTTTAAAAAATCGCGCCTAGGCGCTAAGCGGTGTTTGAACGCCTAAAAAATGAGCTAGGCGAAAGTTACATGCGCTCAACCGTCTAGGCACCGCCTAGGCGGTTTAGATGGTGCCTAGGCATTCAAGAAAGTAGTGCCTAGGCGGTCCCAGGCGGCGTCTAGGCGGTCCTAAACGGTCAATTCTTTTTTTAAAATATTTTAAAATTTTTATTAATAAAATATTTAATTATAATAAACTAAAGTTACATATTATTGATGTAGGTGTATTTTTCATTCATTTAATACCGACATAATATTACAATCATATAATAAGTTTTCATAAGTATTAATAGTATGTATAAATTTTTACCGTTCAGAGTAAAACGCCTAAAACCGCCTAGGCTTCCGCCTTACCGCCTAGGCGCTAGGCATCGGGTGACCGCCTAGCACCGCCTAGAGCCTTTTAATACCTTAGTTATTTGAACTTCCCTCATTACCTTCAATTGAAAATCACGTTCTCATTGTTTTGAAACTTACTATTGTCACCCTCTTCTTGCAGTCTTACTTTTCACATCAAAAGGAGAAGGCACCCTCCTCTCGCACTCTCGTATACAACTTCAAGAATCTGTATGTTTTCTGTTTTTTTTTTTCATTTTTCATTCTTTTATTACACGTTATATGAACTTCCCTCATTTCCTCCAATTGACAGAATCTTCCCTCATTACCTACAGAATTCTTGAGTCACTATTCTCAATATTCTCACTCTCTAACCAAGAATCAACACTAAAACTACAAGAATAGTATGTTTTTGTTTTTGTTTCTTTTTTCATTTATTTTATTATTAGAATCTCATGGCAAAACTATTACCATTCTGATAAGGATTACGAACAAATGAGTTTACTAAGGCGTCTTTGCATAACACCCTTTTAATTAAGGTAGTTAAGTTAATAGGTTTATTATTTTCATTTATTTTGTATTTATCTTGCAACTAATCAAATGCAGAGAAAAAGAGATGGATGTCAGAGCATAATCTATACCCAACAAGTGATACGGTGTAAATAGTATGAGGACTTCGAAGCAGAAGTCAAAGTGTTTCGGGAAAAGCAAAATAAGATGAAGATTGAGGCGAGGGAGGAGGAGGAGAAGAAAGAGAGAGAGAGAGGGGGGAAGAAGAGAAGAAGAAGGAGAGAGAGAGGGAGGAAGAAGAGAAGAGGGAGAGGAAGATGAGAAGAAGAAGAGTGCACTTGCTCATATTGCTGATCAATATAAATATTCTCCGTAAGAACTTTTTCAATGTCTGTTGTACATTTTATTGACTTACTTTTTAGGTTGCATTAAGTTTTTGGAGTTTTAATATTTGATTTTGATCAAGAAGAGTCGGCAAATTGGATGTATATGTGGTCATGCCATATATAGTATTGATGAAAGTCAATTGATTATTGCTTGCTTTGCACCTGTTTGTAACCCCTTGTCGCCCTCTGCCATACCTGCTCTTGTAAATTCCCGTCCATTTCCGGGGCTTTTTTAATTAGTCCCACCTGTCACTATTCAATCATATGTGGCACATTTGAAGACTGAGCTACGGTATTTTGTGTACCCCTTTTTATGATATGGTTTGTACTGGCCATTTATGTCTTATTTGATCTTATTAGTTTCCAAAATGAGGTTCAGTGTTTGATGCATTGTAGTAGCAACTAGTAAGTTTTAAGTTTAGATTGTAGATTGTGTATTACTACAAGCTTGAATATGACTTTGTTTTAGTTGATCGCCACTAAATTGGTTAAGCTCATCCTAAGTGGATCTCAATTTGTTGTGTTAGCTCAAAATAATTGTAGGGTGGTGATGATTTGAAAAAGAGGAAATTTATATATGTAAATTTAGGATGGAGGAGGGACATATTTAGGATTTCATCACCCCATAAGTGATTGTAATCACAAGCCCCAAACATATACTCTATTATCCTTTAATCAAACTTATAATAAGGCTTATTACAATTTAGACCAAAATATTATTGAAAGCCCATTAAACGTTAAGTGGGCCTGAATAAACTGAAAGAAATGTCAAAAGCCCGGCCCATGTGAACTGCTTTGAATGGATTGTGTTGTAAATTTGAATTAGTGATTTAATTAGACAAAACTAGTTTTGTTTTGTTTGGTTTGCCATATGAACTGCTTTGTTTCATCATGGAGGACTCGGGAGTGCTTCAAATACTGAACAGCAGTCTTTTGTGTTGTCTTCTCATGAAGATAAATTACAGTTTCTTCTCAACACTTTTGCTGTTCTAATAAATTAACTGCAAAACAAATAATTAAATATTTTTTATATTTGAACAGATGGAAATCAAAGAAAAGTTATGGAAGATTCTATTCAATTACATGATACATGATTTTTTAATATTATTTGAATAAAAAATTTTAAACAAAACTGTTGGACTTGGGGCTTATATGGATTGGCCCAAGCCTCATATTGATGTGGGCTTGGGGCTATTGGGTCTGGGTGATTGGTCCACCCAACAAAGGCCCAGCCCAAGTCACTTACTTGTCCATTAAGCAATGGATAGTAAGATAACAATCTGATTAGAATTCAAGAGTTTGAATTCGAATGAGTCCTAGTTCAAGTGAACTAGCCAAGGACTACTATAAATAGAGTCCTCCTCTCATTCATTCAATCATCCCAAAATCTTCACATCTCAGAGCGTTCTCTGAAACGTGAATTGCAAACAGTGTTTGCAAAGTGAAACCTACCCCAAGGTTTCCAAGAGTTTAAGTTTTGAAGAGATTCCGCGTTCGTGTTCTAGAAGTGCAATTGGGGTTCTTAGCCGGTGAACTGAACGATATTTCCAGAAGATTTATCGTCGACCAATTGACAGTAATCTCTCTTTTCTTTTCCGCTTATTATTTGTATGTTGATTGCGTAGTATGCATATAGGATCAACAAAAACCTTCGAAAACTCTCGCCAAAATAGTATAAAAAAGAAACATATAAATTTAAAATTTAAAAATAATAATAATAAATAATAATCAATAAAATAAATTTTATACTAGTCGCAAATTCAAACAGGCCAATTTGTCTATTTGGGCATAGATTCGGACCCAAATCAAATGTAAAAATAATTAAATAATATCACAAATAAACACCACTTTTGAAAATTGAATTTCCAATAAAATTTAAATTGAAAATATTACATATATTAAGAATGGGAAATACATAGAAAAATTAATAAAGCTATTTTCAAATTAAATTATAAACTAAATTAGAATTTTAGTTTAAAAGACAATAGAAAACCTCATCTCCACCAAATATATCAGTCATGCTATAATTTTCCTCATTCTCCATCTTATCATTATCGATTATAAACATCTCTCAATAATCACTTCCAACGCGACAAGATTCAACGATTCGACCAGATGAATGAACTATGATTCGAGATGGAAAACATGTTTTTGAATCCAACACAATTCTGATTAGATGGGTTTTCCATCAGATTTTAATTTTGGAAGCTTAATAACTTTATGTATGAATGGATTGCAAATGAAAAATAAATCATACTGTGTGGAATCTTCGAACAAAATCTTTAGAGACGAGAAGCCAACCTGGTTGTATATCTTGAAGTTTTGCATTGCCGTGAAAGAGATCTATCTCGTCTCGTGGTGGTTTGAAATCAATAGATGATTTTGTAGATTTATAGTAGAGTTTCAACCTAATAATACGAGCAGTGTATTTATTCCAGATGGAATGCATTTGCTGAATTGAATCTCTTTAAACAATTGTTTCCAATTCTTACATACCAAGCTCAATTTTGGCCTATCTCTCCAATGAACTTTTTTCAAAATAAGCTTTTGAATATCATCAGGAAGTATATCCATGAATGTTTGATAAACTTATACACAGACATTATGGTATTTATAGTAGTAATATTTTACAGTTTGTTTTATGGGTCTGATTAAAGAAACCTAGAAGGAAACAATTTCCTTATTACATTTGAATTTAACAGTAGTAATCTTTACGATTTACTTTTTTCTTTATATACTTCTTTTTAAAACAATAATAATGAATTTTAGTTTATATATAATATTTCGAATTCGTATCTTATTAAGAATTCAATTTTGCAAAGAAGAATATTTCATATGTTATTTAACAGTATATGGGCTTAAATTGATGGACTCAGGCCCACACTGACCGGCCCATGGATCTGACTCAATTAAAACCGAAGTAAAACCGCAAGACATCATCTTAACTTTCGCTTTTGTCCTGTCTCGTCCACCATTACTCAGTCTGAATCTGACCCAACACCAGATCTGCAAGTACATGTTAGTGGTCCTGATTTTTTTTTTTTAATATTAATTTCTTTTTAATGGACAATAATGCATTGTCACCAATTTTTTAACTCCATTATTGTCAATAGACAATTCCACTTGGCCAATAAGTGGAACTATAGATTATGATAATGGCATTCACTTACATATCGAAACTTCATAGAGCTTATATACATTACAAATGTGCTTGTCTTCTACCAAGCAAGAACACATGGTTGAGATTAAACTAAACAATCAAAATCTAGACAACTCATTGAAAAGAGAATCTAAATCTTCATATACCAATATCATTTTCAATAATCTACAAGCATATACATATCTCACAGTTTTCCGAGTTAAAATTTTCGATTCCTGGAGATTTTGAACTCTTTTATCAGTTATTTAAATACTAATTCACTAATTTACGATTTATACATAAGACGATCTAGTTCAAGTTTTAGCCTGTGACTCCAAATAGTAGGACATTGTGTATAACAACACTCTCCTTTTCTAACTTCGACGACGATAAATTTCTCCGTCAGCCGGAAAAACTCCACGAGGACGACAAAATTACCATTTTGCCCTTCCAATTTGACACCACCGTCTTTCTTGTACACAATCAATCTCTCATCTTCCTCACCCTTCACTACCTCCTCTATCATTTCAATAATCTGTTCGGGTGTTTTGTCGGATACAAATCTTTCACTAGAGATGGATAGATCCGTATACCCACTAAACAATCCGGATAAACTAAACCCGGAGCTAAAAGAGATTATATCAAAAGCATTCAAACACTTCTTCTCATCAAATCCACCAAACTCTTTAAATTCCAAATCTTCATTGAAAATTTTAGCTTCTTTATACCCACCTTTGCAAAACCACGGGTCACGGATAATCTCATCGACAGTGATCCTCCGACCCGGATCCGTTTCCAGCAACCGGTGCAATAACCGGTTTAGATCCGGAGACGTCCATTTGGGGCAACGGAAATCGCCTGTGTAAATCTTCCTATACATAACCATCAAATTCGGGTCATTAAACGGTAAATACCCGGCAATTAAGACGAACAAAACGATGCCGCATGACCAAATGTCAACTTTAGCTCCATCGTATCCTTTCTTGGCTAGAATCTCCGGTGCCACGTAAGCAGGTGTCCCACACAAGGTGTGTAACAACCCGTCGGGTCGGATCTGATCCTTGACCGCACTAAGCCCAAAATCCGAAACTTTCAAGTCCCAATTCTCGTCTAGCAAGAGATTCTCAGGTTTCAAATCCCGATGAAACACTCCACGCGCGTGACAGTAACCGACGGCTGAGATCAGCTGTTGAAAATACCGACGGCTGAGATCTTCACTAAATCTCCCACGCGACACTTTAGCGAAAAGCTCACCTCCTTTAGCGAAATCCATGACGAAGTGGATTTTCGTCTTGGTAGCTAAAACCTCGTGAAGCTTGACAATATGCGGATGACGCAACCGGCGCATGATTTCAATCTCCCGCTTAACGTGCGCCGTCAAACCGTTTTTAACGATTTTCTGTTTGCTGACGGATTTGATCGCCACGCTCTGTCCCGTTTTGACGTTGCGCGCGTGGTAGACTTTAGCGAACGCGCCGCAGCCAATTAGTTTGCCGACTTCGTATTTGCCGAATAAATTCGACGCTTCCGTGGCTTCCGACGCGCTCGCCGCCTTCTGCGGCGGAGGCGACGGCGGAGACATGGAGGAGTTGGGGAAAGTGAGAGATGATTGAAAGAAGTGAAAAGATTGGATTTTTAATGGAGATTTTGTTGGGTTTTTGAAATGGAGACTAAACAGCTTGGAAGTTTTAGCTGTTTCAGTTCTATTTATATATGGATTGTGAATTTGTGAGTTGGTTTTGTTTGTTCCCAAGTCAAATATGATATGATTTATTTATTTTACTTTTTGCATAAGTAACATACACTGGTTTTTAATTTAAAAAATATTTTTAAAAATTGTAATTGGTATAATTACATGAATGATTAAAAGGATTTTAAAATTTTAATGATTGATTTAAATATTTATTTTAATTAAGTTTATATTTATGGTATTATTAAATATTAATATATGTAAATTACACAGTTTTAAATTTAAATGCAAATAAAGAATATTTGAATATAAAACTCATATACATGGTAGTGTGATTTGGGTATGTATAGTGTGAGTAGTTGTTGTTTTTTAAAAAATAATAATTAATTATATTTCATAAGTTAATTTTATTTTAAATATTATGGTAATTTTATTATTTTTGAAATTGAATATTGTTGTTTCTAATTAATGCTAGTCTTTTTTTTTCCACTATTAATTTAATTAATAATATTTTTTTAATTAAAAATTGGTCAAAGATAATTAATTTTTTGCATTTTTTAAAAAAGTAGGATGATATAATGCTATAATATTAATATATATATATATAAAAACAAAAGTTTAACTAAATTTTTTATTTTTAATATAAATTTTTTTTATTTTTAAATTTAATTATATAATATTTATGTTTAATTTTTTTAAACGGATAACATGTTAGGATGAAATAATATTTAAATTATTAATCGGTGTTTCATTTGAATTAGTAAATTGTCTTAATCTACCTACAATTAACTAGTTAAAATCAACCTTTTAAGGAAGTGACTTGTAAATAAAATATATCCATTCATATTTTGTCTTTAGTTATTATTATATTTTTTTAATATAAAATTTCATACCTTTTCCCACCGTCACTATTTATTTAATTATAAAATATATAATGATTTAGATTTTATAGATCTTAAACTATATATTTTAAAAATTAGAATTAAATAACTTTGAAACTTATTTTTAAAAAAAAAATTAAATATCTAAAATATGATATAATAAATATATATGATAAAGTTTCGACAATGAATTAACAAGATGGTCTAATCTAAATAATCATAATTAAGTAGTCTAATCTTAATTTTGCTTTATTGAAAAGTGACATATAAATGGAATTTGTCCATATAAGTTTTGTGGTCGTTTTTCCTTCATGTGGAATTTGATAACTTGTTGAATTTGAATTCTTATGTTACTTTATTTAGCTTCTAAGTGAGATTTGAAAATGAAAGTTTTATTGAATTAATATTAAATATTATTTTTATTTACTTAATAATAAATTAATTTACTTGATTCAAATAACTTGTGCATTGAAGTGAAAGAAACACAAGTTTACAAACTTTACCTTCAATTAAGTCTTTGGAAACTCTATCACGTGTAATGTCGTGTTCATGTGAATTTGAATATGGCAATATTAACTTTAACATGTGAATTTAGAACCTAATTATAAAATAGTTTACAAATTCAAAAATTAAAATACAACTTTTCCACTATTAGATATTTTCACCATACGTTTATCAACTCAAGCCACCTTCCCTTCTTTTATTATTATTATTATTATTATTATTATTATTATTATTATTATTATTTATAACAAATATAATATGTCAAATATGCAAACATAACCAAATATGTCATGGTTCGGAATTATAGTGCAAAACTTATTTAGGATAAATATGAACAGTAGTGGAAATTTAGTTTGAAATTTTGATTTACAGTATACATAAACTACTTTGAAATAAGGATGTTTATTGTAATACTCAAAATGTTAAGATAGTATTAGTCTATATATAAGTATGTAAAAGATAGGTTCTATAGAAGGGAATTTTATAAACATAATTTAAAATTATTTGTGTATTCCTAAAAATCTGAAATTGGACCAGATTTAAATTGAAAGTAGTTTTGAAATGTCGAAATCCTTTTGCGAATATAAATTCGGATTTTATGGTAAATTACCTCTTTTATGGGCTGTTAACTAAATTTTCCATCAAATGTGTAATTACAACATTCAAATCTTCAACCAAATTATTTATACACTTATAAATTTAAAAGAATTACCAAAAACCTAAATTTTAATCGAAAATAGTTTTAAATTAATAGATGTGTAAGGTTATAACAATTATGCAAACCCGTAAGTATATTACATTATTTGTAGTATGTTTTATGTAGTGTTGTATTTGTTTTCTGATGTTATGAGTTGAAATATCAGTAACAATATTTATAGGTCGAAATAGTTGAATTATGTGATATTTATTAGATGTTTCCATTGATCAACTATAAATAAATTTAAATCCAGGAATTACTTTTATAATTTATGTTTGGTGGAAGATTAAATTAAAATTTAATATATATTCGATCGTTAATTGTCAATAAGGATAATCAGATGTAACTATCAATAGAGATAGTAGAGTAATTTAACATTGAAATTGTATTTTCAACTCCGAAAATATTTTTTCATTCTTTTTTTTGAAATTATTTTTAGAATGAATGTAATTTCGAATTATTTTCCAAAAAATACATGCAATTTCCCCTTCAATAGAATCCTGATACTCCTATCTGATAAATGAATGACGATAAATTTTTATATTTTTTTCATTACAATATTTTTAAAGGTTATTTAATTTTCTGTTTCAATAAACCCTCTCTTAATAAAATTACAGATAAAGTATGGAAAGAATAAGAAACACCGCCTTTGGTTTATCATTTTATTGATAAAAGAGAGAAAAAAAATTCAGGACAATAACTTTAATTTATTATGAATAAAAACACTCTTATTGAGATAATAACTTCTATACAAAATGCTAACTTCCATAAAAACCATGGTTGCGAAAGTAGTTCTATCGGACTTAAAATTTTTACTAAAAAAATAAAATTAAAATTAAAATAAAATAGAATAAAATCAATACCATCTAGTGTTGTTTATAATATAATTACAAAGAAAATAATATTGAACCTTCAATAACTCATTCAAACTATATATCTTTACTACATCATATCAAGATAAATCCATTAAAATTTAAATTTTTGTTCAACTAAACGATCATATATAATAAAGAATAACATATAACATATCAAGTGAAGAAAGATGTAACATTTGACACAAGATTTCACGTGTAATAAAGCATGACCACAAAAATAAACATTTATGCATTGAAGTATGTGATATCCCACCTTATAATTGCCACTATCCATATATTAATTATTTTCATTTATTTGCATCATAACAATTCAAACTATCCCCACTTTTACATCAATTATTCAAATGATTTTTTAAATATATATTTATATAAAATAATAATTGATTTTATTATCTGATTTATAAAGTTTATAACATGCTTTGCTTGGTCCCATAAGTTTTAGTTTATGTTTTTAATATCGAACACAATAAGCTTTGCGGCACATAATTTGGTTCCTAACAATTATTAGTTTTAAACATAGTACTTAATTAAAACATAGTAACTATTTTATAAAATTTGAGTGAGCCATATATTATAAATTATGTTTACTAATAAAATATAAATAAATAAATAAAATACGGATTTCAATTTTGAAATCATAATTTTTTATATAATTTTTTAAAACAATTTATAACTAAATATTTTAACTTGTTAAAAACATTTCAATTAGCATTAGACATTTATTAAAATCTATAAAATTTAAAAATTTATATACCTTTTTAGAATTTTTAATTGAAATTTCGAAAAATTTAAAAACTTAGATTAAAATATTTTTCGTAAGTTGGACGATTATATTCAAACTTCAAAAAATTAATAAATTCACTTGAAAAGTTATGCCAACTTCAATCGTCTAAATATATATTATCTAAAAATAAATAATTATTAAATTTATTTATAATTTGTATTGTATTTCTAAATATGGGGTAAAATTCAAGAATGTTTTTTAACCTACTTACCCAAAAATCAAACATTATGTTCAAATTACTAAGCAAAGTATTTCTTACACAATTATTCAAAACCATATTTAAAAATTACAACACAATCACCTCACTATAACTTGAATCAAACCACCACCAATAATTGATGGTTTAAAATTATGTTTCGTTTGTTTATTTTATTTAACATGGAATCCAATATATTCGATGATACATTGTGATACATAATATTATTGAAAAATAAACAATTTAAAATATTTAATATTTTTTGGGAGATTCAATTTGGATGCTTGATAGGGAATATTGTCACTTTGAATAAAAAATAACATTCGTACATATACGATAAGATGTACAATAAATAATCAAATTTTAGTATTTGAAAAATATATATGATATCATTATAGATATGATTTGTTATACTATCTACAAAGACATGTGAGCATGTGTGAAGAATACTACAAACAATTTTAATATTAATTTATTATTATGTTTCTAATTATGAGTGATAATGAAACTACACCATGAGTTTTTGTTCCGTTTGCTAATTAATCATTTAAATTACCACTAATTTATTTTACAAGTTTTTTATTTTTTATTTTTTATATCAATGAAATTTTATTTCATTCATGGTGTATATTTTTGTTAAGATTGTTTCTCAAAGAAAAAACATTCTTTAATGTAGATAAATTAATATTATATATATTATTCTGAAAATTATCAACATTATACAACCACCACTAAATAAGAACCATGTACTATTGAAATTCAATATGGTGGTGATATGTGCTAAGAATATTTTGCTTTAAAATAATAGTTATATATTAATTTCATTCTATAGTTATATGATTATATAAGAAGTCACTGGCTCATATGTCAAAGTTTATATATATATATATATATATATTAAAAATTATAAAAAATGGGTTTTTTCAAAATTTAAAATACAATTATAAGTCTGTTTTGAAAATATAAAAAGACAAATTTATAAAAGTTTAATTTTTATTTTATAGATTAAGTTTTTCAAAATATCAATGAAATTTTTACCATTTACATTCAATTCAGCATGTGAATTATCTCTGGAGTGAAAATCAAAATTTAGTTTTCCAAACTTTTTAAAAATAATATATAATCATATATTAAATTTTTTATGGTCTATAATTTTATTTTTTTTTTTCAATTTTTTATAGTGACTCGTTACTTCAACACATTATTTATAAACGAAAAAATGGTGTAAAATTCACTTGCAATTAACTATAAATTTGGTAAGATTCATTTATTCATTAAACTTCGTATATATGTACAAAATTGTTGCAATCAATTTAATTAATTAATTAATTCAGATATATAAAGAATATTTTTTAAGAAAACAAATTATATGAACGATGGAATTTAGTGGATAAGGATGAGAGAAGATTCAAACAAATCGGCTAAAAGCAATGATTTGTGAACCCCATAAGTAGGGCATATATCATATCACCAAAGGAATCTTCAATATTAAAATGTCTTACAAAAGTTGATAATCACTCATTGAATTTCATGCATTAATAAATAAATAAAATAACAAAATAAATATTTTGAAATATTTTTCTCTTGTATTTAACCAAAATCATATTATATTATATTATATTATATTTATTTGTATGAATTAATCAAAAAATTTAAATACAACTGAAAATGAAACTATATCTATACCTGATAACTTGAAGTTATATATGTCAGTCGTGTAGTTGAAGAACAGCAAATGAAATCACGCAATTGAGACATTTTTTTACACGTTTTGGTATTTTTTACTGTTAAGAAGGCCTAACTCACCCCAAAAAGCTCTCAAGGAGTGAGAATTGTCTCAATTATTATATAGAAACTATTAGCCCTTTAGTTAAGTAATATAGGATTTCACATGTACAAAAATTAAAATTTATTATCGTACATTTTAGTTTTGTTTTGTCGCTACTCTTTTATTCAGTGATTTATCGTTCTTTTTTTTCTTAATCTTAGATAAATATATATATATATAAATATAAAAATGTATTTATATATTTACTGCAAACTTCATTATTGATTAATCAATAATATTAAATTAAAAAATTAACCAAGCTGCCACATTACATGACTATTGGAGAATGAATAAAGTCATGCACGAGATTCACAAAATTCAACAGTGATGACCCTTCCTTCGACCATGTTCTAGAGAACTGTAGTACTTAAATTATTATTATTTAATTATTTGAGTGTGTATTGAATTTGGAATTGAAGTGTTTTAATGAAGAGATATTGAGTCACCGATGTGCCGCGTTGCATGCAATTATAGGCCATTGGAGATACGTTGGAGCTCACTACATTAAAATGGCCTTTTCATTATCCAAAACGTCTTCTTAGATATATATATATATCCATAAAAATGTAACATTGTGGTATAATAATATTTAGGACAATATGATAGTTCGATTAACCATTTAATTTCACATCTTATTCAACCCTTAGCACTTGATTTTATATGAAAAGTTCCATAACCAATTTGAATATATGTAATATTTCATAAACATGACTAGACAAAGTGGTTGTATATTGATTTCATGTTTATAAATAGTGTTTATTTGTATAAATAAGAGCTTAATGTCGGACTAATTTAAAGAAAATTCACTTTTCAAATAGTCTATCCACGTGTGTTTGGAGTTAGTGGTTTGGGTAACGTTTAATAATTTAGTAATTTATAAAAATAAATATTTGATAATACGATTAATGGTGTTAGCAATTCAAATAGAAATCTTGCAGACCAAACTACGCCTGAAACCGTTGTTTTGAAACTGTCAAAACACTCTTTAAAATGATCAGGAAGGTATTTTATTAAATTAATTTTTTATTTTATATTTAACTACTGAAGTAGTTATTACAATTGCTACCTTCACAATTACTCCACTACCTGTTTCAAATAGTAAACTGCTACCATTATTCAAAAGGGCAACACCAAACATAATTTTAATATTAAAATTTATTGATTGAGATTCGTACCATTTTAATATATATATATATATATATATTTAAGATTCATATAGCCTTTATAATTTTAGTTATTACCACATACATCTAGCTATAGTTTAACTATAAATAAAATTTATAAAATCTGGAAAAAAAAAAGTAAAACAACTAATTTTAATAGCTAACATCAAATATAATTTAATTTTATAATTTTATCTCCTTTTTAATATATTTTAACAATAAATAAATATTTTAAATGAGTTAGAGGATTTTTTTCTAAAACTAAAAATTGAATACAATGAAATAATCAGAATATCTATAAATAATACATTTATTTTAAAAAATGAATTTCTTGAATAATAATTTAATACATAGTTCAACTATCGTTAGAAATAGATGAGACAGAATAGCACCAACCAGAGTAAAAACAGAACAACAAAGTATGGAAAGTAGAAAGAGACACGTAGATTTAACGTGGTTCGGCGATGTGCCTACTCCACGAAAGAAGAGAATAACAATCCACTAATGATCAAAGGGATTATAAGATATCACACAAAATAGTCACAAAAGGCTACACTCAAATCCCACAACCCAAAACACCCAAACTAAAACCCTAACTCACGAATGTGTTTCCCACCCTCACAGTGTGTAATTCTCTTTAAAACTGGATATTTTGTTATTTGTGAGACGCCTCTATTTATAGTGATCACAAAACCCACTTTTCCAATAGTTTATTTCTAATAAGAAAAAATAAACCATAACAATTGGAAAAAATAAATCTTCTCAAATTAGAAAAACTAGCAAAATAGGAAATAGATAAAAAACCAAAATAAAAATTCCTTTAGAAATTCAATTTCTAGTGAATCAAGTTTAGGATTGTTTACAATTGAACGCATTCTACCAACTATTGCACATTCCACCATATTATATACATTTTTACAAAAAACAAAATTCACACTAAAACCACGTAACACAAACCCTATCGTCACCACCTTCTAAACAAGGCAACAATCACAACGAACCCAACTTCACTAATCACTCAATAAACTAAATCTACACACAACAAATCAAATCAATTACGTAATCGACGTTTAAATCTAATCCATATAATATTCGATTGAAATCGTGTCACCTTTGCAATACCTTTTAAGTCAATTTTGTAATTTTATTATATGACTTCATTTTTGTAACCGAACACTTGTCCCCATCTAACTTGTTATGTTTGTGATGTCATCAGTTTGATCTTCTAGAAGTTTTTTGTATTAATTTGTGTTTTGTAGTGATTAATTTGGGTTAGGTTGTTAGTTAAGTTAATATAAAATATTATGAGTTGGTTTAATGGATTGTGAATCTATTTGTCCTATCAAAATTCAATATTTGATTTGGTTTGGTTTTTTTTGGGTGTCTTTATTTGTTGCTATGTTAATTTATCGATCAAATGTGCATTGGGTGAATACATATTACTACTTCAAATTAATGCATAACAACAAATATTTATAAAATATATTTGATATATAAATTATTATTTGTAAAATATTTTATTTAATTGTTTTTTTTTAATATTTATAGTAACAATAACACTTCGATATACATGATAATTCAACGTTTAATATTATTATTAACTATCAAACTAGTTTTAGTTGTATTAAAATATTAAAAAATAAATAAATTAAAACAAATTAATTAAACATAATTATTTATTTGAATTTGTTTAATTATTTCAAATGGTAAACTTTTATTTAATTATGAACCACAAATTCAAATGACATGGATATATAGATAAACTAATGAGAAAATTTATATAATTCTCCTACTCGTATTTGAGTATATTTGGCATTAGATTTTTTATTAAATGTTAGATCAGCGTTTCAGATAACGTTAACAGTTAGCTACTAGATTAAATTTTAATTTATCTGTAAAGTTAATTGTTAAATTGAATGTTTGGTATCAATTTTATTTTTTAAATTAGTTGTTATGTATAAAATTACTTAAATTTATTATAAATATAAATATAATTCAGAATATAATGATATAATTAATTATAAAATAAAGGTTAATAAAATAAATTTTTGGGTTAAAAGCTATATTTGATAGCTTTTTTAAACACTATCTTAAACGCAAATCAAAACGCAAAACGCTAATTGAAACGTTGTTACCAAATAAGCATTTTTTGAAAAAACTAATATATGATCTAAACGCTAATCGAAAAGCTTTCCCAAACACACACTTTCTCTACGATCTTGAGTTGATTTCTATAGCTTGAGATAATAGAATAAGTGTTATTTATTTTTATTTTAAAACAACAAAAAACAAAAATAAGTAAATAAAAGAGATACGAGAGAATGAAGGGTGAAATGAGACTCAAATAAATTAGTTTAGACATGGGTCTGATGTTTGTAAGCCCAAATAATTGGGTTGGGCCGATCCATCATTAAACTGGGCTCATTTGGACCGAACCAATTCAAATACAATCTGGCCCATTTCAACATATATCCCATCTAAAATTCTAGACCAAGGCCCATTCTCATTGTAGTTCTTAAATCAAACTTCTATTTCCCGATCAATATTAAATTCCAATCAACATTCAATAAACCAAAACGTCTAAAAATTGCTACAAACAAATTCAATTCTTGACAATTAATTCTTGCTTTGGCTTAAAGCATAACTATTTGAATAAAATTGAATGGTAAAATTGGGAAGTGATTAAAAAAGGAAAATGACAAAATTGTGGTTTTAATGAAAGAATTAGGTATTGAGCCATTAGTTAACATTGTGTGTTTAGAGTTTGATATCTATCAAAATCACTCGAGTCAATTAGAAGAATCGTGATTAACAATATGGTTTGGTTGGTGGATATGACTAAAGACAAAACAACACATACGAAATTAGGGTACAACACATTGGCCCAACATGTCTTATTGTTATTATTAATCATTGAGTTGGTTTATTATCACTAACACCAACAAACCCTAATTTTTATTTTCTTTATCATCATAATTATCATTTATCATAATTAAGTCATGCATTTATAAGGCCAACTTCCACATTTTATGATCCATTTTATTGTTAAAAGAATTGCCAAACTTCTTTTATCTTTATTTTTTAATATGATTTGAATTCAGAAATAAATCCAAAAATTACAATTTCGAAATGAATTACTATATATATTTTTAAAACATTACATATTAGACCAACTAAATAATAAATAATTATTTAGAATATTTCACTCATTATTTTAATTTTCAGTTTAAATTAATAATTTATAAATATTTAATTTATCTAAATTTTTAGTTTAATTGGAATATATTTACTAATTGTTAAATTCTATATTTTAATAAATAATTTACGATTTTTTTTCTTCGAAAATTTTAATTTTAAAGTGAATAACTTATGATGTTTGGAATACAAATTCAAAGCTAGGGGTTTCCAAGGTTGGTTGATCAACTAAATAGTAAAATGATTGATTCAACATGCAATATAAGATGATATAAAATATATTAAATTTATTTTATTTTTTTTTTTAAAGAAGGAAATATGATGTGTAAGTGAGACAAGATTTGTTGGACAGATAAGACATGTACAAGTGTAAATCTTATCCATTTAAGCCAAATTTATCTATAAATAGCATATACATGACAATGACATTAAACACATTTTTCACTTCAACACATTGTCAAATCCATAGATTTACTCACTTACAATCTACCACCAATTTTCACTTTATTTTACACAATTTTGTGTTAGTTCACACATCTATTTTTTTTTTTTTTAAATTAATTAGGTGGGTGGTGATGGATATATATATATATATATATATTCTAATAAAAAGTGATTAATTCAGAATAAATTCTGCACAACAATAATAATCAAATGGGTGGAGAGGCATATATCAACAAATTCAAAGCATAATAATTGGTGTTTGTTAAGAAGATATATTTAAATAATATTTTATTAAATATGATATGATTTCCTTTTGTGAAAAGAGAATAAAAAAAAGTGAAATTAAACACCCTGGCTTGGTGGTTTGAGTATTTATATATACATAAAAAGAAACATGAAATAATGCATGAATTTTTTAGTCCACCTATTGTGTTGATCATGACATATCAATCCACCAAGTCCCCAACCACCTTTCACCTAATATAATTTTTATTATATAGTTTTTATATATATATATAATACATATTTGTTATAGGGTTGATTATATCTTTATAAGACTTGTTCCATAATTAAAATCTGGTATTTGAATAGTTATTTTGGGATAATATATTATTATTATTATTATTATTATTATTATTATTATTATTATTATTTTTTTTAGTAGTGCATACCAGTTCACATTTTCAACATAGTTCGGGCAATTAAAATAAGGTTAGCGAGTTTTGTTTTATTATGCACACAGTCACGCCGGCTTATCATTATCATCTTAATTTTATCTACACGACTTCATCAAACTATTCTTATAATATTCTTCTTAATCATAATTACTATAGTCATAATCATTATAATAATCACGTAATTAAACTCTTAATCCACATTTTATTACCTAGTAAACCGCTTGCCTGTATTATTCGAATATTTTATTTTATAAAAAAAAAAAAACACGGTCAAAATAACAGTCAATGAAAAAAACAAGTCAAAAACCAACAAACCAAATTGTATATATAAATAAATAATTAAAATAAAATTAATTAAAACAAAACAAACCAAACCAACCAACCAAGCTATCTATCTTTTCTCTTAATTTTGTTTTTAGTCTTAACAACTCCGCCAATACAAAATCACATCGACACATATACAAACGCACACACAAAACACTCTAATTGAATTGAACCACCGTGTATGGCGGTTTCACCACCACAGATTTTCCCGGTGAGAAAGCGGCGGCCGTCGGCGGGAGCATTCATATCACCGAAGCTCTCAGACATGAATCTCGTCGAGTCGCTTCTTATACTCTCTCAAGAAATATCGTCGCTAAAACCGTTTGAGTTTCTGTTGAAACGGAACTCCGTTTCGATAATTCGTAAAATCAAACTCATCGGAGTTTTCTTCGAGGAGATTCGAAGCAGTGAGGTAATTTTATTCTCTCCGTCGACGATTCTCTGTTTAGATGAAATGTACATACTCCTTCAACGAATCAAGACGCTTCTAGAAGATTGTTACTCCGGAGCTAAGATGTGGCTGCTGATGCAAATCGAAACGGTAGCGAATCTGTTTCACGAATTGACGATGGATTTGTCGACGCTTCTCGATATAATTCCGTTAACAGAGCTTGAGTTGAGTCAGGACGTGATCGAAATCGTGGTTTTGGTTAGGAATCAGTGTAGTCAACAGTCGCGTGAAGTTGTGAAATTACGAAACTGTCCTTTTCTGTTAGATCTGAAAGATTATAATCTCAGACTTGAGGTTTTGAATATGCTTGATGGAATCAAACGAGAAGTCGTGCCGGAAGAGTCGAGATTAGAAGAGATTTTTCAATCGTTAGGTTTGAGAGACTCGTTGTGTTGTAAAGAAGAGATCGAGAGTCTTGAAGACGAAATACAGAATCAAACAGATCAGAAATCGAAGTTTCAGCTCGTCGCGTTGGTCGGTTTAGTCCGGTACGGGAAGTGTGTGTTGTTCGGCGCGTCGTCGCAGAAATCGGAATCGCGGAGGAGGAGGAAGAAATCGGCGTCGGAGGTTAATATTCCGGCGGATTTCCGTTGTCCGATCAGTTTGGAAATGATGCGGGACCCGGTTGTGGTGTCAACAGGTCAGACGTACGATCGTGAATCGATATTGGTGTGGATTGAATCTGGACACAACACGTGTCCCAAAACAGGTCAGACACTGGCCCACACGAATTTGGTAACTAACGCGGCTTTGAAGAACTTAATCGCTATGTGGTGCCGCGATCAGAAAATACCATTCGAAGTAGCGTCGCCGTCAAGTAACGAGAAAGTGAAAGTGGGGACAAATAAAGCTGCTTTGGAAGCTACGAAGATGACAGCGTCGTTTTTAATTAATAAAATCTCCACGTCGTTATCACTTGAGGCGGCTAACGACGCCGTTTATGAGCTTCGTGTTTTAGCCAAAACAGATTCTGATAGTCGTGTTTGTATAGCCGAAGCTGGAGCGATACCTTTGTTAGTACGTTACTTAGGTTCGGATACTGGTTCGAGTCTACCGAACCTACAAGTCAACGCCGTTACAACGATTTTAAATTTGTCCATATTGGAAGCGAATAAAATCAGGATAATGGAAACTGACGGCGCGTTAAACGGCGTTATCGAGGTGTTACGATCGGGTGCCACGTGGGAAGCGAAAGGAAATGCGGCCGCCACTGTTTTCAGTCTATCAGGTGTGCATGAGCATAGGAAGAGATTGGGGAGAAAGACACGTGTCTTACGTGGATTGATCGATTTGGCAAACGAGGGACCCACGGGAACTAAAAGAGACGCTTTGGTAGCGATTTTGAATTTGGCGGGAGATAGGGAGACGGTTGGGAAGTTAATAGACGCGGGAATAATGGAAACGGTTGGGAAGTTAATAGAGACGCTGCCGGAGGAGGCGGTGACGATTCTGGAGACGGTGGTGAAACGTGGAGGAGTTGTGGCGGTGGCGGCTGCTGCGGCTTATAATGCTGTGAGGAAATTGGGGGTTTTGTTGAGAGAAGGTTCGGATACAGCTAGAGAAAGCGCGGCGGCTAGTTTGGTGACTATTTGTAGAAAAGGTGGGTCGGAGATGGTGGCGGAGCTGGCGGCGACTCCGGGAATTGAGAGGATGATTTGGGAATTGATGGAGGCCGGAAGTCCTAGAGCGCGGCGGAAGGCCGCCACGCTTTTGAGGATTTTGAGAAGATGGGCTGCCGGTTTGGATGGCTATAGATCAACGGCTACTGCTACTAGAACTAGTGTCACCACTTCTTCATCAAGAATAGTGTTGCCAAATTAATTAAAATTTATTTTATTTTTTAAAATGTAATTTTATTCAATTGTAAATTATAGACCTATAATAGACTTCTTTAGATTTTCATTTACTTTGTAATTATTGTAAATTAAAAAAAATATATTTAAAAAAAATCAAGAAGACTTGGTACAATGTGTGTTTGTTTTGTTGGCCATCGATGTGAGAACAAGGGTGAATGTAGAGTTGTGTTTGGATTTTGTATCTAGAGGCGGCTTTTAAGCATTTGACTTTACAATTTGAAAGTCAAACATCGCTACTTGTGTAAAAGTCAACATAGTATATATACACAATTTGGGTCTAAGCATTTGTCCAAATGGGCTTATTGGGCTTATTGTTCTGGCCCAATTAAATAAGACCACCTACCAAACAAAGACATCAGACTCGCATTTCGACACTACCAGATAAATGTATCAATCAACATTTTTGACTTATTATCACTACATAACAACAATTACAATAACATGCAACAATCTAGTATCAACACCATCATCAAAACAAAACAAAATAATATTGATTTGGTCCCAACATCACCACTACAACCAAAAACACCTTTCACTACCTTTTCATGGTTGGATTTCTGATCCAATTCATAGAAACACACCATTCACTCAATTTTGGGGACCATTTTCAGATCCAGCTAAGGCCCATCTCACCTTTAACATTTATCATCACAACACAAGCAATACATATCCATATACATATATACATATATACACACACATATCTCCACACCAATTAGCAATCAACAACATGTATATATATACTCATACATGCACATGATTCACAATCAAAATAATTTCTTTTGGCTTTTGTTATGGCTTTTGCTGGCTTCTTTTCTTATATATAAGGAATTATTATCTTATTAAATTAAAAGCTTAGAAAAAAGCAAAAGCATTGAAAGAGCTTTTTGGTAGTGTGTTCATTTGGACCACATTGAAGTTTCTATGTTGATACATAATGTTAAGTGACAAAGTGCTTTGCCAATTGAAAAATCTGCTTTGTGTTGCTTTTTTATAATTTCTTCTTAATTGGGTTGGTTTGGTTGGTTCTTTATATCATGAAAAAAGAAAAAAGCAATTTCTATGAATCAAAAGTGACTTGGCTAATACAATAAAAATAATGAAATTATTTAATTATTATTTTTTGAAATTGAAAATGTTACAATAAATTTAAAGCTGCACCTGAATTGAATGGTAACAACAGGTTCTGAATCACTATGTATACATAAACATAATAATTGTGGTGTTATTGCATGAACCAATCAGATGGTCAACGTGAATGCCACGTGTACATAACATTTGTAAGAAAAAATCATTATATATATCACTGATTATTAATTAATCAAAAATTAACGCTAATTCACTTAGTTAGGTTAAGTGGTTTTGCTTTATTTAATTTAATAAAACAAATTTTCATATATTTGTGGACCCCACATGTCCCTACACCAAACCAAAATCTAATATAAATCTATGGCCTTTTTAATTCATCACTGTCTTCCACACTCTGCACAAAAAGTCTTCTAAAGAGAAAACAGAGTCTCTGTTTGTGTTCGTCTTTTGTATACATAGTAGCATTAAATATAATATATATATATATATATATATATATATTATAATCTACATTTCTGAGAAAGAGAGAATTGAATTGTTTGTGGTGTTTCAATGGGTAATTACAGATTCAGATTATCTGATATGATGCCAAATGCGTGGTTCTACAAGCTCAGAGACATGAACAGAGCAAGAAACCACCATGCCACCGTCGTCACCGCCGCCGGAGTCTCGACGAAGAAGGCAAACCAGAAGAAGAAACCCATTTCGCCAAACGTAACAAATCACACACAAACGCAAATCAAAATCCAACCAAACCTGCAAATTTATCCCAGAAAGTCGTATTATTTCACCAGAGAGCTCGCAGAACAGAGTGAAGCGAAATTGTTGAATTCTCCTTCGAGAGCGAAATCGACCGACGACCCATTTGGTGTAGAGCCGCCGCGAAGGTCTTCCAAGCAAAGGAGGATAAAAAGGAGAGGTGCAAAGTCCGGTGGTGGAAAACTTGTTACCTCCTCTGTTTCCGCTGGGTGTAATTGCAGAGCAACGATATGGAAAACAGAGTTGGATTGCGACGATGAGTTTAGGTCCGATGGGACTTTGGTTCCTGACTCATTTGATCAATTGGTGTCCAAAACAACAACAAAAGATATCGTCATCGATTCCATATCAGATCTTCACCTCCCACCGATCATAACCAAACCAGTCAAAACCCCAGAACAAATCTCAAAACCCACCATCACACAAAAACAGAGCGTGAAAAAACAGAGCAATGTGAAACAGAGCATGAGTCCAGGAGTGAAGCTGAGAGTGAATTCACCGAAAATCGGGACTAAAAAGATGATGATTCAAGGAAGACGAAGCACGTCATCAAGCTCGAGCTCTTCTTCAAGAAGGAGCAATTTGTCTGATAGTTTCGCTGTTGTGAAGTCATCTTTTGATCCTCAGAGAGATTTCAGAGAGTCGATGGTGGAGATGATTGTGGAGAATAACATCAAAGCTTCAAAGGATTTGGAGGAATTGCTTGCTTGTTATCTGTCTTTAAATTCTGATGAGTATCATGATTTGATCATCAAGGTTTTCAAGCAAATCTGGTTTGATTTGACACAGGTTCAATTCAAGTAATTGGTAATGATTATGTTTTTATTATATGGTGTGTGTATGCATGTATTTGTATATAATTCATAAACTTTTATTTTTGTTTATGTTGTTTATTAAGGTTTAAGTTTTCTTAGATTATAAGTATAGTATAAGTTCATAAGTTTCAAGAGACTTTAGAGGACAAATTTGCTTACAAGACAAGAGCATTCAAAGTGTTGTTTTACTAGTTATGTTATGTTTTTATGAACTGAGTTTATATCACTTCATCCAAAAGAAACTAGAAAGGACATGAATCTGTGTCTAAAGTACTTCCATGGTTTGTGACCAAACATGGAAATATATGGCAAATGTATGTTTGGAATTGATTATTTTTTTTTCTCTGTGCACTCTCGTGTAAAAATCAGTACATCTGCAGGTGCACAGAAAGAAATCAATACATCTAGAAAATATTTTTTAAATTAAATTTTTTTAATAATTATTTAAATATAATTTAAAATAGTTGATGTGAGTCAAAAGACCGTTTGGTAAATAAATTCTATTTGAAATAATTTATATTTTTAATTTTGGATAGTAGGAATATAAACATCGGTGTAAAAACACCATGTTATTTCCTTTCATAAAAACTCTTTTTATGTAGACGCATTTATAAATTTCTATCCAAACATTACTCAAAAGTGCTTTTAAATTCATGAATCTATAAAATTATTCATATAAACTATAGTAAATAGGATAATAGTGCCTTGCAGAAAAATGATTTTTACCTCTTTTTTTTATTACGGAAAATCATAAATCAAAAGCAGAAATAATCTAAATAAGTACGAGACCTGAAACTGACAGTTTCTTCTCTCAATTTCACATTAAAGAAAAAGACTCAAACTCTCTAGGCTATATATTCCAGCTTTTTAAAAAAAAAAAGTTGACAAAATTCAAATTCCTTTCACAATTATGCAACTACAAAAGCCTGTATGTAAAAAATGTACATGTTTTCACTTTAAAGTTGAAAATTGATGTCTTGAAAAAGCTAATAAAGTTACTTCGAAAGCTTCAAAAGCCATTAAGTACAGAAGAGAAATTTCAAATTTTGTTCATATGCGTACAATTATTACATGTTCTAGAATTGGTTTATAGTTCTATTTTTAATTGCAGAACATGAAAGTTCAAATGTCAAACTCATCAATCAAAAGCTTCAGCTTTATTTTAACTTAAAACAAGTTTTGTCTGGTTTTGAGACAAGAAGTTGAAGTTCTGATATACCTACCATGTAATGAAATCATAGATAAAAGATTACATTGTCTTAAGTCAAATTTAATTAACTTTTTAGCTGTAAGTTGATGACTTGAATTTATATTAGAATTTAATTTTGGTTATTGGGATAAGGTAACATTGAATAGTGTAGTGTATTGAATAGAGAGAATCTGATATAACTTTAAAAACATTATTGATGATCAGATAGTTGAAGATTTAAAAATGTCTGTGTATACGAACTAAGTATTTATGATTTTGATAATGTGCAGAGACATAAACGTGTACATTTGGAAGCAATCAGCCGCAGAAAACATGTAACAACTCATCAAGAACCGGTGGATTTTTTATTGTCAAATATTCACATTCATGCATGTATTTAATTTATAGGTATAAATATAAATAGATAGATAATAGACCGTGTTTGGATATAAAGACTTTTAACTTTTGATTTTTATTTTTAAAAGCTGTTTTAAATGGTAATTGGATAACTGAAGTGTTTATATTCATTCTTTAATAGTATTTTCTTAGAAATTTTAAAGAACTGTTTGAGATGTTTATATTTTTGACTTCTAACATGATCATGAAGAAGGGTTGAAGCACTATTTTCAAAGTATCATCTCATCTACCGTTAATGAAAACACTTTACTAGAAATAAAGTTTGTTTGGAAGAATTGTGTTTTCGACTTTTAATATTAGAAGAAGAGAAGTATAAATACTTTTATAAAAGCATCATCTCAATTCAATTTCTTTCCTTAAAAGTATTTTTTCAATTTATAAACACTTTTAAATTTCTATCCAAATAGTAAGTGCTTTCAAATTTAAAAAGAATTAATTGTAATTATATCCCCTTAACGATGATAATTTCCGTACAAATAAATATTTTGGTATTAATACACACTCATATTCCTTATTCAATAATAAAATCTTGTTTAATTATTAAATTTATCAATGAAATTTATAATTCTGAATACATGTTCATTTAAAGTTAATTTTACTTTTTATTTTCACTAATTTTTATAGAAAGAAGTGTGATTAAATATAAATATACCTATATAAACCATTTTAAACAGGCTTATAAATACTTATGAATTTCTATTTAAAAATAATTTTAAATTTTTAAAATCGTAAAAATACTTATATCAATCATCTAAATAGAACCTAATTCTTTAAATGGCTTCTACCCTCTTCTTGTACTAGCCAAAAATTCAAAATAATATCTGCCCATCTCAATATATACAGTATACCATTATACATATATAAACCAAAATACAAAATATAAGACTATAAAAATCAAAATAACCTTAATAACCAAAATGAAGTGTCGGCTACAAAACACAAGCAGAAACAAAGTCAAAAACGTTAATAATAATAAAAAATAAAAGAAAGAAGACATGATCAAGCAACAGCAATCCGCAGAATCTGGGTTTTGCTTTGGTTAGAGACTGATTATTATCATCTCTGTGTCTCATCTACCAATCTAACTCACAACACATATGTTACATATATAAATAGTAACCTAATATAATTGTCCCGTGTATGAACAGTAGTCTATGTATACAAAATTTGTCTTCTATGTTTAGACATCATGTGGTAGATACATAGCCTATTGTTTCTCTTATTGTTTTTGTTCAATTTGAATTGTTATATACTGTATATTCTACTGTTTATAGACTGTTCTTGGTCTTGTTTCAAGATTCTCTCTATACACCTTATTTAAATTTCACTATATAACTAACAAATATAGAGCCACTAAATTTTAGTGGCAACTAACAAAATTTGGCTTACCATTAGTCTAGAACACATGAATTTTCGGAATATCACTGTGAATTATATGTGTATGTTCGATTTACTAACACATCTGGACTTAATCCAATGCAAATACGAACTTTCGAAAATATCACTGTTGGTTATATGGGTAACTTACCCACATATACGTGAATAATTGGACTAAGTCCAGTGAAAATGTGAACTTTCAGAATATTTCTGATAGTTATATATGTATATTTCGAATCATGAAAAAAACATAACATAAAAATCTGGCTTTTCAATACCGAAGGGTTAATTTAATTTTTAAATTTTTAAATTTTGATTTTGAAAATTAATTTAAAAAATATAATCAAATTTGAAAGCTGCTGAGACCATTAGGTCTACCATAGACCTCATTTAAAATTCACTATGTTATTGATGGGTCACATAATCATATAGAGCCACTAAAATTTTAGTGGCAACATAACAAAATTTGGCTTTCCAATAAAACTATTGCAATAGAAAAATAAAGCTTCCTATAAGTTGACTTTAAGTAAATAGTTTTATGTGCAGAAGAAATTATATATATAACACCAAACAAATACAATCTATTTTTTGACTCGATTGAAAATGCTGCTACAGTTTATATACAGAAGAAAACAAACCCAGAAAATAATACATAAAATGTCAAGTCACATCTAAAATCACTCAAAATCTCATCATAAGGTAATAATGTGTAGTACATTCATCAAAAGATACAAAATGTTACACTTGCACAAGCATATTCATCCATACACATATATATATTTGAAATATTCCTTAAAAAAAAAAAGAAAATTGGAACAAACTCCCAATTTTAAAATAATGTAAAAATAAATAAATAAATAAATTTTTAAAAATAATTCGAAAAATATCTAAAAACTTTTTTTTTAAAACCGTGTTTCCATATAATTTATTCTAATTTATATTAATTGAGATGTATTTAGAGTATGTCTAGCATTAGATTTTGAATTAATAATTATATTAACGTTTCAGATAATGCTAATAGATTAGATTTTAAAATAAAGGTTAAGTTAGTCGTTTTGTATTAATTTTAATTTTAAATTAGCTGTTAAATATAAATTTATTAAAAGTTTTTATAGATATAAATATAATTAAAAAATAATATAATTAATTATAAAAAAATTAATAAAATAAATTGAAAATTATTTTTATCATTAACGCTATCTTAAACGTTAATTGATATACTAATTGTTATTTTAAATACGATTATAAAACATATTTTTTCAAAAATTAATTTATAATCTAAATATTATCCGAAAATCTTTTCCAAATACGTATTTAGTGTTTTGGGTTAATTGGAATATATATATATATATATATATATTTATAGCTCTTTCAGTATATTTTTAAAAAAATATTAAAAAACTGTTTCATTTTTATTTTTAATACAGCAAGACTCTTTCTGAGAAACTGAAAATTTTTAATAGAACACAAAAGCTCAATGAGCTGGAAAAATAATTTTACAATCAAAGTAATAAAAATTATGAGAAATTATACTGAAAACGTCGACTCACCTTAAAAATTTATTTTGCAGATAGAAATTTGAGATATTTTCCAATTATTTTTAGACAGTGGAGGTTGTTTAATATATATATATATAAATGATAAGTTGCATGGCATGGAAATTGGAAGACAAAAGAAGAGGGGAGAAGTGTTAAAAAGTCAAAGAAGTGCACGAGGGGAGAGGGAGACAAAAATCTTTGGGAATCTAAAAGCAAATAATAGATAGTCACACACGGGTGCTTTGTAATTGAAAATGTAGTTTTGTTTTGGTTAATAAGTGGGTCTGTTCTCTAGTTACTTTAGCTCTATTTTATGGTCCTACATTATGTGTCCCAATTTTGGTTTGAAAATGACTTTATTAAGGGACAATCTTCTCTTTCTCTAGGTCTATGTATGGTTTTCATGCTTGTTACTCATTTACCATTCAAATAGTTGTTTAGAAATCCATCAAATTAAAACAATAATTGGAGAGTTGGGGAAGGTCAATTCAAGAAGGGTGAATAGGGACCAAATAAAAACAACAAAACTTTAATATTAAATCCACACCATATCAAGTTGCCATCATCAAATAAACCACCACACCCATCCATCACTCTCTATTTGACTAATGAAATTCCCTTTCCCATTTATATCAATTCATATCTCATTTTTCCTCCATCAACTGTCTTCTACATTATCTGCAATAATCTCTTAAATCAAGGGATTCTGATTCAATCCATTGTCTGTGATTAGAAATTAAAAAAAATAGATTTTAGGGTCTGTTTGGATAGACTGACTTTTGTCTTCTGACTTCTGAAAACTATTTTGGTGTTTGGGTAATTGGTAAAAGTGCTTCTGTCCATCCAGAAGCTTTTCCATATAAAATAAAAAATATTAACTTCCTAAAAATGGCTTCCACTTCTCTTCTCCTACGACCATAAGGAATTCCAAACTGCCCAAAGTATTGTATGCATGACTATTGAAAAGCTGCACCACCAACAGAGATGTGAAATTGAGTAGAAGTGACCCTAGACTACTCAATAGGCAATTAATGGAAATGTTTGAAAGCAAGTGGACTATAGCAAGATTAGATTGTGTGATTGATGTCATTCAATAGATCCATTCAAATCTTGTGTCCTTTATAATAAATATAGATACCCTTTTATTTATGTTTGTTAAATTTAATTGTATTTGAAATAGTATTTAGATTGAGTGGAAGGAAATGGAATAGTGAGGTTTTGGAATATTTGTCTGAGGGATTTAATTTCAGGATCTGTATTTTTGTCAAGTCTCTGTGTAGACAAATTGACATGTCAACTACATGTATATTTTCTCAGATTTGTTTCATGCATTTGTTGAAAATAATTAAGAAAGACAAAGTTAATCACTAGTTACAGTTATCAAAATATGTTAGTTAATAAATCACATCACTGGACAAAAGTCAAGCAATTGGGCTTGACTATAAGCCCGATAGTTTCCACAATTGAGCCTAGAAGAAGCCCAAAACTTTTATTGAATAAAACATCGATACAGCAAATACATGTCTTCTACTTTCAAATCTCTAGATTGGATTTTAACTTTCTGATCGTCTCTGAATAACTGTTGGAGGAGATTTTGATCTTCAAATATGAACTTTTTAAAAATGACTTCTACAAGTGGAAGTGAAAAAACTAATACAATTCTAGACAAACACTCAATATTAATCAAATCACACCGTTTTATTGATTTGAACAGCTTTTTTCCCTAAAAGTACTTTATAAGCTCTTCCGACACCATTCAAACTATCTTCTAAACGAATGACTCAAAATTCAGTCTATCCAAACAATCACGACTACATTTACCATCACTCAATCTCCAAATTCCTGAGTCAATCAATCACAAACTATACACTCAGCATAGCCAAATCACTCTAGAAAAACCAATCAAACTCAAACTCAAACTCAACAAAATCTAGACCAAAGTAAGTCCAAAATGTGATACGACAAACACAAGAAAACACCAATCAGAATCTGATCAGTTATAGATAAAAATTTCTTGTTTCTCTGTACAAAACCAGGCTTCATTGTCAAAGCTGGACAAGGACACCTAAGCTCAATTGAAAAATCAGCTTCAAGTGCAGGTTGTCTCATAATTTCACCAAACACACATTTATAATCTCCAAGACTCCACTCCTGTTCAACACCATTCTCAATCAAAATCAACCAAATTTCGCAACAATAACAACTCAATCAAATCATAAACTTATATGTTATGTTATATCTTTACCTCAAGCTGTTTACCAATGGTGACAATGATGGATCCAGGACCTGCAACAAAGGAAAACACACCTTGCTGTGATTGAACATAGAATCTACAAAGCTTGGTGGGGAGATGGAGACCGAAAAGATGATCGAGAGAATTCTTGTGCTTCTCTTGGATTGGATTCGAATCGTGTTGGTCCATAACGTGGTGATTGAACTTGATGATGCTGAGAATATTTTCTCTGTTGCTTCTTTTTACATATTGCTTGCTTCCCAAGCTTTCTACAAGTACCTTTCTTACTTCATCTGCTATTGTATCTAGCTTGCTTCCTACACACCCCATCTTCTCGCTTCACATTTCACCCAACATATAACATCAATTAATTCCAATCAATTTCAGTATCAATCTATGTAATAGAAGCTTCATAGATTTTTTTCTTTTTTCAACATTTCAAAATATTAGTTTATCCTTTATATATACAGAGTCATTTGTCATTTGAAATTATGAAAAATGGGATTTTGACCATTGTTGTTAATTTAGACCCTCCTATATACCGGTAGCCTATTTAGAATAACTCGTAACTTCTAAACTAGAAAAAGAAAGGAAGTGGAAGCACTTTTGACCTTATTTACTTTCATTAAAAGCATATTTTAAGTCTCAAAATGTTTCTGAATTTTATTCCGTCAGTTTAGATAGATTGAATTTTGACTTCTACTAGTTGTTTAAGATGATATTAAATAACTGATTTCTAATTCTTTTATTTTACGCTCAGAAGTTAAACCCTTACAAATTAGAAAAATATTTATATAAACCATTTCAAACGGATTTCATATCACTGCTATCATTTTCGAATAATTAACCATTTTGTGATAAAATTTAAATATAAATCTGAATTCCAACTCAATTGAAATTAAATTAATTGATATTAAGAATTTCGGTTCGAGTTTGATAAGATTCTGATTGAATTGGAATAATTATTCCAGCTTGGACCGAATTCAAATAACGGAAGAGACTTAATAATCAAATGGAATTTCTTGGGTCAAAATCACCACACACAAAATTCAGGGTCAAAATGGTCATTACGTAATAACGGATATGTATACATACCTGAAGCTGAGAAACAATTCAGGCCCGATATATTTCCGGGCCCGATCCATGAGCTCCAAGTCGGACCGAACCCAAACAATCTCCTCCTTATTATCATTCGGTCCACCGGAGTTAATCCCCCGGCCGGTGTCTCGATTCTCGAGAATTTCAAAAACCTTCTTCCCTTCATTCTCCAACATCAAAAGCTCCTCTTCACCGATTCCATGCGCCTGGATTCTAAAAACTCCGATTTCGCGCGCGGCTTCCAAAATCCGATTTAGCGATTGAGACGATCGGGAGATTAGGGACTGGAGGTCGATGTGATCGGGGACTCGGTTTTTGTCGATACGTTGAGTTGGTAGGATCTGTGAATCGGGTAATGCGAGTGAGGGAACGTTTAAGGAATTTTCGAGGTACTCGGAGAGAAAGTAATCGGCGGCGGAGCGAGATCCGGCGGCGGTTGGGATTGGTGATGGTGGTGGCGCGAGGATGTTGCTCGCACTGTAATTTCGCTCGAATGCCATTAGAGATTTGTTGGTGGAGATTGGGGATTTGAAAGTTGGTTATGGAAAAAAGAAAAAAGAAAAAAAAATTGAATTCAATCATTTCGCAGGAATTTTGCAGAGTTGTCGCGGGCCCAATAGGTGGTACGTCGTCGTTTTAACTGTGTATTTGTTAAACTTATTAAATACCAAAAAAGTCCTTATATGGTGACTAAACCAACCAATTCAATTCTTAAAATATGTGAAAAGCTACTTCTTAGAAGCAACTTTAAAAGCGGCTTTTGGCTTCTTAGTAAAGCTATTTATTAATCAAAAGCAAAATCATTCAAATTGGAATTAAATTAACACGAAATAGTAAAGTTTGAATTCAAACCACACCTTATTTTTATCACAAATGGTGACACACCAGGAAATTAAACACAAAACAACACAACTGATTCAATAAAAACCACCGTATTTATCGTCATGATCACGTCTCGAACCGCGGTTAAGAGCCTCCGGTTCATGATATCCAATGTTTTCCACAGCTCCGACTGTTTTGAACAGCCGTCGCTTGTTAACTTCCTGCACAAGCGACTGATGCAGCAGCTGGCTACGGACATCTACCATAGATCCAATCCTGGACAGTCTGTTGCGGTTACTTCCAGTGCAAGCTTTCCAGGAATCTCCACGGTTTTTGTTTCCAGGACAAAATCTTGTAGCTCTGTTAGTACTGTGATGACTTGAATTGGAATCATCTTCGTTTCCTGAATGATATTCCATTGTAGAGTACTTGAATGAGTTAACTGAGCTAGCATCGTCGCGATCAAGTGCATTGTCTGTAATGTATCAATGAAAACATCAAAACAAGAATTGAATCAGCCCAAATATGGGCCTGTTCATGGTCATGGTTATTACCTTGTTGAAGGTAATCTTGATTGGTAGAATTGTGATGGTTTCCGATATGAAACTTGTTCTCCAAGCAAGCTACAAGACCTGGGAGAGATGCATAGGATGATGAATGTGAAGAGCTTGCATAGAATGGATGGTGAATCTGATTTTCATCATCGTTTTCGCCATTTTCGCTATAGTAAAAGCTATGCTGATGATGAAGGAACCGCTGTGAAACATGTTGTTTCCAGTTTGGAACTAAATTAGATATCTCTTCTTCAATCATCTCAGCTATTTCCAATGGTTCCCAATCTGTAATCTCCAGCTCTTTAACCATCTCAAGCGCGACTTCATTAGGAGTATCACTGAGTGTGTCGAAAGGAAAGTAAATGTTTCTGGTATGACCTGAAATAAACACAGGATTGTAATCAGGAATTGATGTATACAAACAAAATGTCAATGAAGTTTTGAGTTCTGTACCATCATTGCCATCTGAAATCTGTACTTTCAGGAAAATGGTTTCGTCTTCAGGATTCAATGTTCCAGTTATGGTCATATTAGTACTCCTGGTCGAATCACCCTCAGAAGGTGAAACAAAATCCGCAAACATATCTTCAGGAGACAGATTTTTGCAAGGGAATTTCGATATGGATGAATCCACTTCATCTGATGCTAGAAACGGATCAAGCAACAGCTCTTTCGCAGGCAATCTCTTCGAAACATTCACTAAACATTTCCCTACGAAACGCTGAGCTTCTGCATTTTCAATTCTGTAAAATGCTTTAGGCAATTTTCCCTGGAAAATACCAACCAATGCTGTATTAGTATTACACTCGTCATATTCATATATGCATACAACTAAACAACACAAAGTGATTTTGATAAGCTACTTACCGAGGTAACTTTCTTGTAAATCTGAGCAGGATTCGAGCATTCACTGTAAGGATACTCAGCAGTGAGCATCTCCAACACACACATACCAAATGAGTAGATATCTACAAGCTCATTATAGTCCTCTTCATACAATTCTGGCGCCATAAATTCAGGAGTACCTAATACAAACATCATATCATGCATATGAATTCTATAATTCAAATCAAAAGCATGATTAAAAAAGACTACCTATAACACTATGCGCTTGTTGAGCGCCGCGAAGAACAGCTGCCAAGCCTAAATCTCCAATTTTAACCTGACCAAGATGACCATTCACAAAGATATTATCACATTTCAGGTCTCTATGTATCACAGGAGGATCATGTCCATGGAGATAAGCCAGACCGCGAAGAATTTGCCTCGCCCAATTCTTCACTGCTAGAATATCAATCCGCTCATACTTTTTCCTATACCTGGAAAATACACATACCAACATCAGCTAAACGAATTCAGTATCCGAAAAAGGTAAACAATAGAAGACGTTTTTACTCTCTAAGAGTGCCGGAGGTGAACATTTCCGTGATGAAATTGAATGTTCTACGATCAACATCAATCCAGGAAGCATAAAATCTGATTATAGAGTCATGATTCAGGTTCTTCAATAGATGAACCTCACAATAAAGTCTCTGCAATTCATCTGGTGATCGAAATACATCGTTAAGCTTCACTTGATTCCATGCCACTTCCATTGCTAAAACCTCATCAAATGCTCTATACACCGTTTTCATCGCCCCTTTTCCCAGAACTTCACGAAACTATATCAAAATCCAGATTTTTATGAGACCATTTATTGTGTATTGAAAATTGAGCACATATTTATGTCTATAAGATCAAAATTCAACTACATGCAATAAAAGTGAAGAGATGAATTTGAGTACTTACACGACCATATCGACCAGAAGGGTCAGATTCAACATAAACAAGTTGAGTTCTGTCACCACCTACACGTGTGGCCTTGTACATGATTTTATTCGTTTGTCGAAAGTTTAAAGTACCCTTTAAGCTATTTTATTGATCTAAGAAATCTTAACACTAAATAGAAGAAATTGAAAAGTGAGATTGACTATAAACTGCTAGATGATCCGAGGCTTTCCTTCATGATTTTCATAAGAAAAAACACCAAACAGTAACCAAAAGAGTCTTGAGTAATCAACACAAAGCATGATCCAAGCCATTTCAACAACTACACGTGAGAATTCGTAGTGATTGTTGTGGTTCTTGGCAAACATCTGGATTATATTTAAAAAAAAGTGATTGATTGATTGATTTGAAGGATTGAGAGAAGGTTTTTAGTGGGAAGAGATTATGGTGATGAACAAGAGAGATTGAGAGATTCTGAATTTGAAGAACCTGTGACCACGTTTTGGTAGCACCATTTGTGGATACAAATAAAAAAGCTTGAAGATTCAACAATTAGATAATGAAAAAGTTGGATTCTTTGTTAAGAGATTGGTTCTGCAAGTTGAAGAGTTACAGAGAAGAAGAGAGTTTGGTGGTGGTCGTATTGTAATTGTAAAATATAAATGGTGTATTCATAGCAATAAAATTTGACAAGGTCATCAGATTTTTATTGCAGTGAATCTGGTCATTAAGTTAAAAAACATGACAAGGGTTTAAATGTGAGTTATTAGTTACTTAGATTTGTAGGAATTTGACTTGCTGTTGATGATGAATCATAAAGTTGGGGTTATTATAATGGTTTGACAAAGATAGTGGTCCATAGAGGCTTTACTATGTTTTGTTATGTATGTATATAAATGTATGTGGGAGCTACATTGCTTAAATGTCAAAGCCTTGTATTTGGTAGCCACCTGTCTCTATAGTGTACATCACTATAGATAATGAAATTTCACATTTAGATTACTCTTCCTTTAAATGTCAAATTATAGCACTAACTTAAAGGAAAAAAATAATTAAATTCATTGAATTTTATTGAATTTTATCATATCACATAGTATTTTGCAATAGTTAAAAATTATAGTTATAATTTTCAATCATAAGCATAGAATTAAGGGGGCAAATTAAGCAACCAACTCTAATTCAGGTGGATTTGGTAAACCCTTAGAATTATTTTTTTCTTTCTATTTTTTTCCAAAAATCCAAATTGTTAATTTTATATCATACTAGTTTATTGAAAGAACCATTATATCTAATGTATTCTCAGCTTACATGAGCACACAATTTGATATAATCATAGACTTAGATTAGATATATATTATCAATAGGAGTTGACAAAATGTGTTAACACTTGCCGTCCTTAAAAAATTAATAGTACATTAAGGACAACTCAACATATAAGGCAATATAATTAGATTCTGTGAATTTTTATTTTATTTTTTTCAATATTGCAATCATGTTTTTATTTAACATGAAAACATATTTTCTGGTTGTTCTTCTCTCCACGTTTCAGTCTAATAATAGAGAATCTGAATTACAAAATAATCTGAATTACAAGAAACCTTAATCCCAAACCGATACCGATTGATCCTGTATGACCTGAAAGAAGCCTTAATTCCAAACCGAACCGATTGGTCCTGTATGACCTGAATTCATATGGCAATATCACACCTATATGATGATCTAAGGGTTCAAAACAAAGTTCAAGTGTCAAAATGACATCAAACTTCATCATTGAACATCAAAATGACTTGAAAGTGTCATTAATCGAGCAAATAGTTCGAAGCAAAACTTCAGGAACCAAAATGAGAAAAACGCTATAGTTTCATTCAAGATTCAAAGATCTTAAGAAGCAACAAAGGGTATAAGAATCTAAGAAAATAACTCAGAATCTGAAACTCCAACCACAGGAAATGGGAGCATCAAAAAGAGAATCTAAGAGCTAAAGCATATTTGCAGCAAGGAATATACCAAAAATGTTGATACTATTACACAGCTAGAAGATAAAGCACTATTTTTCTAGTTTAGGTTTACATCAGAGAGATGTCATATCAGCAAAGATAACATGAGTCTACCATTTTCACCTACAACAAAGGTTTTGGCAAAAGCGAAAACCAGGTCGGAAAACCATAATCTTAGTTTCCTATACATGAACCGAAACTGATGCACATCTAGGTAGATTTAACTGAAGCTAAAAGAAATTAGTTGAATGTACAAAATGGCTATATGAAGCACACACATGATAAAACAATGAACAGTGAAGTTCACACGAGCTACTGCTAGTTTTGGATATGCCATCCTTGGGTGGGAGGCAATATCGAGCGAAAATGCTCGATTGTGATATATAAAACCATACCAAAACATCCCCTTCCCCAATGCAATCAGATAGATAAAGGTGGAAAATCTTCTTCTTTCATACGGTATTGTACAGCAATCCTACACGTACAAAATAGAAACAACAGGGTATAAACATTATTTCACATTACGTTACAGTTGCTGCTAAATAAGAAGTTACTTACATGTTTTCGTACCTATCTTCTTGGTCTGAGTTCATTAAAGGGTTTGGGGTTTGTGACTTTGTTGGTGAGGATTGAGTAGTGCTAGCATCTTGTTCGGCAATAGAGTCCATGTCTGGTTGCTGGCTGCTGTCAGGCGATGTAGATCTGACTGGGGGATGTCCTGGTGATCCGGATTCTACAACTTTATTATCAGGTTGATGCATTGGGCTGTCGACATCAGGGTGTCCTCTTCTTTCTGGAGAATCTGACTGGCAGGGATCTGACAGTCCGGATTTCCCATTATTTTGATGTACCTGAAACTGTCCAGGCGCCGGCTCACGAAAGCTTCTCTCAGCAAAATTCACTTCAGGTGATTGCAGCAGCCGGCCATTGTTTCTTGGAGATCTAACTTGATTTCTTCCCCTACCAGATGAAGGTCGATCCCGGTAATGGTTCTGTGGAGATTAAAGCAAAAATGATAGGCAAGATTAAAAAAGGTGGAAAGAAAAGGACAAACTCTCAACCTTAAAATAAAACCAAAGCAGCAAATTGAAATGAAGATGGACAAAGGTACAATAGAACACATTTCCATAAATTACCACACACCAAAAAGGAATTCACACAAGTTTCAACTGGCTGTGGAAGGGTCAGATGCATACCGCATTGGGGAAATAAGTCCCAGTTCCCCGTGGCTTTGGCATCTCATCCATAGCAAAACTTGCACCAGGTAGTATTGGGGGATTAATCGGATAGTATATTGGTCTTGGAACAACACCATTGGTATTCATATGAGGGATGACATTTCGTCTGAACGACAAAGACCTTGGTATTAAATCCCATGAATTCTTGTTGTGAAACGTTGGAACCATGGGTGGAGACATGGGGGAATAAGATGCATTCAGGGCATGCTCAAAGCACCACCGACCATGATGTAGACTAATCAAATGAGAATCATAATCTCCACTGAGATCTGAAACTGAGTTCAAAGTTTCAGGAGTTACACAAGTTCCAGGAGATGCTTGATGACAAGAATAACCATAATTGGCATCCTCTGACAAAGGCGCCATATTCATGAGAAAAGGAGGGCACTTTGATCCAACAGGAGATTGAACATCATGACTTACACTTACAGTCAAATGTTTTCCTTCCTGATCATCATGGTCACTTGGACCTGTTAACTTACCATTGGCAATGGAACACTCAGAAGCCACTTTATTCTCAGACAAACCAGAATTGATTGATTGTTTCAGCTCAATATCACTTTTTATTACTTCTCCATTTCTTGGTGATCGTGTTGAATAGAGGTGTGGTGTATTACTGTCTTCTCCAGTTGAAGATTGAACAACATCATCTGAAATTTTAAGACTTTGAATTTTAGAAGTTGCTAGATCTTTTGCATCTCCAGAAAGACGTCGTTCCGATATAGCATTCCCATCCACACAACCATGTGACACATTTGCAATTTTGGAATTACTTGACTCGACATTCCCACCAACATGCATTGATCCTTCATGCTCAGATTTGTGGTTCTCAGTTGTGCCACTAGAAATAGTAGATTCTGATTCATAAATACATTGATCTTCTTGATAAAACTCTGCACCTGAAACTACTGACATGGGACTGAACCCATTGTGCCTAGACATTGGGACCGGATCTTGAACATCTGGTCTCTGTTCACTTCCATGTCTATCCAAAGTGTTTGAGAAAAACCTACGTAGCTCAGCAGCCAAATTTTCTTCTGGTTGGGAGAGGATGCGCCCAAGTTTACGAGCCCCATATGTAAAAGCACTCCGAATTCGATAAAAATTTCCTAATAGAAAGGCAATAAATCATTAATTTCACCAAGACAAATGATTATTTCATATTTGATAACTTATTTACTAAAATATTACATTAAGATGATAATAAAAAAAAATAAAAATAAAAAATTAATAAGAGGACATGCTGCCTATTAAGGAAGAAATAGATAGATATAAAAATCCAGTACCTTGAGCAAAAAGAGATGGTTTTACCTTTATTGACACTGCGGCCCAAATTATTATTTTCTTTTAAGGGATCAACTATGTTCAGAAACTTTGGGGGAAATGTACGTGAATTAGTCTCAAAGCCCCGTGCAGGAACGGAGAACTGTTCCACACAGTCCTTAAGGAACTCACTGCTGAGCAACAAATCACCTCCATCATTTTCAGGTTTCTCAACTGCCAACAACATCAAACTGACTGATCTATAAATGGAAATTTAGAATATAACGCAGTGCAAACACAAATGATAGCTCTCTCACCCACAACATCAGGTAGTGATGATATGCGGACGGGTCCATTCAAACTAATACAATAGTTATCCCAATCAAATTTGCTGAAGTATTCCAAAAATTTGTACAATACCTGTAATAAAATAACCGATGAATTGATTTTTCTACGTGAAATTCTGTTGTAAATACAAATTTTGCAAGCACTCACCGCTAAAGGACCATTTAGTGTTGTATGAAAGAGATGAAAGATGTATAAAACCAAAGTCTCCAAAGCATATGTGGATATCAAACCATGATGAGCACCGAGAATACGACTCTCATAATAGCACCAAGCTTTGATTAATATAATGCTGCGTTTAAAAAGATGATCTTTTCCAATGAGGCGATCAACCTATGAAGTAAATGGATGTCAATTTCAATAGCACTCATTTAAAGAGATGATCTTTTCCAATGAGGCAATCCTATGAAGTAAATGGATGTCAATTTCAATAGCACTCTAAACAAAGGAATTATCGGCTGACATTTTTTGCTAGTTGGATTCATGGGCCTATTTCTAAAGAGAACCATTATAGCAATATAGGGAAAGGACGAAATTTTTGCATAGAAACTACTAATTTATTCAAAATCAGAAATGCATCAAAATAAACATAGGTTTTTCCAAGAAAGACTACCTGTTCAAGAAAGCATAGAGTACACAATCCTCCTAACTGATTAAATGAAATATCAACCACAATGTTTTGTACCAGACACTTTACAAGTTTAACCTGTCAAGGTAAAACAAATACATAAGATGCCAAATTATGTATCATAACAGCAAAAAAAGTCAGGAAGTATAAAATAGTATAATTAAGACAAATTGTATCAAGCATCCAACTCATAATAGAATTTCTTCCTGAAAAAGAAATGTCATATCATACAAACACACATTTGTATTAATCCTCCAATCATTAAACTGATATTTAGTAATAAGTTACTTGCAGATGCAAGAAAAATATAATGCAATATGTGATAATGACTTTTCAAGTGCAAAAATCAAGATGTAGAAATTTCAAAAGAAATTCCAACAGGCAAATGATAAATTTTAAGTCATTTGCATTCCCTGGTAAAATTATAAACTGACATTTGAATATAGCAGCTGCATGACCAGCACAAGGCAAATCTAGAGAACTATACAACTAATAAAGCAGGATATACATGCAGAAAATTATTGTAGAAATTAAGAACCTCTGCACGAATTAGCTGTGCATCTTTAACTATAAACTCAGCACCCCTGTTTTGATCTTCTCTTTCAAGAACAGCACAGACGTCATTGGCCAAAGCCTCTTCCACATTGAAACCACCAAAGGCAGTCAGATCAATATCTCCATCTGGAAGATAAGTCTTCAAAGGCACTGATCCAAATGGATATACCTACAACAAATTTTAATGAAAGCACAATCCATATGAATTAGAATACACCAAACACAATTCAAGTCAACAGTATCAAAACATTAGAGAACAGAAAATATCTACAAACATAACAACAAGGTTACCAACACAAAACCATTTTTTTAATTATCAATAAACTCCTCATACAATATAAACCAAAAGAAGATAATATTCATATGTAGTTTTATTTTTCAATCTTTTTAACCTGGATTTCTGCAATAATCTGTGCACAACTAACTAATTACATAACATTCAAATCAACATCTAGCTTCTTAGTCTAGATCCATATACACACACGAGAAGATACATGGAAAATAATAACCATAGTTCACCATAATTGCAATGGTTGCTACATGCAGAGAATCCTACTACAACTTGGAACAACTTAATCATATATACAAAAATCCATCCAGAACTATAAACCATGTTTTCAAATATAGACTACTTTATTCTATAAACTTCATTCGCTTCAAACATGTAGCTATTATAAATTCTACCATACTTATAGTTGTTTTCTACTAAATATAAAAAGCAAGCAAATTTACATCAAATTAAGCATGTGCTCAAAATCCTACCTAATAAAATCTAACACTAATAGACAGCAAACCCAATGAAAAAGCCTAAACAGTTATTAGCAGCAACCTGTAAATCCAACAATTAAGAGAATCCATATCAATCAAACCTACTGATCAAAAACCTTAAACAAAAAATAGTAATAATAATAAAAATAAAATAAAATAAAAAATTATTTACCTGACAACCGAGATAATTCATAATCAAACGTTGAACATAATCAATAACAGCTTTTCTTCTCTCTTCCGATACAACAGTCGGTTGCACCTGAGCAATAATCTCCAGTGTCGCTTCTTCCGCCTTAAGCCAATACTCAGCACCAATTATCGCCGCCGCGTCCACCGCTGCTGCTGCCGACGAGTCTCTCCCATTCATATTCGGTTCAGGCGACCAATCTCGGAGATCGCCCATCAATATACACAGATACGAACACGCAAACAATCAAAATGAAGCGAAAATCAAATGGCGGTCTCGCACGTGCGAACTTACACATATACAGACACGTGTGGGCTTTTTATGGAATCGGAAGATGAGAGAGCGAGCGAGCTCTATATGTATTCTTCCGTCTGTTTTTATTGATCTAGAATACGATCAAGGGTTTCAGTAAAACGACGGAGGTCGATGGATAAAACGGCAGGAGAAAAGGTTGAAGAAGATGATATTTTTTTTTTTTTAATTTTTAAAAAATAAAATCGTTTTTTCGTAAACGAACAGATGGCGATGATGATGGTTTGTAGTGAATTGTTTTGTTGTAGGTTTGTGTTTTTAATTTTTTATTTTTTAAATTTAACACAAAATCTATAATTCTCTATCTGTCTTTTCTCTTTCTTTTGTTTTTCTTTTTTTTCAATTATTGTTTTTTCAGTTTTGACCTTGTTTTAGGGTTTTGTTATGACTTATTTTGCAAATTTATTATCCATTTTAAATTTTAAAAAATTAATTAATATATTATTATAATTTCTTTTTTTAATTATGATAAATAAATCCCATTCTAATTTATAAATTTATTAAAAAGAAATTGACTAGTCGTGTCAAAAAAAGCCCATGGGTTTGCTTTGAATGAGGTACACTTTTCTTCAACGCTTATCTCTGCACAGTATTGATTTTCAACAGAGCAATGCTGCACTTAAAAACAATTTAAAAAATAAAATAAAAAATGAATAAAAAATAAATTGGGCCAGATAAGACCCCAAAGGCCCAATAGACCAAAAATAATTGGGCCGGTTAGAACCATGATAGGCCCAAAATTAACCACCGCGAACGAGTCCATCTTCTTCCCCAATTTTTCATAGACCAGGGTTTTTTCGAGATTGAATCACTGAAGTCTCGAGATTTGCTTGGAAATGAGTCGGAGAATGGCAAGATTAGTGATTTCGTTGCTTCTATTATCTCTGTCACTGTCTCTGCCGTCAGTTTCTGTCGCTTACCGGCCCGGTGACATCGTTCCGATGAGCAAAATGGGTCAATACCACAACGTGAGTATGATTTTTCAATTTATTTATTTTTTTTTTTTAAAATTGCGGTGAATTGTTTAATTGATTGTTTTGATTTTGGTGGTTTCAGTCTAGGACTGTGTGGCAAGACGTGATCGGTAAACACTGTCCGATTTTTGCAGTTAATCGTGAGGTATGTGATCGTAAAGTTTGATTTTCATTGAATGTGATATTTGCAGGTGATTTTCTTTAATTTGAATTTAAATTGTTGAAAAATGTAGTCTTTGATTGTTGTGCTAGTTAATTGTGTCTCTTCAATCGATGTTGAGAATAAATGAGTCATTTGATTGAGAATTGGTGAATTTAATATGTAGAAGAAGTGATAGATGATGAATCTCATTGATTCTTGTTAGTTGAATGAGTCAATTTTTGTGTAGGTATTGATTCCAATTGGAAAACCAACTGGCTACACTGGAGCTGATCCTTATAAAATGTGAGAATAGTCGGATCTTTTGTTGAAGGTTGGTTATTTGTTGTAGATTTTGAGTATGGTTCTTACTTGCTTGTATGTGATGTTTGGTTTGACTGCAGATCATTTCAAGTTGGGAGAGAAAAGTTTCTTGTTCCGTGGCTGTTTCTTATAAATCGGAAGAGTACTGAGGTTCCAATGATCGAAATGAATTTGGTAAGGATATGGATGCATGATTGTTACTTAGCTTTTCGAATGGAGATTGTATTGTTCCCTGTTGAATATTGTGATTGCTTATATATTTCTTGGGTATGCAATGTTGTTCCATCTTGACTAATTAGTTATACCTTCTTTTGTGATTAGAGGTACTCAGGGAATGATCTTCATGCTGTCACTGCTAAGGTTGTTGACATGCCTCACCACTGTACGTAGTATTATTCTGTTGAACTTTTGTTTATGTCAATTTACTAAGTATAGTACAACATATTGCTATATTTTTATTGTGCTTGCTATTGCTATTCTTTTATGTTCAGTACATCATTGGTTTTAAAAATATGTCCTGTGTTAGTTTGAATTTGGTATGGAACCTTCTACAGTGGATTATTTGAGCTGATTTTGTTTGTATTGGCTGAAGTTTGATTATGACTTTCTATGAATTTTCTCGAACAGATGTTGAAATTCATCCAAATATTCGTCAACAATTTTGGGATGCTCAGAAGTGGCCGAAACATATTCTTGTTAGATACACTTGGTCAGTATCAAAACCTTGAAGTCAATTTGATTGCTTTTAGTTTTATTAGTGAAGATTCTTGTTTGCAATTTGAGAATGAGAACTATCTAACACTATGAGTTGTGGATACAACCTGGATTATTGATGCTAGATTGGTTATAGTTAGCTTCTCTATCTTTAATTTCTTTAGTTACTCAATTTCCTTAGACTGGTTAAAATCTGTATCTCCTTGCCAGTTTCATGAAAATCCTTTAGCATGGTTCCATTCTTGGTTTTCAAGTCAAGGTCGCGTAACAATCCAAGTATATATAACTCTAAGCATGGATAGAACACTTTTTCCTGATGTTACCGATTTCATTTTGTTATTAGGGCTCATCAACATTATAGTCCAATTCTGATCAAAGTCATAATCAATTCTTTTTCCCTCTTGATGTTATCGATTATCTAATTTGATGGAAGTTCAGTATTTCATTTTCCGCATGGTGGTTTCTTGACGATAAATTCTTATTTCTATTGCAGGGAGGAAAAGTCAGAAATAGATGTCGTAACCGGATTTTACTTTCTATTTGGTTCAGGTAAAATTTATGCCTTGCGGAAAGCTGGATCTCTATTACAAGTTACAACAACGCTGAAAACTAGAGTTACATTATTAGATTGACTCAACAGTGATGATTTATACCCAAAACTAAAAACCTGTTTAGTGAATTCACTAAAAACTAATTTATTCCTCCGTTGCTCCAACAGCTTTGGCCGTGTCTTTCGTTCTCTCAATCTACGTCTTGGAATCATCTCGAGACAAATTCGCTAGGTACCATATTCTAATCCTGTAACTTCAAACTTTGTTCAAATCAACAAATTGAGACAATTCCTGTGTATTGTTTCCAGGTTTGTGAGAGAGACCGTTGCAGAAAGCAGCGCACCAGGAGTCGGGGTCGCCAAGGTTGAATAATGAAACCCTGCAAAAATTTCAGTACACACAGCAACCAACATTTTGATTCCATAGTCACCTGTCAAATGTATGTTCATTTAGAATTGAGGAGCTAAATTTACTAAACCTAATTAGAAATCTTGATAATGTAACTATCTTTCATTGTACCTTATTTTTTTCCATAGAGCTTGTAATATGTAGTTCATGCAAAATACTGTCAGTCAATACACTTATTTTGATTCAAGAGTTGCAGCGGTTTGGTTCGGTTTCAATCAATTTTTATTTTTATTTTTATTTTATTTATTTTTTTATATCCAAATATGATTGATCAGGACTGAAATGGAAGGAAGTTTAACATAAGTAAGCAATAATTGTGTATTTATCACACATTCCATACTTAAAACGATATCTTTAAGAGCCATACATGAACAAACTATCAAAAACACCATTTCAACAAACCATATCTTCAATTCCTTTAAACATTTGATTGGACAAGATACCATCCATTACAAGATTACAACCAAAAACTATCTAGAACAACCAAGTGACAATGTCCTACAAGTTTCAAGTAATTGCTCAAACAATATAGGAACACAAACCAATGTTACAGGACCATGATTAGAAATCTCAAACTCATCAAACTGCTTAATCAAAAACTCATTCAATGGAGAACATGACAAGTAGGTTACAGGAACCAAGTACTTGAAAACCTCACCCTTCTCTTCTTCCTTGTCCTGGACGTAAATTGGCACAAACCCTTTTGGAATCTTGGCATTTGCTTCATTGTTCTTCATCACTTTTTGCTTCTTGTAGGATTGCTTGTTCTTGGTATTGAGAATGGTGGTGGATAGCATTTTGAATGAAAATTTCATCTTTGGAAAATATGGTGAAGAGAAAAGTGTAGAGGGTAATGATGGTTGAGAAGTGATTAGATAATTGCATTTAAGGATATTGTATATAAGGAAACTACACTTTATTGTGTCATTATGTGTGTATCCTATGTAAAAATAAAATTTTTACATTTCAATTTTTACAGACTCCAGATTGTGATGATGGCCTGAAATTTCACTGATTATGAAATAGAGATCGATCATCTTAAAAAGAAAAAAAACAGATACTAGTCCTTAATAAAATTAATGATAATAAGTAAATTATAAAAATTAAAAATAATAATAAATAAATAAAACCATGACTTGGTGACCTAAAAACTCTGTAAATTCAAGCCCAATCCATCAATCAAAAAAAAATAGCCCATAAGAACACACTAGACCTCTAAATCAGGCCCATAATACATATATATCGACATTGACTTGTAGAACACGAGTTAAAAGAGTTTGGTAGAGATGGGACTATAGATCAATTTGAGTAGACATACAATTTAGAGAATTTGGTTTGTCTCCACTATGTTAATTAGATTCATAGGACTCCAATATTTTATATGTATATATATGTATGTATAAAGTGTTGATAAAAGTAAATGTTACCTAACTTAATAGAGTACTAAACTATAGCTTTATAAATTTTTTATATTGTCTTGATATAAAAGAAATGAACAAAATAATATAATTACATAGTATACACACAATTTTATGACTCATACATATATGATATACCCTACGTTTTCCATTATAAATTTAAAATAATTTATTCCGAATTAAAATATATATTTTAAAATTTTAAGATACAATATAATTTCTATACGAACTCAAACTGTAATGGGATCTGGAGTACGTTTAGATATGTAAAAATATTTTATTTAGTTTACTTAAATGGTGTAAAATTAGCGTTTATATTATTTTGAATTTTTAATATTTAATATTAATTTTTGAAATTAGTAAAAACTTTTAAAAAAAAACGTGCTATGAACTTAGAGGTTTAATTAAAAAACAGTTATAAATTTAGATGAAAAATATTAATAAATATTATAATTATATTAAAATTATACTATTAATTAATTTTATAAATAAATAAATTTAAATTTTTATATTACATTAACTTAATGATATCATGGGATGAAAAGAAAGATTTATTTTTTTAATATTTATATTTATGAAAAATTAATTCTATTTGTTTAATTTTATAAATTTTTTGAATGTTTGAAATTTTAAAAATAAGCTAAATTCATCTATATAATTTTAAAAACACACTTGACTAATTCAGAAAATTATATTTTCTAAGTATTGAATAATTTAATTTTTTAATTTTAATTTTTTAAATATTTATAAACTTAAATAAAGTTAAAATAATTTATTTGCTTAAAATTAAAATTAAAATAATATTTCATTTTTACAATATTTAAAACAAATAAATTACCGAAGAATTTAACAACTTCCAACCTTCCTGTGAATTTTTTTAAACAGTTAAAATACATTTGTCTCCTCTAAAAGTTTGAACATAATCAAAATAAAGTATTAATCAAACATTAATTAATCAAGTAAAAGTGATTTTGTTTGTCCTAATAGAATAAATAAAAATTGTTAAACCATGTGGAGACCATATCCCATTTTCCAATAAAATAAACCCAAACATTTAGTTTTTATTATCTTACAATGAAGATAAAAAGCATTATCAAATAAATTAATCGGTGAAACATATTAAAAATTATCATAAAATTTAATATATATTTGAATATCTTACCCATCCATAAATTTAAACACTAAAAGTAGTAGCAACCAATAGTAAACATATAAATATAAATTTTTATGAGAAAAGGTAATGTGTATATATCATCATTCCATGTAGTTTAATTAAAAAGGTTGTGAAGTAGAATAAATAAGGGTATGGGACCAACTTGTTCAAACCATATAAAATAACATACAAATTTGAAAGTCTACCTAGTGAAGTTATTAGTATTTCCAACACTAGAAGTGCAAAATAAATAAATAAATAAATAATAAAAAAGTGAAGTGCAATTCTAGCCATTTAAAATAATAATTTGGTGAGAAGAATTCATTTATCAACAAATAATCTATAAAATATATAATGAAATATAATACTCCCTCCGTCCCTAATTAATTATTACAGTTGGAAATTTGTGAGGTAGTGTGATAAATTATGAATTGCCAAATTTACCCTCACAATAATATACAAATTACAATTAAATATAATATGGAAGGGACCACCTAAAAAGTTGTGTGATAGTGTGAGAATTTAAAAAGTTATAAAAATGGAATAAGTGGTATATTATATTGGTTAGTGAGGTTGAGTGGTTGTAGTTGAAAAAGTGTAAAGATAATATTGTCTTTTCTATTATAATAATTTACTAAAAATAGGAGTGTAACAATTAATTAGAGACACCCATTTTTAGTAAATGTAACAATTAATTAGGGACGGAGGAAGTAATATAATAATAATTTTATCAATATATTTTTATAAAAAAACTAAAAAAAAAAGTAAGTTATGAAATTTTAATAGTATATATATGTATAATATTTTTCGCACTAGTTTAAATTTTTTTTTTTAATTTATTTCAAATTTTGAAAAAAAAAATCTTTGGAATGTATAATGTTTATAAAAATAAAGTATTATTATTCTCAATTATTAAAAAATAATTTTCCATATATTTTTAATGAAAAAATCATAATTCATTTTAGAACATTAGCGATTTTGAAATGGAGAGTTTTACAAATAATAATTAATCTGTCTGCAAATCTACCTACAAAGCAATTAAGAATAGGAATAAGGGAACAAGTTGAAATTGAAAATTGTATAAGAAAGCATATGCTATAAATTTGGTTGGTTGAAATTAGCATCTATATATCACCACGCATGCATAAAAAGTGACACTTCATTCTCTTTTAAATTTAATTAATTATGATTAACCTAATAAAGACATGATAATATTGTTTGATTTCATGTATGTATTGTAAATTTTTGTTTTAAATTTTTGAAGTGAATTAGCAAATGGTTAGCTACCTACTCCACCTTGGTTTTAGTTTTGGCTTGATGTTATGATTATATTTATAGGTTATGCTTTTGGAAGTGTTGTCTCTTGAGTTGAGTAATTTAGTGGTTAATTATATGGTTCAAGTTTCTAGAAAGAGAAGTGTTTGTTTTTGTGGGATTAGGAGGCATTGATGTCCTATGTCAATAGTGTTCTAGATTTTTAGGTTAACATTAAGAATATAGGTTCAAATTTCATTTAAAATGGGTGATTATTGAAGTCACGATTTGATTATCAGTCCTCCGTTGAATATCAGTTATAATATAATTTATTAGAATGGTACGAGAAATAGGTTTTCTTTATCCCTATTGTATATGTTTGGAGTATTTATAATTATCAAATAATCATTTATAAGTGGATGAAATATCTATTTTATCTATATTTTTATCAAGAATTACAAAATTAGTAACATGATAGCTAGATAAATTTTAGATGGAAAAAATATATAATTCATATATTACTACTTTAAAAAATGATTATTTAACAATTAGAGCCAGCTCTAAACATAACTATTATTCGAAGTATTACTCCAAACCTAACGTGAAACACCATCTTAACAAATAGTTAATACAACAAAAAAAAAAAAATCTTCCATTTGAATGATATAATATATGTTTGGACATATTTAACTTTGAATTATGGTACCAAAAAGACTTTTATCTTCGGAAATATTTCCAATTAAATGAGTCAAAAATACCAACTTCTTAACAACTATTTCTCCTTTTTTTTTTCTTTTCATATAAAAATTAAAAATAAAATTAATAAACTTATTTGAAATTACTTATATAAATATTTTTTAATTTTAAAGCAATTTCAATATTGTTCTAAAAATTAAAATATATATTATAAATATAAAAAGACTTTACACAAACATCACTTACTATTTAATAATAATAATAATAATAATAATAATAATAATAATAATAATAATAATAATAATAATAACTATACCAAATTGGGATCTAAATATTAAATTGCTAACTTAAATGTATAAAGTTGATTAACAAACATTTCATGTACTATATTTTAACATACAATAGGTAAAGAGACATAGACACATTATTGATAGAAGTTTGAGTTAAATATAATATGGTACAATCAATAGATTGGACAAGTTAGATTAGTTCTATTAATTGTGATTGGCTATGAAGTGAAATCAATATGCTATTGTTATAAATTATAATGATGTTTGAGACAATAATAACCATTATTTGCCCTAACTCACTTGTCTCTATCACCAATTATTAATTTAAACAACAATTAACCATTAGTGTAGGAGAAAATGAAACATAACTATAATAATCATCAAACTTCATCATTTTGTGCAAATTATTGGCTTCAATTGGCCAATCAAATGGTTCAAACACAAATTATTTTACTAATTTTTATTTTTTTTAAAAATCATATATAGATCCTAAAGTTTATATGTGATAGTTGTAAAGAAAAAGAAACCTTTTTAAAAAATGTTGTAAGTACTTGATTAATTTAATTGAAAGGCTGAAAAGGTTATTATAAGTAAATAAATATGTTGAAAAGAGAACTCCCACCACCCTCCATTTCATTTGTTGTTAAAAAAAAAATATTTAATTAATTAATAGACTTAAAATGGAAATATTCTATTTCTATGAATAGTAATTATAGTCTCAGTCAATTTGTGTTGGATCCCCATGAATGAAAAAGAAAACCCATTCATGTCTAGCTAGAGCCAACTTGGAAAGTTTTAAATTCCTTATGAAAATTATAAAACTATTTAAATTTTATTTTAAAAAATATCAATTTTTAAAAATTAAAATTTAATAAAATAAATAAATATCATCAAATAATCTTCATTTTATAAAATTATGAAATTTTTTTTATTATTTTAAATTTTAAAAATTTAAAATAAATGCACCATTTATTGAAATTAATAAAATTATATATTTTTTCCTTCAAGTACATGAGAATAAAAATGAGAAAGTTAAATAGAAGTACAAGGAAAAGTTGAAGCAATGTGGTGGTGTACTTATTTATTATTTATAATATAAAATTTATTTATATTCTTTATAGTGAGATGAGTAGTCATGATGATTGTTAAGTTAGGTATAAAATCAGTAGTGGCATGCATGATTTGACTTAGAAGTTAAATTATAAGAATTTCTCAGAAAAAGAATAGAATTTTTAACATGAAAGTTGTGAGATCAAGTGAAGTTTGTTTTACCATGGAGTATCTATGTGTTTGTCTAGAAACATAATGGCTATTTTGTTGATTGAAAGCCTAGGATTTGAATCAATTATTGTTGTTGATTGAGAATAGTATCTTATATAATTTGTGTGAGTTTTTGGACTTTATCAATTTTGGAATTTTGTTATGGGATGAGAATGATTTGAATTGTCTTGTTTTATGCAAGTTTTGATAGTGGAATTGAGATATGAGAGAATGAAATAAGTTTGAATTTTAATTTACATAAAATGATTTAGTTGTGCAATTGGATGGAAATGTATCTTAGTAATTTATTTTATTAATATTTATTTTTAATTATATTATTATTTTTTAATTTTATTTATACCTATAATAAACTTTTTATTAATTTTATATTTTATATTAATTTAAAAATTAAAACTAATAATAAATTTTTAGTCAGACAACTCATCTAACAAATATAAACAGTTTATCATTCATTTCCCTAATAACTTTCTGAAAATGATTTAGCTATATATTAAAATGATTAGTCCACATATACATACACATACACAATGGTTCAATGGTTCTATAAACAATAATCATATAAATTCCACATGGTGACAAGAGTAGGAACAAAACCAAACACCAAAATTTTGAACATGTTCATAAAAGAATCTTGTGAAGAACTATGGCAGGTTTCATCAACATAATATTGGCCAAATTTTATTAAAATGTGTGATTTGGATTTGGTACCACTCTATACTTTATCATATGTGTCAAATATATAAAACCCTATTTGCATGTATAATCCACTTGATAGATTTTGGTTTTCAATGAAGATTTATAAAACAAATATTTGTCAAGCTTGTCTTTTATTCAAATGGGTAAGTGTGTTTCTTGTTTCCCTTCATAAATACAAACAAAAACATTTAAAAATAAAATCACATTCTCTAATTTGGTGATTAGTTAACCAATTAAAATGATTAGTTCTCATATCAATGCAACACTATAATAATCATTTGAATTCCACATGGTTGCAAGACTAAAAACAAAATTATGTACACATCTTATGAAAAGAATATGTGCATTGCTTGATTATGTTGCTTGGATTCTAACATTTGCTGAGCTAGTTTTTATTAAAATGTGTGATTTGATAACCACTCTAGTCACTATCACAACTTATGTGTCAACTTATATAATTCCCTCATTGTTGTCACACCATTTCACCAATCTTACACTTCCAATATCATTAACAAACTTAATTCAAAAGATACCCATAACTCTTTTTTACATGTTAGTATTTTAGAGTTTTTCTGAAAATATTAAGGAATGGGTGATAAAAACACTTTGATTATAATTTATTTTTATTTTTTTAAATTAATATTTCAATTTTTTTAAAAGATATTGTTGAAAAAAGAAAATATTGTTGAAAAGATAAAAATGCTGTATTCCAGTTTTTATTTCAGGTTAGTATTTACCCGTTTTTCTGAAAAATATTACTGTAAAGGTAAAGATACTGAACTTTCTGAAAATATTGCGGTAGATATAAAACATCCAATTTCTATTTTTTCAGGTTAGTTTCGTGAGTTTTTGTAAAAATATTGTTGGAAAGATAAAAATATTGTGTTTGTGTTCTTTTATTATTCCCGAGTTTCTTTGAAACACACTACCCAGGTTAGTATTTCTTTATTTTCTGTGAAAATATAAAAACGTTCCCCTCACGTTCTTTCCATTTTTGAGTTTCTATAAAAATATTGTTGAAAAGATAAATATACTCTATTTTTTTCTCGAGTTTCTGTAAAAACATTGTTACTTAAAACGGTCTGACTTTTGTTTTGTAGTTCTGGTTTTCTCCAAAAATATTGTCGAAAAGGTAAAAAAAAAAGACTTCTCCTTTTTAGAATAATATTGCTGCAAATATAAAAACACTCCACTTATAATTTTTATATTTTATTTTTCATTCTACCGTTTTTCCGAAAATATTGCTGAGAAAATAAAAACACCTACTCTTATTTCTCGGGATTTTTGTATTTTTTTAAAAAAATATGGTTAAAAAAATAAAAAATAAAAAAATAAAACTCAAAATATTATCTGAAATAACTTGGCAAACAAAAATGTAAAAATCAGTTCATCCCATAATTCACCATAATACCAACTTTTTTAACACAATTTTCTATAGTATAAAGCTATAATTTGTTCACATAAACAAATGATTAACATTAAACTTTTCCAAAACAATTAACTTTCCAAACAAACTTTTCATTACTTGCTTCTCTTCTCTCTCACAGCCCCACATACATATGTGTAAAAAAATTCCTGCTAACCCTGCACCCCACTCCAAATTCTCAATCAAATTTTCTGAACCAACAAAAACAAATAATAATTTAAAAAACAAAAATCATAACATTTTCAGTGTCTTGTCCCTTTTAACTTGACACATAAAAATACATTTTAAAAAAATAAATTAAAATTACCATATAAAATATATATTTTATTATATATGTATGTGTTGTGTATGTTGTGTGTATACACAATTCAATTCCTTGTTCCAATGCTCTCTCAGTCTCAACAACTTCACTTTTCTCTCCTCAATCTCTCTCTCTTTTAAAATTCTCTCTTCTCTTCTCTTCTCCTCCTCTTCAATCACTCTCTCTGTGTTCTTACAAAGATGTGTCCAGGCAATGAACAGCATTTGATAACAAAAGAAGCTGGTGAATCTTCAAAGCCTGGTGAATCAAAGTCTGTACAAGGTTGTCTCAGGAGGTATCTTGTCAATGGTCTCAGAGGCTTGCCTTTACATGAGGTATGTTCAACAAAAAACAGAACACAACTCTACTTGTTCTGTTTTGCTTCCTCTGTTTTTGTTTGTGTCTCTGTTTTTTTTTTTTTTTTATGTTTTGGAGATTCATTGCATGTGTCACAATTTGGTTTTTTGGTAAGAGTTTTAATTAGGGAAATAAAGATTTTTTTTTTTGACAATTTTTTTGGAATTTTTTTTGGTCTAAACATATTTTTTACCTTAATGGGCATATAATAATGTTGTTTAGATTTTTATATATTTTTATATATATATATACATATATGTATATATAGAATAAACAAAAATGGTCATGTTTTGACTTTTGAGTGAAAATGACCAGTGGAGACAACACTAACTGATATTGATACACTTAATGGTACAACAACACAAACACAACACAACTCAACCAAACAAACACCTCTAATTTCTCCATATTTACATTTCTAATCAAACTTCTCTATTTCCTTTCAGTTATGTCCTCACATTTCTCCATACACCACAATTTTTTACATTTTTTCAATTAAGTCCTTATAATTATACATAATTACATTTCTAATCAAATTCCCTTGTGTTTCAGGTGGGTGAAGAGGTACTATCTCTAGGCAAAATAGCTTTCCCAATAGTTCTAACAACTCTGCTCATCTACTCAAGATCAGTGATCTCAATGCTGTTCTTAAGCCACTTAGGAAAAGTTGAACTAGCTGGTGGCTCATTAGCTTTAAGTTGTGCCAACATCACAGGACACTCCCTCCTCAAAGGTCTATGTATGGGAATGGACCCAATTGCAGGCCAAGCATTTGGAGCCAAAAGGTACCATATCCTAAGCCAGGTATATCAAAAAACCCTCTGTCTACTTCTCATCTGCTGCGTCCCGATTTCGATCGTGTGGTACAATGTCGAGCCAATTTTCCTTCACCTAGGACAAAATCCTGAGATTTCCAAAGTCGCTAGGACTTATTTGGTCTATGCAATTCCAGAATTGTTAGCTCAAGCTTGTTTACAACCCTTAAGGTCTTTTCTTAGAACACAAGGCTTAACCGGTCCGTTAACAATTGCGGCTATTTGCGCTACGGTCCTTCATCTTCCGATAAATTACATCTTTGCAATCTATTTCAATTTGGGTGTTAAGGGTGTGTCGTTGGCTTTGGCTTGCAATACTTTGAATCTCAATTTGGGGTTGTTGATCTACATTGTGTCGTCTCGTGAGAGGATCAAACCTTGGGAGAATTTCTCGATTTCCGGGTTTTTACAGGGGTGGAAACCGTTATTGTCATTAGCTATTCCGAGCTGTGTTTCCGTTTGTTTGGAATGGTGGTGGTATGAGATTATGCTATTCCTATGCGGATTGTTATCCAATCCCGAGGCTAGTATAGCCGCAATGGGGATATTAGTCCAAACCACTTCTTTACTCTATGTATTTCCTTTCGCATTAAGTTGTAGTCTCACGACCCGGGTCGGGCACGCTTTGGGTGCCCGACAACCCTCGCGTGCTCAATGGACAACAATTATCGGAATTATAATGGCTTTCGGATATGGAATTTTCGCTTCGATTGCAATGTGGTCACTAAAATCAATATGGAGCAAAATGTTCACAAGCGATTTAACTATCGGAAATTTGATCACACTCGCATTGCCTATCATAGGCCTATGCGAAATCGGAAACGCTGCTCAAACCGCTGGATGCGGTGTCCTAACAGGCACGGCTAGACCTAAAGATGGTGTGAAGATAAATTTATGTTCATTTTACCTAGTTGGGTTGCCTGTGGCTGTTTTGTTGACATTTCGGGTCGAAATCGGGTTCAGAGGATTGTGGTTCGGGTTGCTTGCGGCGCAAGGTACTTGTGTTTGTTTGATGATTTATACATTGATCAAGACTGATTGGAAACATCAAGCTAAGAGAGCAGAAGAGCTTACTTTGAATGCTGGTCAGAGTAATGGAAATGAAGATTTGGAGACTGGTTTGATTAGTGGAGAGTAATTAGGATTAAGTGTTATTATTGGTTTATTTAATTAGTGTTTGGTATTATAATATATAGTTTTGGTAGTATTAGAGTATTATTATATATGTTTTGTAGAGACTGTTCTTTTTTCTCTTTGACAAGAATGTAGTAACGTATTGTTAGTGATGGTTTTGGAGAAGAAGAAAAGGAAATAGAACAGATATGATTATATTATATTAATTATATATATTTTTGTTTTATTAATTATATATTTTTCTTCATGCTTAAATTTAATATATTTATTTATGTACAAATGGTTATATGTCTTATTATATAATCATGAGTTCAAATTGCGAGTTGATAAGAGAAATTTTAATATATAAATAAATAAAATTAATTGAATTATATATTTAAAAATTTGAATTCCACTTATTCAAATTAAATGTAAATTAAATATTTTTATTAATGTTTACACAAATATAAATATTTTGATGGGAATTATTTAAAAAAAATCCTAATATTTTATAATTAGGGTATTGTTTTAAATAAAATAAGTTATATTATCTTAAAACCCCTAAATTTAGCTGACGTCTTCGATTTGACTATTCCTTTATGTGATGTTTTAATTTAATATCTTAACTATTCAATATTGAATCAATTTGATATAAATATCGGATTAATTTGAACATTGTCATCTATGTAGTAAATAATGTGATAAAAAAGGTGTCGTATATATATATTTTTACCATAAATCACATGCTACATTATCTACTACATAAATAAAAAAATTAAATTAATCCGATATTAAATAGTTGAAGAACTAAATTGAAATATCACATTAAAAGAATAAATTTAAAAAAATAATAATATAGAAGGATTATTTGTAAATGAATATGTAAAATTCAGTAAATTTGTATATAAAAACTAAAATTGGATATTTTAAAAATTGACCATAATTTTTCATTTAAATTTACAAATTTATCTGAAGACTCATAATTCGATATGGAATATATTTCACCAATCACTATTCAACAAACAAAAATACACTTTACAACAGATCTATAACAGTTTGGAAACACATATGATTGACCGTTATTGCTACAGAATTCATGACAATGACAGGTGTTGCCGTGACATACAACAACAGCAGCAACGAAGCTGGACAACAACATTACAACATAATTGCAACACGTGCGACAAAGCTTCGAACTACTAACTAAACTCACTTTACTTCAGACATTGGTCGGTTTCGAACATAGTTGGTCCCCACTTGTTTTGATTCATCGGAGTCCTCGAATATTATCAATTTTAATTATTTTTTAAATAATAATAATAATAAAAAAGACAGTTAATCCATGTGGAAACCATCTGGGATGTTTAAAATAAATTATTTTTTTTTATTTTAATTTGAAAAGGTAAAATTTTAAGTAAAAAATGAGCAAGTTGATAGTAATTAATGAGAGATCATATGCTAGAAATTTGGTTGGTTGAATTAAGTATCTCTTTGGTTCAATGAAGGGTTCAATGAAGGGTGATTTTTGAATCTGGTCCCAAACATGAACCAAAACAACATAAAGATAAACAAGCATGCACACAACAAAAAAGTGTTTAAAAACATGTACTTACATTGCACTTATTATTTTTATTTTTAATAATTTAATTAAAGTAAAAAGAGGTTAAGTACATGGTTATAAATCTGAAACATTATTAGTAAAGTTATAGTACTAGGAGAAATAATATTCCAAATTCCATTTCCATTTAAAAAAAATTAATTAATGTACATAATTTGAAGTACCAATTATATTTAATTTGATTTTTAAATGGAAAAGTTATATATACAAGTGTAGTAGGAGATTCTAAAGTTATAATCCTACGTGTAAAAATAAAGATTGTGATAAGTGATTTAATTTCTTAATCTCAAAATTAAGCATGCATAATATAATAACACAAAAAAGTTTTCAAAGTACAAATGATACTTGTCTAATTTATTTTTTTAATTCAGGGGCTGACAAGGTTGTTAATGGACATTAAAAAGTTTGACATCTAAAGAGTAAAAAATAATAATTAAAAAAATTAAACAATTATATGTGATCAACTCCAGATATGCAAAACTAGAAGTGGAAATATTCCTTTTCTATAAGTAGGAGATATTAATCAGATTTTAAAAATATATAGAACTCCAAAAAGTACAAAATCGAACAAAATAAACAAATTTGACTTTAAATTATGCAATGAATTGAAATTAGTTTGTAATATATTTTGGTGTGAGATTAGTTAGGTCCAATGGGCTCACTATTGCCTTCGGGCCCAAATGAACAAATAATGGGCTGTAAACATTAGGTTCACAATAATTTTTTAGGACATAACTCCACACATATAGGAACATGAACATCAAATACATCAAATTTTGATCCCCACACAAGACATAACATACGATTTTTAGGGACCCACACCTACTAGAATATCCTCTCTTTTTTTTTTTTTCCATATATTTAAAAATTTATTTTATTTTCTTTGAATATTAACTGATTGAGGATCTCATTTGATTAAGCACTTATATGCACAAATATAAAATATATTAAAATACGTTTACGTATATATAATCAATAAATATGTACGTTTTAAAAAACAGATATGGAATAATACGATTTATTTATTAATTTTAAAATATTATTTAAATTATAAAATTTTTTATTTTATATAAATTTATATTTAATACTATTTAAATCACAATAATTATTACTAAATATTTATTATAAACCATGTACTCTAAAATGTTATTTCAGCTATTCACTTGTACATTAAATAATAGTGAGATACAAATACATATGTTACATTTGGAGCAACACGAGTTAAGATTTGTTTGGTCTGGTTTCTGATAGTGTTCGGAAGCAACTAGAATTTAACTACCTTATCCCTCCACAATGGGGTCTTTCTTTTTCTGTTGTCTCCTGCCACGTCATCCTCCATTATTTTGTTTTCTCGTTTTCCTGTCGGCTTCATCCTCTCACGTGACTCTCACTCACCACTTCGTCTGTTCTCTCCCATCACTTCGTTCGGTCCAATAATATAATTCACATTTACAATCTCACCAATTAAAATCGATTTTTCACTAATTTTAGCTTTATCAAAATCTATAAGCCAATATGAAAGCCGCCAAGCCGAAATAGAACCAACCACTGTTGTAAACACAAATACAGCCTTTTTGCATAACGTGTTTTCAGTTTCAAATTTATCATACCCCTAAAAGCTAAAAAGCTACTTGTAGGTTCTGATTTTACGTTATATTTTTCACATATGCGTTATTTATATAATATAAAAAATTATTAAAATTTGAATTTTCGAAGTTCGTGACGGATTTATAAGTCAGAGATCTTTAAACTTTTTTTTTTTTATACATTATTGTGATGTTAGTGATAACGACAAAGAGATTGACCCATTCAAAGTTGGAACTTTAATTTTAGTTCCCAGTTTTCTTTTCACTTCAATTATTTGTGAACTTTAATGTGTACTAGCGGCAGTAGCTTATGCTTCACTATTGTAAAAGTAAAAATATTATCTGAGCGGAGGAGAATACAATTGGATATCATATTCATTTACAGTATTTACATAAATATATAGTAAGGTTTTTGAATATGTATCTCTTAAGCATGATTATCATGCTTGACCCATATAGAAAAAGTATAAATCTATGATCCACTTGGGAAAGCCCTTTAGATGTCATATGACTAGTTAAAATTTTGATAGAAAAATTCAACGGGATAAAAATTGGACGAAAAAAAAATAGTACAATGGTAAATTTAATATTACAAAAATTTTTCCCATCTTGACAATATCTATAAACCTAATTTTCTAATTTAGAAAGTTTTTACATTCGGATCTCGTAAACCAGTTTCTCAAATGTTGATGTCGGTAATGATTTTGTTAATAGATTGGCTAGATTACTGAAATATCGAATTTGCTTCACATCGATTTGACCAATATTCTGAAGATCGTGGGTGTAGAAGAATTTGGGGGAAATATGTGTGGTACGATCTCACTGATATAACCTCATTTAACTTGGGTGATACATGTCGCATTATCTTCAAATATCACTGTTGGATTATTCATAGTTTGGGAGATACCACATGAATTCTGGGCATGATAGATTATTGACCTCAACCAAATACGCTCTCGACTGGTTTCGTATAATGCCAGAATTTTAGCATGATTCAATGACGTGGCTACTAAAGTTTGTTTCATATATCTCTAGAAGATCGCGATACCATCGTACGTGAAAATATAGCTAATTTGAGAACGTCATTTATGCAGATCCAAAAGGTATCCAACATCGGCATAACCAGTCAAACCCATAAATTTATCTGAATGTATAAAATAATCTCAAACCGTTCAGGTAACGCAAAATATATTTGATTTCATTCCAATCACAACAGGTTAGTGCAGAACTATTATTGATAATAAATTTATAGCAAACGAGATATCCGGTCTCGTACATTGAGTCAAATATAACAGTGCACTTATTGCGTTCAGATGTGGTACTTCAGGACCAAGTATTTGTTCGTCATCATCATTTGGTCGGAATGTATCCTTTTTGAAATAAAGTGTTCTTACAACCATGAGTATACTTAATGTATGAGCATAACCATATTGAATCTTTTCAAAATCTTTTCAATGTATATTGATTGATAAATCAATATGTCATTTGATTTGTGTTCAATTTTCAGACCCAGATAATATTTTGTTTTTCACAAATCTTTCATCTCAAACTCTCTTTTCAAATACTCGACAATTTGTTTGATCTCTTTAGGAGTCCAAATGATATTCCTATCATACACATAAACTACTATAATAGCAAAACCAGACACTGATCTCTTGATGAAAATACATTGACTTGTGAGTATTATTCTAGTATTCTTCTTTTATTAAGTACTCATTAAGACATTTATACCACATTCTCCCAGTTTGTTTCAACTCATATAGGGATTTGTGTAACTTTATGGAATATAAGTTTCGAGATCTCAATTGATGTAATTCAGGTAAATTCAATCATTATAGGAGCTTCATGTAGATATCAGAATCAAGTGATCCATACAGATATGCAGTAACTACATCCATAAGACACATCTCCAGTTTCTAAAAAATGGTAAGATTGATCAGAAATTGGAACGTAATATCCATTATTAGGGAATAAGTTTTATCACAATTAATTCCAGGTCTTTGGGAGAAACCTTGAGTAACCAAACGTGCTTTATATCTCACAATCTCATTTCTTTCATTTTGTTTCCGAACGAAAACTCATTTGTAACCAACTAGTTAAACATCCACTAGTATTTTCATTATGGGTCTAAAAACTTTTCGTTTATTCAGAGAGTTCAACTCCGTCTGGATTGCTTCTTTCCATTTTTTCCAATCATGTATATTTATGCATTCTTCCATACTACGTGACTCATGATCATCATATAAAATATTTACTGTCACTGTATAGGAAAATAGATCATAAATTTTTATTTTATTTCTATTCCATAATTCTTGATTGAAATTTACAGAAATTTCTTCACTTTTCGATTATGATATTTCTTTATCATTTATTCTTTCAGGGAGATTATTTTCAGAGATCTTAACAACTTCTAGGATTTCACCGGCTGTAGTTTTAGGATTCGTATCATTTTTTTCTTCTTTTTATTGGAATTGTATCTTTTGAACCAGATGGTCTTCCATGCTTCTAGCATGGGATAGGAGTTTCATTTGCTACTGTCTTTTGAGATTGTCCTTCTAGAATATTTACCCTTATTGGTACATTAGCAACTTCTATATAAGACTTTGTTATTTTTGAAGTATTATTAAATGCACCTGACATTGAATTACCTATCATTTATGAACGTAGGATCCTTTGAACTTCTAGTTCACATTATGGAGTACGTGGATCCATATACGCTAATGTGGGAACTTTCCATGCTAATTCAAGTTTCTTTTCTAGAGAAATCTTTTATTTTCCAAGTGACGGAAAATTACTTTCATCAAATTGATAATCAGTGAATCTAACTGTAAATAAATCTGTAATGGTTTCAAATATCTAATAATTAACGGATAATCAAAGCACACATATATTCCTAAACGTCTTTGGGGTCCCATTTTTTTTCATTGATTTGGAGTAATGAGCACATATACAGCACACCCGAATGTTCGTAAATACGAGACGTTAATGCCCAAATACTAACTGTAATGGGAATATCGAATTATAAGATGTTGGGCGAATATGAATTAGTGCAGTAGCATGCAATATAGCATGTCCCCAAACAATTATTGGTAATTTCGGGCGCATTAATATAGTTCGTGCAATTATCTGACGACGCTTAATTAATGATTAAACTAATCCATTTTTTGGTATGAACATGCGACACTAGATGTTCAATATCAATTACATATACTTGACAATATTTATTAAATGCTTTCGATATAAATTCATTAGCATTATCAAGTCTTATACTGTTAATTGGATAATCTGAAAAATGAGCTCGTAATCGAGTAATCTATGCTAGCAATTTAGCAAAAGTAACATTTCAAGTTGACAACAAGTATACATGAGACCATCTTGCGGATGCGTCTACTAAAACCATAAAATAACGAATTGGTCCACTAGGTGGATGAATGGGTCCATATATATCTCATTGAATTCTCTATAGAAATGATGAAGATTCAAATCCTATTTTTGTAAATGAAGGTTTTGTTATTAACTTTCCTTGGGAACATGGAATACATAATTCTCTACCATTTAATAGGTTTTTGTAATTTCTCAGTGGACGCCTTTCTGAATTTGCAATTATTCTACGCAACATTGTGGATCCCGTATGCCCAAATAAATCATGCCAAAGATGAAATATTTTGGGATCTAAGAACTTCTGGTTCTCGATAACATGGATTTTTATATGTCTGATGGTTGTATAATATAATCCAGATGATGAAATAGATAACTTTTCAATCACAAGCTTCTAGTCTGATCTGTTCGAAACAATACACAAATATTCAACATCTTTTTCATAAACTATTTCAATATGATATTCATTAATTCTTATATCTCTGAAACTGAGCAAATTTCTTTTGGATTTGTAAGAATATAAAGCATTTTCTATATTCAATTTAATGTTATTTGGTAACAAGATTGTAGCTCTTCTAGAGTCTTCTATCAGATCTACTAGACCTGATATGGTATTCACCTTAACTTGAATTGGTATTAGTTTCACAAAATATTTTGGTTCTCTTAAAATGGTATGAGTTGTAGCACTATCGGCTAAACATATACCTCCAGATATAATTAATTATTGATTTGAACTAATGACCTTTAGTGAAATAAAAACTTAAAATCAATTAAATGAAAATGTAATATTCATAATTATTTACACAGTAAAATTTGAAGCATATGATTATTCTATAGAGTGTGAAGTTTGAGATTTGGAATTTAAACACATTAAAATTTACTCAGGGTTCAAATTAATATTTAAAAAATAATTATGATGTTTTGAATTTGATTTTTATATATTAAATGGAAAAAAAAAAACTCTCAAATTACATGGATATCATCTATTACACACCCCTCCTTAATTTCTATGGATTGTAATTTATTCAATTAATTTACTATAATAACTATAAATTAGAGCCAAATATATCAATTCTTAAGTAAAATTAACAAATTTTACCATCACATTAGTTTCGTCGTAGGAAAAAAAAAACCTTCAACTTCAATAGTAAAATATATTTTGTTATCCATATTTTTGTATATTTATTCCGAAAAACTTATTTATATGTAATTACTTTCATTTCTAAGGATATGAATGTAATATGTTCTCTAAATGATCTCTTTCGTATTTTGTTTTGTTTTTTCACGATTTTTTCATGCTATTAATGGTACATCATAATTTAGTCTCACTTTCCAACTAAATGACTAATTAGCTATTTATTGATTGATTCACGAACCAATATGGCCTACAAAATTTGTTTTTGTTCTTAAAAAATTGATAATTGTTCATAAACGTCGTTGGCCCACGTTGTCGTTTCTTGAGTTTGAAATTGATGTTTAGTAAATAAATAATAACATTGATATAAAGACAAGTATTCTCTAAAACTCCATGTGAAGAATACATTTGGAATACTGTGAGCTTCAAGTTAGGTATGTTAATTGAGGTTGAAATTCTTCCATATGCCTGATTTTAATTTTTAATTTTAATTTTATTTTAAATTATCACAAAACAATTAAAAAATATCTTGGTGGTGGGACATAGACTAATTTATCATCATCCACAGATCGAATCTCGCGAATGTCAGATATAGTCTTGATCCAACGGCTATAAACAAGACATGTGGTCCCCACTCTTCCACTCAACAACATCAACCGTCAAATCACACCAACAAACAATTACATCAGCTTCCGCCGAGCCGATTATCGGCTCGGCGCGTCGGCGGCGCGGTTGTGGTCTGGTTAAGAATCCAGGACCAAGAACTTCCAAATCGGTGATGCTTCTCCTACAACGAACACAAAATTAGCTTTGATTCTTCTCCTGTACACGTGTCGTTTTCTCATTCGTCTCTCACTCTTTCCTTCTCTAAACAAACTTCAAATACCAAAACCACCTCTGTTTTCTCTCTCTATCTCACTCTCTCCATTTTCTGTTTTTTGTTTTTTTCTCTCTTCGCCGGAGAACAGATAAAACGACGTCGTCGTTTCTCGTTTTGTTGTTATTATCACCACTCTCATCACTGTTGTTACTCTCTACGTGTCGACGATGAAGCTAGATTGACAATCGTTGTGGATTTTGCTTTCTCTCTAGCGTGTGAACGCTACATACACTGTAAGTTGTCTCGTCTCTGTTTGTCGTTTAGTTTTTGAGTTCGAGAATCTCTTTAACTTCAATGAAATTCGATTCCGTTTGTGAAATTGTTTGATATAGTGAATTGTGTGATTTTTGGTTGCTGATTGTTGTTTGTGTGTTTATTTTAGATGAAGAGAACTGGATTGAAGTAGAGATTGATGAAACCGACGGAGAAGGAGATGAGGAATTTAGGTATAGTTTGATTTTGCAACGATGAGTTGCAGAGGATTAGGAGGAGAGGAGTTGGAACAGAATGAGAGGAGAGAATCTAGAAGGTTTAATCAGTTGAATGGATCGGTAACAGCTTCTTCTGAGTTGACTATTGATGAAAATCTGCTTGTTGACCCGAAATTGCTGTTTATTGGTAACAAAATCGGTGAAGGAGCTCATGGAAAAGTTTATGAAGGAAGGTCAGTTAGTTTTGTTTTATTTAAAGTAGTAACAGACAGGTTTCTGGATTTATAGTTTTGAGTGACTGTTTTGGAAATTGTAGTTATACAGGAGAAGCTAATGTGAACACAGTTGGTATTTGAAATGATGTGTATATGTTTAGATTCTGTTTTCTTAAAAGTTGTGTTGATTGATTATGTGGATTTTGTGAACCGCTACTGTTTAGACACAATTTCATGGGACTGTAGAGCAAGCAGAAATGTTTGCTGGAGTTTTAGTTAAGTAGGTAGTGCTATATGTTTTTATGACAGGTATTGTGATCGAGTTGTTGCTATTAAGGTTCTTCATCGTGGGACCACTTCGGATGAGAAAACTGCATTGGAGAGCCGATTTGCTCGGGAAGTCAATATGATGTCTAGAGTTAAGCATGAGAATCTAGTTAAGGTTGGTTTCATTTTGGTTTCAGCTCTTGGACCTTGTTTTCCTTTCTAGTGGAGTTTCTTATTTTACTTGCTGTTGCAGTTCATTGGAGCTTGTAAGGATCCATTGATGGTGATTGTAACAGAGCTGTTACCAGGAATGTCCTTGCGAAAGTATATGTCTAACCTTCGTCCAAACAAGTTAGAACTTCATGTGGCTTTGAGTTTTGCGCTTGATGTTGCTCGAGCAATGGAGTGTCTGCATGCCAATATGATTATACATAGAGATCTTAAACCAGGTAATCTTAATCTCAGTTAAATGTGAATAAGTATTATTTAGTCATGTTGACAATATATTTCTAGAGGCTTAAAAGCTTTGATGCTATGCATTTTTGTTTTTATGGATGTTTTCTGTTAGGGACACAGCAATGGATTTGTGTTAACTTTGCTACTCTTTTTTTTTTTTATCCCATCCTTGCGTGCTTGATGAAATATTGTACATTTTTATCTTCACATCATTTGTATAAATTTTGTGAAGCAACAAATATGTTTGTTATAGCACTAATGATAAACAGGGTATAAAAAGTCTTTATAGATGGTATTTGAATTCTTTCGTCTACTATTATGAGTTCATTCATCTGATTAGAACATCTACATTCATCTCTTTCTAGGTTTCTTATTTAGCGCTGGGTTCTGTTTGTGAGTGTTTTTGTCTGAGTTTTTATTCCCATTTAACATTGTATGTCAAGAACAAAATAGGCAAGTGGATGTGAACTGAACAAAATGCTAGAGATGACTACTTACTGGCTCTCAGATTGGAGTATTGCAGTCTGTTCCTTTGATTTGAAAGAATGTGCTCCTAACAGCTAATCTAATTCTGATTTGAATGTGTCTATGCAGACAATTTGCTGCTCACTGAAAATCACAAATCTGTGAAGCTCGCAGATTTTGGCCTTGCTAGAGAAGAAACTGTGACTGAGATGATGACTGCCGAAACTGGGACTTACCGTTGGATGGCTCCTGAGGTTTGCACGCGCTTCTGCATGGCTTTTCTTACACATTATGTTTGAATATTCTCCTCAACTATAACCTGCTTCATAGTTGGTCCATGGTTAATAAATCAGAAGTTTGTTCAACTAGTTCAGCTTATAGAATAAGTGATAAGTATATTAACTTCCATGGTATCCTTTCAGTTCAGCTGCAACCACAATGTGTAGTGACCTGTTTCCAAACCGACTCTTATTTCTCGTTTTTGATTGTGTAGGCTATATAATAAAAGTGAAAAATCTACTAAATAGCAATTCAAATCTCAAGTTCTGATTGTTCTCCATGACTCTCTTAAAAGAAAATCTGAGTATTTACCTGAATTTTATGGACTTAATTTCCCTCTTAATAATATCCATGCTTTTTGCAGCTGTACAGCACTGTCACATTGCGCAAAGGAGAAAAGAAGCACTACAACAACAAAGTAGATGTCTACAGCTTTGGAATTGTCTTGTGGGAGTTGTTAACTAACCGTATGCCATTTGAAGGCATGTCCAATCTGCAGGCTGCCTACGCTGCTGCTTTTAAGGTAGTACAAAACTTAAAAACATTTGTCATATTTTCATATAACATCTGTTCAGCACATGCTGCTGCTGATTCTGCTATTCATGTTTGAAAATGCAGCACGAACGCCCTAGGGTTCCAGATGATATATCTCCTGATCTTGCATTCATCATTCAGTCATGTTGGGTTGAGGATCCTAATATGCGGCCAAGCTTCAGCCAGATAATCCGCATGCTTAATTCCTTCCTCTTTACTCTCGCACCACCACCAGAATCTCCACAATCCGTGACAGAATCCGAACCCAGTGAAGAAGCAACTTCAAGTAATGGCACCATAAATGAGATATCCACACGCGCAAAAGGGAAGTTCGCCTTCATCCGCCAACTCTTCACTGCTAAGAAGACCAAAAACTCACAATGAGTTGGTAAATTTTGACACATTCTCTTTTCGTCCTTATTCAATGAAACTTGACAAGCATCTGTAGGTGTATATTTTAGCTAATTCCTGTTAATTACCTCATTGACCATGCTTAGCTATCAGGATGAAAAACATTGAAAAAGAAAATGAACTCTATGAAGAAACTCATTTAGAAATAAAATCAGAAAAAAAAACCCACAAATAGAGGATCACAATATCATAATTAACGTTCACTATAGTTTTTTATTTCATTAACAACTTCTTTTTCTACACTATGTTGATGCTAATATTACCTTATTTTCAATGGTTTTATTTTAGTTTCCAAATGCATATATTGTGTACATATATAATCTCTATTGCGTTTAGTTTACTTAAATTGTATTGCTTCATGTATAAATAATATTCATATCTAAAGCTTCTTTAGGCTACTTTAATTAGGTTTTGTTTACTATTATATATTTCTCTCATTACTTAACTTTAAAAACAATGAAAAGGGTAGAAATTTCTGGGTAGTTGTAGAAAAGTAAAAGCATCTCTCTTTTGCCATTATTGTACTTTATCTCCTTTAGTCGAATTATTACCGTATTGTTTGGATTTTTTTATTTTATTTTATTTAAATTTTTGGATAAAGTCAGCCTTATATTCTTATTATGGTGAAGTTTTAGTTTGACAAGCAAGTTATATTGAATAGGGAAAGGTTGATTTATCTTTTAAAGAAGCCATACTTTGTGAAAATAGACTAGTCAATGTTTTGGTCTTTGTTTCTTTGACTAGGAAAATATATATTATGACCAATTTCTATTGAAGTTTCATAATACTTTTTAGTTACCACAATTTTGAAGAAGAAAAATTGAAAGGTTAACAAAGGGGACAATTTGTTAATCAAAATCTGACATGTCCTTACAGAAAGTATGCATGATTGACATAGAGTGATGATGATGCATATTATAACTTGTAAGCAATTATGAGAATCAAATGTACAAGTGATTGGTCTGAAAAAGTCACTCTATAATGTATCTATCTGCGAAAGTTGTTTCAATCATGCCATGATTTTTCATTTTCTCAGTGAATTCTCTCTATGATGATAACGACTCTACTTTGCACAAAATTTCTTGGTTCCAGATGATGTTGATATATATATATGTTTCGTTCTAATTGGTGCAAAGAAAAGACTTCAACAATATTGAAGAATTCAAAGTGTATGTATCAAGATGTTCATGTTCTAAGAATCAATGTAATATTTTAGTTGGTGCATGATTCACGTGGAAATATTTTAGAGCTGTTATTAACGGTTTTGATAATATTTTAGGGTTGTTAAAATTTGTTATTTGGTTCCTATAATATATAAATGGTAATTATTTAAGTCAGATAATAAATTTTTTAAAAAATAATAACCCTAGTATTTTAAGATAACGGCTTTTTGAACGATTTTTTAAAATTTATTTGTAATATTTTTTTGAAAAAAATTAATATTTATATTAGGATTATTATATTAAAATATACTGAGTAAATATAATTTTATAATTATTCAATTAAAGTTAATATTGAAATTATAATATCTAGTTTATTTAAAAAAATCACTGTACCTTTTGACTTCATAATACCACCATTTTCATCAAAAACTAAAATCCAATTTAATAGTCAAAGGTTAAAAATTAAATTATTACACATCAAGCAACAAGTGTAAAAAAGATAGAAAACCATATCTAGTTAATTAATTAAAAAAATAAAAATAGAAAAACCCAAATTAGAGACTTGAGAGTCGATGCTTTTGATTTACCATAGAAGAGCGAGTCACTCCCACCACCAAACAAACAGTATACAGAGAGAGAGAGAGAAAAATAAGAAAATCTTCAATTTTTCTGATTCAAGATCTAGGAGAGATTCAAAGAATAGTCTCTCTTCGAACAAAGTTCTTATCATATCCACCTCGTAGATTTCTCTAAGTCAAACCCAAAAAAAAAAATTATATTTTTTAATACATTTAAACCTGGGTTTTGGGTTTGAGTTTGGGGTTTTGAGTTTCAAGAGTATTGCTTTTACACTTGAAATCAGCAATTGAGAGAATTTAAGATAGGGGTTTTTGATTTTAGCGTGTTAGCTCAACTGGGTTTGTGTCTTATTTGAAGAATGAGCGAAATAAATGCAGCTGCCATACATACAGCTATCAACTCTATACAGGCTTTAGGTAGGGGTTTTGATGTGAATTGTGATACTAGGTTGTTGTATTGTAAAGGAATTGCTGGGTCGAGGGTTGTTGAGGTTGATGAGAGGACTACTAAGGATCTCTGTTTGTATGATGATGTTATTGTGCCTGATGTTCCTAGAGATGTTAAGTGCTGCCCAGAGATTTTTGGAAGACAGAGGTCTGGTGTTTGCTCTTTTCAGGAGGTATGGATTATGCTTTTTTGGGTTTCGATGTTGTTTGCATGTGTTTTGAGTTTGATGGTGTTTACTACATTTGCTTGGTTGTTGTTGTGTGTAGTATTGTGCTGTGTTGTGTTGAGTTTAGGTTTGTTGTTGATTTTGTTTGTGTGTCTAGATATCAATTGTTCGATAGTGTCTTGGTTTAGCTGGTTTTGTTGATGATACCAATGTAGGTTTTTTCTTCAATTGATGATTGCTGGTCAGCTTATACACTAGGTTTTTCGCTGAAATGTGAAAATTTTGGAGTAAATGGGTCCATTTTTAGGTTTTTGAGTTCTAATATTCTTGTGAACATAAATTTTTTCGGTTGCTTTAGTGGTAGCTATTGATGATCAGAGTAAGCATTGGGTGGCAAGAGCAGTTTTGTAGCTTGTTGGTCATTTCTGATAATTATACTATGTTTCAAATTTGGTGAAAATGCAAGAGATTCAGCTGTAAATAAGCTTGCTTGTTTATAATGATGCTTGTTTTAGCTTGGTAGCAGCAGAATATACATGTTAAAGTTCTATATTGATTTTCATTTTAAAATATTTGTTAAGAACCACCTTTAGACCTATCTCATTATTTTGTCATGCTTTCTTATAACTTATTCCAATTATATATGTTGTTCGGGAATGAAATTTGTTCGTGGACATTCTTCTCATGATTTATGGTGCTTGGAGTCATATTCTGAGCTTTTGATCTCCTATATGATGATATCTATGATGACTTGCCTTAGATAATAATTTCATGCATATATGTTATTAATAGCATATTCGTAAGTTTTGGTATCCATATACACCTTCTCCACATTCCAAACCTGTCAATCAAAGGTATATTCACAGTATTGATGGAATGATGCAAATTATGAGATTTGTTTAATTTTTTAGTCTTTCACTAGGTAGTTTAGATTTTTGTTTATAAAAATTACCAATATGGTAGCCTAGCCTGTTAATTTGGCTCATAAGTTGTGTTAGAAGGTCATTTAATCATAGGTGGGTGTGGGCCCTTGGCGACTTTAACCTTTTAGGTCTGATAGTTGCTAAGCATGAGATGTTTGTCATTTCTGTCAACATATGGATTTACTCTTCATATTACATGAATGTTTACTTGGGCAAATAAGATTGAATGCATGTTTGAAGATGATAGTATCTTGATTTAGGATTAGGGTGTTTATTTAAATATTTTGATGTTGCTTAGGTTTTTTATAATATGCATTTTTGATCAATTGAATGCAGATGGTGGATTATTTCAATCAAAAGGCTAATATAACTGGAGGATTTCCTATCGGTAGTTTCAATTCTGCATTTAGCTTTACAGGTTCAAAGCATATTGATGCTGCAGCGACAAAGACCTTATCAATGGATGGGTTTTTCATCCCTCTTGCCAAAGTTGAGCTTAAACCACCATTAGCTTTGCAGGAAAATGTCAAAAGGGCTATTCCTGTGTCTTGGGATCCTCCGGCTTTGGCAAGGTACTAGGCTGTGAACAAAATAAGAATCGGTCGTCCTCTGGCTCATATTGCGCCTAACTTTTACTTGCTCCTTTTTACAGTTTTATTGAAAATTTTGGCACCCATGTCATTGCTTCAGTAACTATTGGCGGCAAAGATGTCATATATGTTAAACAACATCAATCGTCACCTTTGTCGACCATTGAGATCAAAAACTATGTTCAGGACGTTGGAAACCAGAGATTCTCTAACCAAGTCAGTCCTACAAGTTCAGGTCAAATCAAAACGAAGGAAAAGGCTAGTGCTCATTTATTTTTTGTACAATGTTTCTCGTTTTGCCGGAACATCACAAGTTAAGGACTTACATTGTGTAATCTTTTTGACCCTGTAGGGTAGTGATCGCAATAGTCAAGGGATATATCCTCAACCCACAACAGCGCCATTGCTAACTGGCAAAGAAGTATGTCAGACTTCTTATGTGATTATAATTGCTGTAGACATTGATCTTCTTGACAACCTAATAGCCGAGTCAATGATTTGATTATTTTCATGAGATGTTCCTGTTGTGGATTGAACGATTTGTATGCCACATTTTTGCGATTAATTCAAGGACTTGAAGTAGTTAATTTCCTCCAATCTCATTCCTGCAGGATGTTACAGTCATCTTCCGGAGGAGGGGTGGCGATGATCTAGAACAAAACCATTCCCAATGGGCACGAACTGTGCGTTCCTCCCCTGATGTTATTGACATGACTTTCATTCCTATCACTGCACTCCTTGATGGTTTACCTGGAAAGGACCATCTATCTCGTGCTATCAATCTCTATCTTGAGTGTAAGACATACTTAGCAATTTAATTGTCTTAGTGCACATATAATTTTCCTCATTTACTCTGATGGTAGTTGAATGTAACTCTGCTGACCAGTAGCTTCACTGAATGATTGAACAGACAAGCCTCCCATTGAAGAATTGAGGTATTTTCTAGAGTTCCAGATTCCAAGAGTATGGGCTCCTGTACAGGATCGGATTCCTGGTCATCAAAGAAAGGAACCTGTCTGCCCATCACTGCAGTTCAGCATGATGGGGCAAAAGCTTTATGTCAGCCAAGAGCAGGTGAACTCTCATTTGCATGTTATTAAGTAGGACCTTAACTGGGTTTTTATCTTCTTAAGATGAAAAAGAATCTATTTTTAAACTATGCTTCTGTTAATACAGGTATCAGTGGGTCGCAAGCCTGTTACGGGCTTGAGGTTATGCCTGGAGGGAACCAAGCTTAACCGGCTAACTATCCATCTTCAACACTTGGCATCACTACCAAAGATTTTACGTCCATACTGGGACTCCCATGTGCCAATCGGCGCCCCAAAGTGGCAAGGACCGGAGGAACAAGACAGCCGATGGTTTGAGCCAGTAAAGTGGAAGAGTTTCTCTCATGTGAGCACTGCACCTATTGAGAATGCCGACACTTTCATTGGTGACTTTTCCGGTGTCCTCATAGTCACTGGTGCTCAACTTGGGGTATGGGATTTCGGGTCCAAAAGCGTCCTATTCATGAAGCTCCTATATTCTAGACTGCCAGGCTGCACTATCCGACGATCCTTGTGGGATCATTGTCCAACCGAAAAGTCCAAAACCAGCATAGGAGCCACCTCCAATTCCGGCGACTCCAGCACAGGTTCAGCAACAAACTATGCAAACAACAAATTGATTAAATTGATAGACATGTCAGAGATGAGCAAAGGGCCAGAAGACCCTCCTGGTCATTGGCTGGTAACTGGTGGAAAGCTCGGAGTAGAAAAAGGGAAAATCGTCTTGCGGGTAAAATACTCGTTGCTGAATTATTGAATATGATAAATAGTTATAAATATAATGTGCAGGAAAAAAAATGGAGGGTAGTAGTCAGTGATGGTTTAAGATGTATATGATGGTTTTGTGTTCATCATGCTTGTAAACAAATTCCATTTTGATGAACTCAGTTGGATGGGTGAGGGCATATATAAATATCTGTCTAGTTTAGGTGTTTCTTGGAAGTGAAGCTATCATCCAATTTTGGAGGCTATAGTAGTTCTCTCTTGGTTTAGTCCTGTGAATTTGTAGAAATTGGCAATTTCTTCTCTAGTGATAAGAGGTAAAAGTTTCAAATTGGATATGGTTTGTTTTCCGTTTAGATTTCTGATTAGAGAATTACTTTTTGCGGTATCGCTATCTGAAATATAGTTTCATAATGGAAAGTCAGCCAATTGGTTCTGCTTCTAGTGGTAGAAAGAATTGAAGAAAAAACAATTTTCATGAAGATAGACATGTTTAGGAGTGCTTTTGCTTCTTCCAACTTTTGGCCGTAGAAAAAGAGAAGAAGCGCAAGTTAATTTCAGGAAGTTAATATTTATCATTTTTTTTCCAAGTGCTTCTGGAAGGCCGGAAACATTTTTATTAATTACTCAAACACTATATAAAACAATTTTTAGAAGTCAGAGATCAAAAGCCAATCATATCAAACAGACATAGTATTTCTAACTGTCGAGAGATTAAAAGAAAGAGCTTTGGAGAGATCAAAAGCTCTTTTGATAGTCATCCAAACAGTATTATAACAGTTTCAAAGTTGGAAGTGAACAGCTAGTGTATGGAATCGGGTCACTATAACAGTAAACACAAACTTATACATTGATCAATTCTCAGGGATTAAACATACATGTGATATGAACATATATCACAACATAAACCAAACACAACACGATAACTAACAAAAAAAAAAAAAAGCCTAGCGGGTGCTATTGAACCACCACAGCATAAACCCCAACACCAAACACAACCAATCCAGACAAGCTTTAAACTTGAGCACCTTCAAATGTCTGACCAAACTGCCAGTTAGCAGGGACAACATTATAACTAGTAACACTCCTTCCATCACTAATACTAACCTTAAAAGACAAACTCTGACCATTCAAATACGAATTACTCTGCCAATTCTGACCCCAATTTCTACTCATCTTTTGCCATCCAGTCCTAGACCCTTTAATGAACACAGAACTCACATCACCTGAACCACCAACATTAGTAACCAACACCAAGTTGAAATACGAATGTCCATTGATTGTGAACCTTATACCTCCTTTCTTCATACATGGAACTCTCCTGAACAGAACAGGGACGATTCCTGCGCGGTATTTCGCGATATGGGTGAAAGCAGGTTGAGCTAGATCGAAATGCTTGAGAGGAGGATTGCACCATCCGCCATTGTCATTTGATAATGCATAGTTTGGAGGACAAAAATTGGTTGCTGTGACTGTGATGCTACCAGGGAGACACCATTGTGGATCATTGTTGCATTTGATTTCATAACATGAACCACAACTTAATCCATTGTTGTATAGTGCTGTGCTTAGAGCTGCTGTGTTGGTTCCGTATCCTTGGCTGTATAGGTTTCCATACCCACATGCTCCCCCTACAAAAATCAATTGTACCATCAGATTATAGGTTTGAATTCAGAGTTACTAAGGTTTTTTACTTTGGTGAAACCTTATTCTTAACTTAGAATGTTAGTATTAGACAAATTTTGTATGGCCGTGTTTAGATGACTTATATAAACAATTTTATTGTTTTTTGAATTCAGAAGCCAGTAAAAATGCTAAAACGGTGAAAAAGTGCTTTCACTAGTGTAAAGGTAAGATGATGCTTTTATATGGTCAACTCGGATAGTTTGTGTATTTGATTCCTGATAAAAAAAAAAAAAGAGTAAAATCGCTTTAACAAAAGTATTGAAAGCTTTCAATAAAAGTATTTTATTAATCTATAAACACTTCTTAATTTCGGTATAAACAGTTTTGAATTTCTATCCGAACAGTATTAAAAGAATTCTGAATGTAGAAAGTTAAAGGTATTTATATAAACCATACCAAACAGGCTCTAAAAGTGCTTTTAATAAAAACAATTAGGGTATTGGGATTGCTTCTACTTTTAACTTCTATCTATAAAAGAAAAGAAGTAGAAGTCATTTTCAGGAAGCTAATATCTTTTACTCCATCTGAAAGAGCTTCTGAGAGGTCAAAAGCACTTTTGTCAGTTATCCAAACATAATCTAAACAATTTTTTAAAATCAAAAGTTAAAAGACAGTCTATCCAAACAAACCTTTAAAGTGGTGTTTATATAAAAGCGCTTTTACTTTTATAATTAGAAATAAAAAATACCCATTATTCCAAACCGACTAACATAATATGCATGCAAGTTCCTTTTACTATAATGAAAAATAAGATAATGGAAATCCATATAAATATAAGAGAAATATAAGAGTTGAAAAGACCATTTTACCCATAGTTCCGGTGGCATCAGCGCCACCATAAAATGTAGCATGAGCAGATTGCCATGAGCTTCCATAGTCGGCATTAGTTAAATGAGCATGCAACATCAATAAAATCAGAAACATGAAGTTTTGAATGCTATTGAATGTGGACATAATGTGTTTGTGTATATGATAATTGTAACTACTTGTACTTTGGTACACTATAAGGTGGTTGTGTATACAGAAGTGGTTGTGTTCGTTTATGAAGTGTAGATGAGTATTTATAGTACTATAAAATCAGTAGAAGAAGGTGGTGGGTTTGATTTGTTTTTAATGACAAACTTGTTGTCACGTTGAAGCCGACCTACCACATAAATTATTGTGAAACTATATGCTTTTTTCCGTACACATTAATCCCAAAACATGCATGCAAACATGATAATTATAATATGGTATTACATCATGTATTATGATTCAATTAATCTGTCTCTTCACGTAGAGAATTTGAATTGACTTATAATTTATAAAAATTATCATGTTAATATTTTCTATTTGAAAATTTGAGGATATGTTATATTATTATAAAGTTATATTATAATCTTAATTTGTTGCGATTAGTGTAATTTTGCAAATATCTTCCGGGAAATAAATGTGTAAAATATCTTCTTCTACATGGTTTTGTTGGTCAAAAGTGGAGGAGTTGAGGTGGCAGGTCACGAGAGTGACACATCAGCTTATAGTTGGACGGTTGGATTACACATGTGAATGAGATGATTGGGTGGCCGTTGACATTTTGACCAACCAATTGATGACTTGTCCATGCTGACGTGTACATTTATTTAAATATATTCACTCACTCACATATTTACTTATTTATAATTATTTTTTTCAAATATACACTTTGAAACAACGACAAATGTCTCAAATAATTAGATTTAAAATTGGTCACCTTCAAAAGTCTGTCCAAATTGCCAATTAGCAGGAACAACATTATTGGTAATGAGAGTTCTTCCATCACTAATGGTGACTTTGAATGATAGAGTTTGACCATTTAAATAAGAATTGCTTTGCCAATTTTGTCCCCAGTTTCTAGACATATGTTGCCATCTTGTTCTTGAGCCTTTAATGGCCACAGAAGTTACATCTCCTGAACCACCAACATTTGTTATCAACACCAAGTTGAAGTATGAGTGTCCATTGATTGTGAACCTTATGCCTCCTCTCTTCATGCATGGAACCCTAAAAATATACACAAAGTTTAATTAATTCATCATAAATAGTATGTTCTAGGGTTTCATAACACTCCCCATGAAACTTCTCCATTGTTTGTCTGGCTAATGCTATTATAGAAAAAAGACTAACAGTCTGAGATAAAATAGGCTCACAGAAAGCTCTAATAATATATATTAACTCTCTGATAGTATATATTAACTCATGGAGTTATAGTTGATAAAATTGGTTACTTCAATTGGTTAGAGTAGAGTTAGATGAGATAAGAATACCTTTTATAGAGAATTGGGACGATTCCAGCGTGATATTGAGCGATTTGGAGGAAGGCAGGTTCGGCTAGATCGAAATGTTGACGGGGAGGATTACACCAACCACCATTATCATTAGATAATGCAAAATTAGGAGGACATAAATTGGTTGCTGTGACTGTTATGATACCAGAAATGCACCATTGAGGATCGTCGTTACATTGGATTTGATAACATGAACCACAGCTCAAACCACTGTTAAATAAAGTAGTGCTTAGAGCTGCTGTGTTCGTGCCATATCCTTGGCTATATAGGTTTCCATATCCACATGCTCCTCCTGCCATTTAATCAACTTAATTAGACCCTGCTCAGATGATTTATATAGATATTTTTTTTTTATGATTTTTAAAATTTAAAAATACTTACTATTAAATAGAAATTTAAAAGTATTTATATATATTTTATAATAAATATTTTCAAAATAAATATTTTCAGAATAAGATTTTCAGTAAAAACAGTTGAAATGTGGTATGTTTGAAATAATTTATATTTTTAACTTAAAAAGGAAGAAAAAAATAAGTAAAATTACTTTTACATGACTTAAAGAACTTTCCCTATGTATAAGCATTTCTAACTAAATACTAAAAAATATTTGAATTTAAAAATTTATAAAAACACTTGTACCATTCAAATCAAAAGTATTTATCCTTTTATTCTACTAAAAATGACAAAAACACGAACTATTTCAAACTGATGACAAGTCAGGTTGGAATTATTATTTTAGTTTTTCAGGATAAATTAAATTTTAAAAAAAATAAACCATTAAAATGGTTTTGAATTTCTAATTTCATTTATGAAATAAGGGTGAGAATAGTTTTTAACCAAAAGAATTAGGATAATAAGATTTTGAACTTACCCATGGTGCCGGTAGCGTCGGCGCCGCCGTAGAAAGTGGCGTGGGCTCGTTGCCAGCCGTCGTCAGTGAAGAAAGCACTAATGCAACCAATATAGAACATGAAGAGAAACAAAAACACCAAATTACTAAGCATGATGTTGAATGGCTAGCTAAATGTGTATGAAATAGTTTTATGTTTCTATATATCTATCTATCAACTTCGTTATGAAAACAAGTTTTGTGATTGATGTAGTGGTTATTTTATAGTGGGAGATAAAGTAATTAAATTATAGTAGAGGAAAGTTGGTTTGATTTCATTAACAGTATACAATAACAAGTTTGTAATTGTCACCCAACTCAACTGCCAAAATAATATGCATGGTTGATGTGCTTCATTTCATGTAAGGCAAATTACATTATAGAGGAGTGAGTTTTCGTTGAATAATGTTGCGACGGAAGGTATTAAGTTAAAATCTTTGACTTAAATTAAGTGTATGTTTGGCATTAGATTTTTAATTAGCTGTTAAATTAGCGTTTCAGATAACATTAGCAGTTAGCTGGTAGATTAGATTTTAAATTAGTTGTAAAGTTAACTGTTTGATTGAACTTTTGGTATTAATTTTAGTTTTTAAATTAGCTGTTATATATAAAATTACTAAAATTTATTACAGATATAAATATAATTCTGAAGATAATGATATAATTAATTATAAGATAAAGGTTAATAAAGTAAATCACTATTAGCGTTTGGATTGAAAGTTATATTTGATAGCTTTTTTAAACGCTATCTTAAACGCTAATTAAAACGCTAAACACTAATTGAAACGCTATTACCAAACACGTATTTTTTAAAAAGCCTAATATATAATCTAAACGCTATCTAAGACACTAATTAAAAAGCTTTCCCAAATACACACTAAATGTCAATTACATAATACATAAGCGATATGTCAGCACCGGTATATTTTCACCTTAACGGTTGATTTAACATTTAATATTATTCAAAATTCACTGGTGTTTTATGTAATATTATTTAAAATTTGATAGTATTTTCTTTTTAGGTAAAATTGATGAAAACTAATTCATATAAATTTTCTGTCTAGTGTAATTTACTCATTTAATATCTCATTAATTTAAATTATTATTTTAACTATTATAATTTGATCATTTTATATTTCCTTAATTCAAATTGTTGTTTTAACCATTGATTTCAAATATATTTAAATTTAATAATAGCTTGTTACATTGGTTGGTAGAAGATTAAAATTTTGAATCAATGACCATAGTTACTGTTGGTTGGCTTTTATAACTTTCTTAAAAGTGATAGTTATATTGAATCTAATTTTGGGAACAAAAGCAATGTCAATAAGTAAAGCATTAAAATTATTAATGAAGCTTCTCACTGGGAGCTGGTATATACTATACATGTTGGTGGAAGAGTGACACGTCAGCTTATACATGTCCAATGGGCCTAGTCACTATATTTGGGCTTAATTGGGCTTTTCTAGATCCAACCATAATGGGCCTCATGAGTTGATTAATTAGGTATCTGTATAGACTATTATAGTAAATTAGGTTAAATAGGAAAACATTCCAGGGAAATAGGTATGGGAAGTAATGAAAGCGTTTTAGAATCTACCTGATATAAAAAAATTTACTTGGACCATGATATACTTTAGCTTTAACCTATGTTTCTAGATGGGTCATTTAAGCATCAGGTAAGTGTGACCAAATTTTTAATTAGACAATGATGTGTTTTAGATTATAGATTATACCCCCACTACATGCATAATGTTAGGCAGATAATATAATCCTTGTCGAAATTATGTTGAAAAATGAAAGATTATTTGTTTATTTATTTTTAGAAGTAATACATAGTTTAAATTCAGTGTCCGAAACATAATATAAAATTATAAAATATTAAAAAATAAATAAAAATCAAATCGTTTTACATTATATCATAAAGTTAAAAAAAATATTTTATATTTATTATTTATATTAATTTTTTAAGATGATGTCAGAATATAAATCATTTTTTAAAATTTTTTTTAATATTTCATTTTATTTTGTTGTCAATTTTTGAATTGGTATAGAAAAATTTTATAAAATTAATAAGTCAAATAAAACTTTACATTTCAAATTTAATATTTTAAAAATTTTAATTTCACTAAATGACCGATAAAAGTAATATGTTAAAATCTTCAATTTTATCAAATGACTTTCATCCTCGTCACTAATTAATAAAGGTTTGTCATAGATCCAGAATGAACCTTGAGAATTCTGTGACCAACCTCAATGATCCGTGAGGAAAGTTAAAATAACATGTTGAATTGTTTAGTAAAATTGAAAATTTTGATATAAAAATTTAAATGTAAAATTTATAGTTCACAGATATAAATCCAGTGACGGAGTCACGACTTGGAGAAGGTATCACTTGACACCACAACAATTTAGGAAAAAATGAAATTATTATTAAATGAAAATGGTAAAAATATCATATTATTCAATTTATATGATTTAACACCACAGGTTTGACACCACATCTTCGGACTCCGCCACGGTATAAATCGGTTTATAATATGAAAATTTTCTATATTTTATATATATATAAAAATTCCGGTGTTTTAGATAATAAAAATGACTAAATTGTTTGAATTATTGATATTTTACGTTCTTTCAAATTTTTTTTTTTATTTATTTATTGATTAAATATAAAACTCGTAAAGATTTCTAACCAAGTTGATAAAATTTTCAGAAAAAGAGGACGAGAAGGAAAATATCCCCATCTTACATCCTATATAAACCCCACAAACCCCCTCACCAACTCACCAACATCACCAAACAACCAAAAACAATAACAACACCAATACAAAATGGCTCAAAAGCTGAAGCTATGTGGTGCAATATTAATAGCATGCATGTTGATGCTAGCACCATCTAACGATGCAACGATACTACCACCATGTGGTTCCTTGACAAGGTCGATGTCTCTGTGCGTCCCATACTTGACTGGTGATGGTACTCTTACCTCAGCATGTTGTGGTGCAGTCAAGGCTCTTGACAACATTGCCAAGACCATCACTGTCCGCCGCCACCTTTGCATTTGCTTGAGAAACTTTACACTTTCATTAGGAAAAACTGTCAACAACACTGACCTTCCTGATAAATGTGGTCTCCACTATTCCTTCAACATTAGCCCCAACATCGACTGCAACCAGTACGTATATCCATTTATCGTGTTATTAGTATATTCTGTCCAAATTATATATATATATATATATATATATATATATATATATATATAATATGAAATTTCACGTTACAAGTAACTAAAGAGGTAAGACTAATAGTTTTTATATAATAATTAATAAAATTCTCACTCTCGTTGAGGACTCTTTTGGGTGAGTTAAACTTTCCAATACGGTATCAGAGTTTGCCTGTGGATGGATGAGCCTTATTATGACCGTCCTACTAGTAATCTGTTGGCTCGAGGACGTGAAATTCCACATTGTTTCGTTAAAATGAAAAATGAAATTTGAATTTTCAGATATCAATCTGTGCACTTTTTCTCTTCTTATTAGATTTATTTTAATTTTTTAAAATAAATATATTAATGAGAAGAGAAAAATACACAAATATTAACCTTTGTTTGAAAATTTCAAATTTTAGATTTTACTTCTTAGACATTCTAAATTTAAAGTTAGTCTTCAAACAAAGGTGCCAATTTAATTTTCCAACTTCCAAATGATAAGTTAATTAAGTAATTTTCGTTGATATGAAGGTTGATTTAAAAATT